>PVIJ01001681.1:0-151617 GCA_004024925.1 Scalopus aquaticus
GGGGGGAGGGGAGGATAAGGGCACAAAATGGAAGAGAGAATACAGGGGACCATGGAGATGGATCACGGGTGAATTGGTGGTGGGCTGCCCAAGGGGAATACAAAATGTAAAGGACACAAATAACAATAAAAAAAATGGAAAAAAAATTCACTGTCCCCAATAGCTTTCCTGGACCTCTGCTCTCATCTCTGGAGTATGTCTGGGTGACATTTAGAATTTACTGCCCTTATCTCTCTCCCTGAAGCTGCCTAATTAACACTAACTCGCCCTGGGACTCAGAAGGACACCTTCCATTTCACAGGCTAGCAAACTGCGAGGCTGCTTTACTTGAAGCCACAAAGAACAACTGTGGGAAGGAGTACAGCACCGTGGGTAAGTGCACGAGTGAAATAAACAGAGTGACTCCCGGAGCCACCGCTAAGTAAGGAACTGAATTAACCTCGCAGTTTCCTTCTCCGAACAGCGCTCAACAGCGTGTTGTCGCGAGATTCCAACGTAAAGGTGGGAGCATTGCCTGGCCGAGATTCAGCACTGTTTGTTATCGCGAAGTGACACTACTAGCAGCGCGCACATCACAGCAAACCTCACCCTCTTAGGTTCCCTCATCTCTCATTTCAGTCCCACTTTAGGCCTTTTGCAGCAAGGCAAGTCCAGGCAGCTAGGTCACTAAGCCTTTGAGCCAGCACCCCGCCCACTAGGGAATCTCCCGCGGCCAGTTTTCTGCCCTTCTCGCCTCTTCTATCGTCTGTCACCCAGCACCCACAAAACACCACTGCTGGCACGAAGCAGTGCTTGCAGCAGCGACCTCGGCTACCTACTGGGGGTTTTAAAGCGCAAAACTCACCAGTGCCGATAACGATCCTTGTGCGTAACTTCCGGTCCTGCGCGGAAGGTCTCGGCCTAGATGGAAAAGACCGGGGCGGGAGGGAGGCGGCCGGAAGTGGTCCTCTCTGTTTTACGTCGGCGCCAGGGGTGGTTCTTGAGTTGTGTAAGATAGTCCTGCGTGCACTTCCTGCCCTAGTATTATTGTTGAAAGAGCTCCCCTACTCTGTCAAAAGTGTTCCGAGTGAGGACAAATTACACTGACTCCCTAGTTCTAGTGCTTTTGGTTTGAGATAGGAGAGAAGGAGTGAGCAAATACGAAAGGTGTTTTTCCGGTGACCCAAAGAATCTATATTTCGAACTTTCAGTCTGGGTCTTGTCGGTTTTAACAGCAGCTGTGCTAGCGGAAGGGGTTAAGTAAGTATGGGGTAAGGTCATTCGCTCTTTTACTTATCCAAACCCCTACAGAGTTCTTGGACTGCTTCCAGTCAACGTTCTGGGCTATCACCATTCTGGGCGGAAGGGGTGTTGAAAAGACAGACTAAATTAGGAAAGTATATAGTATGTTAGTGATAAGTTCTCTGTTAAAAGGAAATAAGGCAGGTACTAGAGCTTAGTTGGTTCTAAGTAGTTATCAAGTCAGTGAGAGCTGACTTTTGAACAAACTTAAGGATGATGCGATTAGATGCACACGTGTATCAGTTTAAACTTTCTAGCTAAGAACACCCAGTGCCTAGACCCCCAGATGGAAATGTACCTCGCTTTGTTGGAGAACTTGCAAGGAGACTCTTGAAAAGGGAGCCGTAGTTAGATTGAATAGGTTAGGGTCTCATCACTTCTATAACTAAGTCATTATTACTTGGGGATGCTGTTCAAGATCCTTTTTTTTTAATAGGCAGTAAAGATGAATGTGTGAATTAAGAGAAGACAATCAACCTAATTCTCTTTTCTTTTGGTAATAGAGACTTGTTTTTGAACTTTCTAAGACTGTGAGAAATTAAATACTTCCTGAAACCATCAAGAAGAAAAATGGTAAGTCATGAAGTCTTGTGAATGTTTTTCATTATAAGTAATTTTTAGAAATTCAGTCAAGGGAAACAACTGCGTGGACTTTTCAATGGCAGGAAAGAGAAATGATAAATTGTAGAAGCTCACTGTGTAAAATGATTCTAAATGAAACCAAAAATAAGCAAAATTACTTTTAACTTCTTTAATTTTTTTCACTTAAAATACACATCATTTACCTCATGGAAAAGATTGCTTGCAAAGAAGGGGGAGTTGTAGTAGAAGAGTATAACCAGGTGTGATATTTAAAAACAATCTTTTTTATTGAGGTAACATTGTTTTACAACATTGTGATTCATTGGCATAGAATCACACCTCAGATGCACATAACCAAGTGTGATCGTTTTATTTTTTTTTATTTTTTTTTTAAGATTTATTTTTTATTTATACATACAAGCTGGGGTACAGGCCAGAGGTGTGGGGCGGCGAGAGGATTCACCAGAGACAGAGTGGGGAGCAGAACAGGCAGATCAGAAATACACTGCTGAGGGGAGCAGCGGGCGAGGCAGGAGAGGTCCGCCGCACCATGTGGGAATCTCCCCAGCCGGGCGTCGAACTCGCGTCGCCGTCGCCGTCGCCGCCGCTGCCGACAGCTCCACAGCGCAGCGCTTAACCGCTGCGCCGCCACCGGGGAGGCCCAATGATCGTTTTAATTGTGTCCTTTTGTCTGGATCTAATTGGAGCAGCTAGAACTTGAAAATAATGACCTGCCCATTCAACACAAACATACACCTGCCCCCTTATTTCAACCTGGCTGTACTCTGACTGCAAGAAACTCTTAGAAGAAGAGAAATGAAAAAGAAAGTCTCGGAATAGGTTTCCCTCCTCACTGGAATGCAGTAAAAGGAACATACAAGCTACCAAAACAACATATAAAACCAAGCAAAATGTAAAACAGTACCATGACTACCTTTGCACATTTGTAATAGGATCTAGAAAATGGAAGTTTTTATATTTTTTCTCTTTAGCTGAGAAATTGTTTTTTAACTCTGTCCTTCAGAATTAAGTCACATAAGGAAAATGGTGGAAATTGTTTTAAAAAGTCATTTTTTTTGCTATTTTTCAATTAAGTATTAATGATATTTCTGATTTGTCATTAAAATCAACAATACTAACATAGTCATCGTTTTTAGTTTTGTTGAGGAAAATTTTAAATTTAAAATAAGTATTTCTTTTTTAAATTTTTTTTTTAATTTTTATTTTTATGCATGCAAGCTGGGGTGCAGGCCATAGGTGTGGGGGTGAGAGGATTCACCAGAGACATTGGGGAGCAGAACAGGCAGATAGATTTTGAAATACACTGCTGAGGGGAGCAGCGGGTGAGGCAGGAGAGGTCTGCCACGCCATGTGGAAATCTCCCCAGTCGCGCGTCGAACTCACGTCGCCACTGCCGACAGCTCCACAGCACAGCACTTTAACCTGCTGTGCCAGCGGGGAGGCCCTAAAACAATTATTTCTATCACAGTACTTACTCCACAACTTTCAGCATTTATATCATTTTACCTTAACGTTTGTATTTATCTTCTGGAGTTTTCTACTGAAACAAATTTTGAAAAAGTACAATTTACCTCGCAGAGCTGCTGTGTGGATAGGTCATTTCTGAAACCTTTTATTCTTCTGTTTCTGTTTTACTCAGAGTGTCATCTTTAATATCTAGTCGGGAAAATAATATAGTACATAAAGTCACCTGAAGAAATCTTACTTGTTCTCACATTCTCTCTCCTTTTTAGTCAGTTACATTGCATACAGATGTAGGAGATATTAAAATAGAAGTCTTCTGTGAGAGGACACCCAGAACATGTGAGGTGAGTGCCATTATGTGCCACTATAAAAAATAAATTAAAGCATGAGGATAATCATTTTGGAAGTGAATCATATAACCAAGGGGAAAAAAATAAAAATAAATCTTCTGTAAAACTATTGTCAGGAAAAACTGGCATCATAATTTCCAGCCTAATTTCTACTTGCCTTTTCTGATGTAAAAGGTGGGTCAAAGAAAGAGTAGATCATTTTTCTGTAATCATACAGTGTCTGGTATCTTTCATTTGACTCATTTTCCTCAAAAAATGTAAATAACACTGCTCAACAAATTTTTACAAAAGTCATGTTGCTGAAATAAAATTAGTCATTTCCTATCAATTTGTATGTGCTCAACACAAATATGACAGTCAAATCTAATTTTGGCTCTAGTTTTTTTGTAATCTTCAAATAGATTGATGTTTACATCATGAAATACATGCCAATAGAATAGGCCTACCGTTAATACCTGTAAAAAAATCAAGACATAGACTACTTCTTAGATTTCTTCGCTTGTCTCTTATACAGCTGTTCAGGAATAGAATAGATGGAAGATGGTTTCCATTGTGGAGAACCACAGCCTGAAGACTCAGTTTCAAAGCGTCCAGAAATAGTCTGTATTCTTGTGGGTCATGAGTGATTTCTAAGGCATTCATGAGGCCCTCAATATCGGAACAGAATAGCAGAGTTCTTTCCTTTCTGAAGAAAGGCTCCAACTGCTGGTGGCACTTTCGATATAAAGTAATTGTGACATCTTCTTCTAGAAGATTCCATTGTTGGAGTCTTGATCCTAGCAATCTGCCTTGTTCTTGGATAAGTCCAAATCACGAACCAGGTCATTGAGTTCTTCCTGTGTTAGTCTGTGTGGGGTTAATAATGCACCACAGTGAAAATCTGGATCACTGCATGTTGATGGAACAGGAGAAGAACAGGTTGGCTCACCCTTGTCCTCATCAGATGAATCAAGAGAATATTCTGCTGGAGGTTCTAGAATAGGAATTCCCTCACCATGTGGAACTGGTCTCAATGCAGATGGAATGTTTGGGTAGACTATTCTCGACTTCTTTTGCTTTGTTATTCTGCCGGAAAGAGGAGGAACCAAGCAGAAATAACAGTCTTTTATGTGATTGCGTGGCTCTCTCCACACCATGGGGACTGCAAATAGCATTGATGGTCTTTTGCCATTTAACCACTGTGAAAGCTGTGTTGTACATGTAGCACAGCACATATGCGGGGCCCAAGGCTTGTCTTGGTCACCAACCTTGCATCCGAAGTCAGGATGATAAGCCTTCTTCACTTGAGAAGTGATCCTTTTTTTCTGGTTGGCAAATGTTACTTCCCCACAAATAGAGAAGAAATTGTCCGTGCAATTAATGCACTTTCGAGGCATGACTGTTCTGTATTGTGCCTACATGAGTAAAATAATAACGGTTCTATTGAATAGTAGCTTAAAATGTCTCGCACAAAGTCTGAAATCTTTTCAATGCTAAACCTTTCTGACAGGGCTTTATGTAGTGCACTGCTGAGGTCAGCTTGCTTCAGCAGCCGCCTGGCAATAGTATTGCATTGCCTCAGAAAATGATGCAGTCAACTCTAGTTAATGTATGCATGATGGTATTATGCAATATGATGCAATATTACATCATTCTAGGCTGATTTAGGCTGTGTTGCAGTCCTACTGGATAAATTTACATGGTGAAACATATAAAATGAATTATATGAAATAGCTCAAAATGAGAGCTAATAAAAAATTTTCAGGGTTACAGATGCCCAAAAATAGATGACTGGATAAAGAAAATGTGGTACATATTCACAATGGGATACTATTCAGCATTCAAAAAAGACAAACACATGCAATTCACAGCAACATGGATGGAACTAGAAGGGATCATGATCAGTGAAATAAGCCAGAAAGAAAGAGAAAAGTATTGAATGGTTTCACTTATAACAGGAATATAGGGGAGCCAAATAAGAATGTGACATTCAGCAGGGGAGGAGGGGAGGGCAAGGGCTCAAGAGGGGGAAAGAGGGGAGCACAGGGGACTCTGGTATTGGCTTCAAGGGTGAACAGGTGGTGGGTAACCTATGGGGAACACACAATAATGTAAAAGATAAGAATAACAAAAAAAATATTTTTTCAGGGTTATATTCATGTTCAGCCCACCAAGATACTACAGATTAGGTCCTTTTTAAGTCAGTAATGATCTCACTGTTGACCAGTGTAATCATTAGGATATTAGTTAAGAGAATTGTTTCATATATTATTTTACTCATTTAAATGACAAGAATAGAAGAAGAGTGAAATATATATATATATGTATATATGTATATTTAAATATATATATATTTATATGTACATTCTTCAATAATTATTTATGAAAAGCTATCTTGCCAGGGTCAGGGAATACAGTGATGAACAAAATATATATATTTTTTTAATTTTAGTTCATATATATTTTACATTGTTCTTCCTTTTTGTACATTGCATGCTTTCTCCTTTCACATGTAGACCCTGTACAGTTCCCACCGCACATTCACCGTGCACCATCACCATAGTTCCTTGTGTTCTTCTCTCCCCTGTTTTGCTCCTTCTCCCTCCCTCTCCCCTGCAGAGTGCCTTTGGTTAATAGTTGCTTGTTAATTTTGTTTTTTAATTGATTATAATTATTTTTTTTTCCTGATCCCTTATTTTTGAACATGATACATTACTTGCCTTCATGGAGCTGATATTCTCTGTAGGGGGTTGAGGAGGGGGGATTCATTCTAGGGAAAAAAGTAATTCTAGAGGATGATAAAACCTTGAAGGAAATAAAGTGTTGAGATAGAGAATAATGGGAAAGGAATTATTTAAAAGAAGGATGTGAGGGGAGGCCTAGCCAAGAAAGGGTTACTTAAACTGAGTGTGAAAGGTAATATGAAGTTCTTTCAGTGTAAGAAGATATAAAAAGAATATTAGAAGGTTGATAAGGTTAACTTAATAAGCGACAGAGAAGGGGTGGTTACCATATGAAATGTGGGGATAGGCCAGGTCATCAGGATTTTGTGTTTTATTTCAGAAACCAGAGAAGCCTTTAAAGGGTTATAGGTAAGGAAATTACATTGTCCAGAATAATGTTTAAAAGTCAGTTTAAATATGCTTTTATAGCACTTTCAGTAAATACATTTGCTTTATTCCTTTAATGTGTTTCTGCTACATCATTTCTCAATCATTATTTTTATTCTCCAGAATTTTTTGGCTCTTTGTGCCAGTAATTACTACAATGGCTGTATATTTCATAGAAATATCAAGGGTTTTATGGTTCAAACTGGAGATCCAACAGGTAAGTTATTTCATTACCATCTTGGGAGCTACATATATATGTAAAAAGTGGGAAAGACAGGGAAGAGAAAAATAAAATCTTGTAGCATTCTTATGATTAGGCTACCTTACCGTGACAAAAAATGTTAAGCTCTTAACCCTAAAATTGAAAAACATTGAATAGGAAGGTTTGTTTTTTGTAGAGAGATTTTATTTTTCTGGTCTTTGAAGTTAAATTTTGGGAAGTCAAAGAGGACATAGCGCATTTTATTTGTATTTAAACTGAGTATGAAAGGCAATATGAAGTTTTTTCAATGTAAGAAGTTATAAAAAAATATATTCCAGATGTAGAAAGTACAAGTACAAAGGCCTCAAGGTGGGAAAACCTGCCTCTTTGGATGAATTTTCAGAAGGTTGATGAGATTAACTTAATAAGCAACAGAGAAGGGGTTGTTACCATAGGAAATAAAGTATTATACACTAGCCCTTAAGTTTTCAAAAATAATGCCTTTTTCAACTTAGGTCTTTGTTTTGGTGTCTTGTAATATAGGTACTGGAAGAGGAGGTAACAGTATCTGGGGCAAGAAGTTTGAGGATGAATACAGTGAATATCTTAAGGTACATACCCAGCTTCAGAATCTGTTTTTTCCATGCCTTGTTTACACTTGGAAATTTTGACATAAAGTTAGAGTAATACAAGTTAACATCATTACTAAACAAGTATTCTTTTCTATAGTTTTTACATACTTGATAAGTGATATCAAGGAAAAAGTATAAGTGGCCGTTCTGGCTTAAATATATACTGAGATTTCACCATCATATGGATCTTGATATTAAGTAAGCTCATCTTTAAGTCTCATCTAAATTTTTTAATCATTAATATGCCAAAGGGGTTTAGTGTCAGGATAAAAAATTCATGTTGAATGACAGGAATCATTGGCCTTTTTTTGAGAGTAGATTGTTTTTAATGTTGCCCATTATCAATTTCCAATTTTTATCATCTTCTGTGAGATGTTTGAATCTTTCTGTATAATGCCTGCTATAAATCTCGACTAGATTTAAGAGAAATGCATATACTTCTTTAGCATGGTAAAATTATGAATTTTTATTTCCATTGCCATATATTTTCTGTATTTTTCAAACTTTCTAAAGGATTTTCTTTCTAAAATTAAAAAAGAAGCCGTTCCTATTTTTTTTTTTAAATCAGTTCTGCTTTCCAGAGATGATACCGTTTAACAGTTTATCATGTGGTCTCTTAAACTTTGTATCTACAAAGAATAACTTTGTAATTAAAAAAAAGATAAATTCTCCTCAATCAAAATTTGTAATTTTGCATATTATATTTTAGTTACATTAAAATATACTCTGCAGGGGGCCTTCCTGGTGGCCTAGGGGTTGAATCTCAGTGCTATCACCACCTTGGCCTGAGTTCAGTCCCCAGCCAGGAGCTGACCCACATGGAGCAGCAGACCTCTCCTGTCTCACATGCTGTTCCCCTCAGCAATGTATTATAGTAGATCCACCTTTTCTGCTCCCCACTGTCTCTGGTGAATCCTCTCACCCCCTGCACCTCTGGTCTGCACCCCAGTTCTTCTATACATAAATAAATAGATAAAAGTAAATCTATAAGGCTTCCCTGGTTGTGCAAGAGTTAAGTCTCAGCACTGTGAAGCTGTCAACAGCCACTACAGCATGAGTTTGATCCCTGACCAGGGAGCTTCCTACATGGTGTAGCATACCTCTCCCGTCTTGTCCACTGCTCCCCTCAGCAATGTATTTCACTTCTGTTCTGCTCCCCACTCTGTCTCTGGTGAATCCTCTCACCACCACCCCCACACTTTTGACCTACATTCCAGTTCTTGTATGCATAAATAAATAAATCTTTAAAAAAAAAAAAGTAAATCTATAAAATAAAATATACTCTGCAGAAATTCCAAGGGGAGAAAAATTGCAGTGTTTATCTCTGGATGGTAGGATAGGAGTAATTTATTTTATTTTTACTTTTCTGTAATAAAGAAATGTTACTTTTGTTATAGGAGTTGAGTTTGGAAGATAAATTGTTTTTGAAAAATCATTCTTTTCCTGCATTAGAAAAAACTTTTTATTTTTAGGCTTTAGTTAATGACTGCTTCCATAATACTTATCTGTCATAGTATATCGGTGGGTTTCATTCTTGGTTGTTAAAGACTCATCTGTGAAGTTCTAAAGATATGAAAGATTAGGACCTTACCTCCACTGAATAAAAGAAAAACAGTCAGTCGGACTTTTTAGAACCTTGATTATATTTTAAGGTTCCCTGGTGATTCCTGCATAGGCTGGTTTAAGAATTATTATATTTAGGGGCCTCCCTGGTGGCTCAGGGGGCTAAGCTCAGCACTATGAAACTATCCAGAGCCACTGCAGCACCAGTTTGATCCCTGGCCAGGGGGCCTCCCACATGATGCAGCAGACGTGTCCTGTCTTGCCCACTGCTACCTTCAGCGGTGAATTTCAGTTACTCCGCCTGTTCTGCTCCCTACCTGTCTCTGGTGAATCCTCTTACCCCTCCACTCCTCTGGCCTACATGCCAATATGTATTCATAAATAAATAAATCTTTTTTAAAAAAGAATTATTATATTTAATGATGTGTACTGAATAGTCCCATACTCTGACCCAACAATTTCATTCCCAAATGTTTACTCTGGAAAAACTCTTGGATGTGTACATCAGTAGACATGTAGGACAGTGTTCCTTGAGTACTATTGTAGTAGCAAAAATCTAAACATTCCAAATGTACATTGATCATAAGATTAATGGAATTTTTTCAGTAGTAGGATATTATCAAGCAGTAAAAAAAATGTATTAGAACTATAGCTACATATACATGTATGAATATTAGAAACATAGTATGTGTAGAAAGCATTTCTTAAGACTACAAATAGTATGGTACCATTTCATAGAACTCAGAAACAGGCAAAAGGAAATAATATATTGGCTAGGCATGTGTGCATATAAGAATAGTTGTTACATCTTGGAGAAGCTGAGGTAATAGGTGAGAGGAGTACATAAGCATATGTAACAATTATTCTTAAAGCTTAGAAGTAGGTTAATAGGTTCTTATTAAGTTATAAGTGATACATATATTCTTGTGTATCAAATATTCCTTTTGCTTGGTAGTCACCATTAAGGAGACATAGAACATTAATATTTTGATGCAATTGCATCTCTGTTTCACTTATGTTCTCTAAGCGTTGGAGTTATTTGTGGTATTTTGTTGGGGGGAGTACCTCCGTACAGTTCTTTCATGCCTCAATCTTGCCAGTAAACCCTTTTACTGTGTACAGTCCCTTGTATAACAAATAGTATGAATATTTGAGTTAGATGAGACCTTCCTTAGATCATCCAGTCCTGGGGTTATGAACTGCAATTCTCCATGGGTGGAGACCTACAGATGCATTCCCTATGGCCATTGGTTAAAAAAATTATTTTTAATGCCACTAGGCAAGCGATATACTATTCCTTTTGCCAGACTCCATCCCTCCTAATGTTTACATTCTGCCCAGTGATCAATTTTTATCTGCTGACACTTGTGAGCATTTGAATTACGAATAAACCCCTGAACTAGTCTAGCCTCCCTTGTTTTACAGATAAAGAATCTAGCCAGAGTCCAGTGTGTGTGGGAAGAGATTATGGGGATTTTGGTTTTGTTGTCTGCCTGATCGTTTCCTTAATATAAATGTAAGGATTATTTCTGTTATACATTGGTATTGCTGAAAGTGTTTATGGCTATACATCTCCAAAGTGAAAATGAAACTAGTTGGAGAATATGATTTGATATATAAGCAATGTATGTACAAGTTTTTTAAAATACAGAGACTAGAGAAACTGGACATTTGGACTAGCCCAACAGAGACACAGGTTAAGTGTTTTCTTGGTCTCTTAAATATTGAGAAGTTAAAGAATTTGTTGTTTTGTTTCAGTCCTATATTTGGGATATTTATATAAAAACAAATTGGTAATTTTGTTTGTCTTTTTCAGCACAGTGTTAGAGGTGTTGTATCTATGGCTAATAATGGCCCAAACACCAATGGGTCTCAGTTCTTTATCACCTATGGCAAACAGCCACATTTGGACATGAAATACACAGTATTTGGAAAGTGAGTATTCTGGATATGGTTTTCTTCTGTGAAATTTTAGTGCAAGGGATGTATATGAGTAAATATGGTAGTAGCATAACCAATATTGAAAGATAATATGAGACCTAAATTTAAGTCCGCCAGTTAACCATCCCTGTGATCTCAGGAAAGGTATAACCTCGCCGAGCCTCAGTTTCCTTATGTTATAAGAGGGGCCAGTACTTACACACGTTAGCCATAATTCTGTTTTTCATTAAGAATAGCATTTCAGGGCCTCCCTGGTGGCATAGGGGTTAAATCTCAGCACTACCACCACGGAGGCCCATCCAGTGGCTTGAGTTCAACCCCCCAGCCAGGGAGCTAACCCACATGGTGCAGCAGACCTCTCCTGTTTTGCCTGCTGCTCCTCTTAGCTGTACCCTACTCTGTCTCTGGTGAATCCTCTCACTGCCTCCCGCCCCTCACCTCTGGCCTGCACCCCAGTTCTTCTACACAAAAATAAATAAATAAAATCTTAAAAAATATAGAATAGCCTTTTACAATAGCTAACAGATCTGAAAAATAGTGGCTTAAGCAAGCTAGGCTGTAATGGTGGTTTTATTTATGTCCCTAATGCCTCTTTCTTTTTAACCATGTTTTTTCTTCCACCCTCAAGCTCACTTCATGCTCACAATAGAGGCAGCACTATTCTAATCAGAATGTCTGTGTTCCAGGTAGAAGGAAAGAAGGACAAAAGGTGCTTGCCAGCTAAGACATGCCCTTTCTAAAGTGGTTTCCTGGAAGACCAGAATTTAACAATGTGGCCTCCCCTTACTTGTAAGGGAGGACTAGGAAATATTTTTCTGTTGAACACATATCAATGTGTTCAATCTGTGAGTAAGAAAAGGAAAGACTGGATCCTAGAGAGGAATTTAGTAGTCTTGGTAAAAATATCCATTCTAAGCATTATGCTCAGGAATGTTTTTATAAATCAGGAAGTCAAGTGTCTGTTCATTCAGCAAATACTTACTAAGTTCAGTAAACCAAGGCATAGTTCTAAACTGTGTTAGCAATTTGGAAGCCAAGTTAGGTTAGTTAAAAATAAAAGATTTCTGGGCGTCCCTTGTGGCCCATGGGTTAAATCTCAGCACTATCACCCCTACTGCGTCTTGAGTTTGATCCCCCACCCCCTGACCAGGGAGCTAACCCACATGGCGCAGACCTCTCCTGTCTCGCCCGCTGTTCCCCTCAGCAGTGTATTTCTGTAGATCCTCCTGTTCTGCTCTCTACTCTGTTTCTGGTGAATCCTCTCACACACACATAACCCCCTCCCCCCACACCTCTGGCCTACACCCCAGTTCTTCTATAACAAAAATAAATTTTTTTTAAAAGTAGAAGATTCTAAAAAAAAAAGAAGGTTCTGCGACTTTTCTTTACTATATGTAAATGTATCTAATTACATATATGAGTAATTAATGAAATATTACACCCTCTGAGAGAGAGAGAAAGAGAGAGAGAGAGTGTGTGTGTGTGTGTGTGTGTGTAATCCAAGTTCCTTTCATTTTCTCTTTTAACCCACCATTCAGAATTACTGATCAGTAATAACCAGGAATTACCTTACTAGATCTATGACAAAACTGTAGAGTCTAAAACAAGGATCTTGGGCCTCCCTGATGGCGCAGCCGGTTAAGTTGCAGCACTATGAAGCTATCCAGAGACACTGCAGCATGAGTTCTATACCTAGCCAGGGAGCTTCCCACATGGCTCAGCAGACCTCTCCTGCCTCACCCACTGCTCCCCTCAGCAGTGTATTTCAGTCAGTCTTCCTGTTCTGCGCCCCACTCTGTCTCTGGTGAATCCTCTCAGCCCCCACACACCTCTGGCCTACACCCCAGCTTGTATGCATAAATAAATAAATCTTTAAAATAAATAAATAAATAATAAAACAAAGATTCTTGACCTTAGATCTATTAGGTCCACTGACTCCTTGAAAGTGTGTGTTTTGTGTATATGGACACACATATTTCTGGAAAGGTGGTATGTGCAATTTACTAGTTTGCAAATGGGCCCATATTCCATATACTTAACAAGACTTTTTTCAATTCTGCATGCCATTTTTTGCCTGAGATCTACTTATATCCTTTGTTTTCCTTACTGACGTGGAAGGTTATAATGCTTTAAAAACTTACAATTTAAAGACAGTTGTCCTACATGGAGAGTAAAATCAAAAGATTTTGGTTATAGTACTATTTTAGTGGAAATGTAAAATAAAATGTAGATGTATTATCTTTAAATGCATACTATAAGTTTTAGGAATTGGTTTGAGTTGTACTAATACGTATTCTAAAAAGACACTGTTTCTTAACAAATGTTTTAACCTAACTTTCCAGAACGTTCTTGAAGGATAGCTCTCAGTATTTGCGGGGGGGAGGGGGAGGTTCCTCTTTATTATTACTGTTTTTTGTTTGTTGTTCAGAAACAAAAATATAAAAAAGCATATTTAAACAACAAAGTGCAGTCACCACCCACTTCAGGGTCTTCATTGTACTGATTTTAACAGTGTCATCCTTAAATATTTTCTCCAGGTTATTTCCTACAGCAAAGAAAATCTTCCACTTGGTTACATTGGTCCTATTTGTGGCTATTCTATGTGAATGGGGTAGAATAAAATGTTCACATATTTTGGTGGGAGTATTCCTACCCATTGCTTCCTGTTGTCTCTAGGCATAAAAATGATGATGCTGGGAAAATCATTTTTTTAAAGACATAAAAATAAATATTTGTTTCTGAACTTGGCCCACATCTATGTCAGAAAAGCAAATCAATATTTCATTGTATACTCGACTAGGAAATTCAGAGAACTGCAAGACTTAGTCCTTTTCTCTTAAGTCTATAAATTGCTGTAGGTGTTCGGAAATTATGTTCAGCCAGGAAATTCTCACACGTTATTTTTCTTTCAGGGTAATAGATGGTCTGGAGACTCTTGATGAATTGGAGAAGCTACCAGTAAATGAGAAGACATACCGACCTCTTAATGATGTGCACATTAAGGATATAACTATTCATGCCAACCCATTTGCTCAGTAACTGTAATAGATCTAGACAAATAGTTGGCAGACTTATTTGAGGGCCACACCTATTGTGGTTTACCCACTTTTGATGATGTCAGATTGTATCATCTTACTTGTTTACTACTACGATCTATGAGTTGGTGGTACCATGGCAAGGTAGACATATTTTACTCCCATTTGTAAAGCATATACTTTTGTACAGCTATTATCCAGTGTATTTTTTTAAGTTTTAACAAAAAAAATTGTTACATATAAACATTCATTTTTAAATGCTGACGCTCAAATCCTGACATTTTTTGAACTCATACTCCTATGTGTTAATTACATACTTCTACCCACATCCTACAGGTATTATTTTCCACTAATTACTCACCTTGTGCAGTTAGAGATGGTCTGGAAAGGCTAGCCAATCCATTTGCTGTTTTCTCTGGTTTTTATATTTATAGTAAAGACTCAGAGAAGTTCTGGAGTACAGTAAACACTTAAAATTTCCCAACTGACTTTCAGTGAAAATAATTAAGTGTACCTTTTAAAATATTGCATGACAGTGTTCTACAGATGATCCATTGGAAGATGCAATTTGTTGGTTAAGAGCACCAGTTGGAGAGTTTGTGTTTTAATCACAGCTCTCCCCTCTATTAGTAACATCTGCAAACTTTAGTTTTACCACCCATAAATAATATTCCCATGTAAGACTACTGTGAGGGTAAATGCAATAGTGTGTGTAAAGCTTCAGGTATGTATTAAGTGTTCTATAGTAGGAAGTAGGAACTGCTCTCCTAACATCTGTCTCCACCATAGGGTTCGCACCTAATCAAGCCATTTCAGGTTCTACTGTTCATTCTATCAAGAACCATGTTCCCCTCCCTGCCTAGAGCATCTTCATTAGATTTTGGGTATTCCTAAAACTGAGTATTTTTGGTTTCCATCATTTCTGCAGATGGCTGATCTGATATTTTTTTCCTTAACTACTTTTGTGGTAGCTTATAGCTATCTTGTTACTGTCTCTACATTCCACTGAATGAAGTTCCAGCTATACTAATGCCCTCGCATTTGGTTTCATCTTAATGTTAATCATTTAAATTTTTAGAATTAGTATTAGAACCTCTTTCTGGCAGAGTGTATTTTGCCAGTTTTAGTACCCGACATCTTTCTTTTTCAAACATGTCATTAAATTTTTTTGTCATCATTCTTCAGATACTTTTATTGACTGGCAGGATATTTTTATACTAACTGGCATTCCCTCAATTTTTATTTTAAATGCCACCATTTTTTTTTGTGGATTTTTTGGTTTTTAGAGTTTAATCTATAATATCTGCTAGTTACAATCCTAAGGATCTCATAGATATAAGAAGGTATGCTGGCCTCCCACCCTAGGCCTATGGTACGCACCGTGAGGATCACACTTTAGAACACTGATTTCTTTCCACTCACACACTGATCACATTAGCAGTTGGGTGTTTGATGTTCTGATCAATTTATTGGCAGTAAGTATAAACTAAAAAATTAGAATATTGTTGATGAACCCAAATTTTCTTTATAAAGAAAGTAATGTTGTTCCACTAGACTAGACTGGCAAACTATAGGCCTCAGGCTAGTCACCTGCTCTTGTAAATAAAGTCTTGGAACTCGGCCATTCCCATTCGTATGGGAATACATACATGCATTGTCTCTGGCCTTGTGCTACAAAAGTAGTTGTTGTTTATATATATATTTTTTTTTAATTTAATTTATATCCTTTACATTACTGTGTATCCCCCAAAGGTTTCCCACCACCAATTCATCCGTGAACCATCACCATAGTCCCTTGTGCTTTTTTCTCCTCTATTTTGGTCTCTCTTCCTCCCCCTCCCCTGTAGAATGTCTCTTATTTGTGGTTGCCTACTGGTTTTTGCTTATAAAAGTAGTTTTGACTGATTGTGAAAGACTAGAAGTCCTGCAAACCTCAACTATTCACTACTTAACTCTTTTAGAAAATGTCAATCCTGGATCTAGGCTTTAAGAATTTGCCAGTTCTCATAATTTCATAGCAAATGGAACTAACTGCTAAGGGGTGGTATAATCAAACTGCCTGATACCTCTTTACCACTCTAGAATTGTACCTGCACCTATCCATTGGAATATTTAAGTCTTGTTAATTGTGTTTTGAACCTCTTTTGGGTATGTTTGCTGACCTTTTGGTTAATGGCAAATTGAATAGTTAAAATTTGTACCTTGGGGCCTCCCTGGTGGCGCAGCGGTTAGGCACTGGGCTGTGGAGCTGTCGGCAGTTCGAATTTCTGATCACTTTACCTACAGTAATTGTGCATTTTTTTTTTTTAAAGATTTATTTTTTTTATTTATACATACAAGCTGGGGTACAGGCCAGAGGCGTGGGGCGGCAGAGAGTTCACCAGAGACAGAGCGGGTAGCAGAACAGGCAGATCAGAAATACACTGCTGAGGGGAGCAGCGGGCAAGGCTGCAGAGGTCTGCCGCACCATGTGGGATTCTCCCCGCCGGGCGTCGAACTCGCGTCGCCCCTGCCAACAGCTCCACAGCACAGCGGACCGCTGCGCCACTGGGGAGGCCTGGTAATTGTGCATCTTTATAAGACTGGTTATTTACCATGCTCTCCTGTGAAAGTGTATATTTTAATTTTCAGGTTTATGAACCAGACCGGCAAAATTATGCTATATTGTGATGTGTCATAATTTTATACGTTTTCCACTATATTTGGAGTAAGTGAGGATTTTTCTCAAAAGGATGAGTGCAGGTCATGGGGATCAGGATTGGAAATTAATGTTCCATCAAATTGCAGTTTGATGATTTTAAAGTGAGCATAACTGCAAGCCGGTAGGGTGAGAGTTGCCCAATGTCCTATTAGAACAAGTGGGCTAAATTTCAAACTGACATGTCCTGCCTAACATCTTGTTTAAACAGGTTGGCCCACCAATCTGACCACAGGCACCTACTTAGATGAAAGGTGCTATGTCCTGACTAACAGTATTTAACAATTTTTTTTGGAGGAGGGGGATGCCTGAGGGTCTCATCTGCACAGTTAGTAAAAATCCTGAGCAAGAATAACCGTGTGGGTTAGCCCCCTGGCCAGGGATTAACTCATGGAGCAGGAGCTGCAATAGCTTCATAGTGCTGATACTTAAGCCACTTGTGCCACCAGGGAGGCCCAATAAAAATAAATCTTAAAAAAAAAAAAAAAAAAGACAACTAGTTTTAAATAGGTCTCAGCACCTTAGTGAAAGCAGGAATTTAGGCAGTTGCTTACATGGGATTATTTGATGCAAGTGGTATAATTTTAAAAGGCAGTTTTAGTTTAAAAAGCAGATTTGTAATCAAGGCACAGGCCATGTCGTACTCTGCTTTCCTCACTTTTTATTTCTAGAGTTCACAAATACAACTCTTAATTTAAAATTAGTTTTTTAAAATTAGTAATTTTTAATTTCCAATTTTTTTATTTAAGTAACATTGATTTATAAGATTATATCTGTTTCAGCTATACATGTAACACAAATGTAATTTTTAATACTCGCCCCAGAAGGGCCCCAAATACAATTTTTAATGCGTATGGATGACATTCTCCCTAAGTTTCTCAGAAGCCGACAGGAGCCAACATGGCCGCACTCAGCATCTTCCCTTCCTCCACAATGTAGCTGGGACTCTGGCGCGTGCGCGCACACGCCCTCCGCTCCGCCCTGCCCCGCCCCGCTGCAGAGACGCACTTGCTGCGTCATTAGTGTTTTCGAGTAGAGTCCGGCCACTGCGGCTGTCAGCTCCATTTTGTTGTGGGAGCCCGTCGCAGCCAGCTGGGCATTCTCTGTCGTTGCTTTGCGAGCTTTGTCTCTTTCGCCTTGGAATCTCTAGCCGGGACGGTAAGACGTGGGTGGAAAGGACTAGGTGTCAGGGCCCTTTTTCTGCCAGGCGCGCCCCTGGCGTTGCCGCATCTTCCCCACCCCCCTATTTTTTTTTTTGCCGCCGGCAGTCTCCGGCATAGCGACCTCTTTTTCCCTCACCCCGGGCTGCACAAAGGCGACCCGCTCAACTCTTTATCTCTGCCAAGGCTCGACCCCCCACTTCTCCAGGGGCTGGCGTGGGGCAGTGTCAGTGTCTGCTGGTGTGAAGCGCCCCTTGAACGCCTGCTGCCTTCAGGGAGCTGGGCGGGGAGGGCGGCCGAGCTGGGGCGGGCGCCATGTTGTCCGCCGCGGCCGCGGCGATAGAGCTGTAAAATGGCGGCGGGGGCGGAGGCAGGGCTTGCCCGCTCGCGGGAGAGGCGAAGCTGTCTGTAGTGGGTGACCTTTGCTTGGCTTCTGGAATGTGCCTAAGTCCGGGACTGTGTGGAACAGTGTTGGTAGCAAATGCACAGTGAGGCCGAACGCTCTCACGTGGTATAGGTCCATGTCGCTTAATGTCATGTTGAGTCTTAAAAGGGTTGAAGTTGAAATCGGGAGTGTCTACCCTCCCTGGCGTTAGCAAAAATCAGGTTTTACGAACCTGAGCAAAGAGATCGTGCTGTGTTTGAAAGTCGGGTGATCAGACATTTTATGTGTTGGCCTTTCTGTGACTCCTTTTCCTCCAGCCTTTTGTGATTCCAGTTGGAGCGTTTTTTATGCAGAGTTGTGAGATGAGAGGTGGCGTTCGAACAATTAGTATGTCTTTTTCAAGTTGTCAGCGATACTTAATGTAAACATTACTGAAAGGAAGAGGGATTTCTCTGCCCTGCTCCCCCGTAAATTGTGCATTTTGCAGTAGGATAAACTGGGTCTTGTTTTATTTATTTAAATTTATATATTTATATATATATATATACACACACACATATGTATATAGTGTAGGGGAATGCATTTTTGTTTTCTAATGCTATCGTAGACTTGGTAGATCGATGGTTTACCCCCTTTACAGAAATAATTATGATGGTTTTTCTGATGGCGAAGAGCATTTATAATTGCATTTGAGTTGGAGGCTGGTTTCTAATGCGTTTAAATGCAGAGAATCATATGTGACCTATAATAAATTTGTGCTCCTGGCAGAATAGGGGTAGGATTTTGCCAAAGTTGTTAAATGAGAAATGCTCCCCCCTTTTTTTGTCTTACACTCTTACAATAAATCTGAGCCTGTAATGGATAATGGAGAATGCCTATAATGAAGTTCCCGATGGAACAAGGAAATCATTAGGCTTATCAGTGACTTCAGATTGAGAATGACTTGAACTTTGATTTAAAAGAACAGTTTCAAAAGTTCACAACTAGGATGACTTTGAACTGCTCATTGTTGACATGTGGGATATAATTTAGATGGAAAATTTTTTTTTTTTTTTTTTTTTTTTTTAATGCAGATGAGACACTCAAAGAGAACTTGCTGTCCTGATTGGGATGAAAAAGAATGGGATTGTGGAAAGTGGAGGAGTAGCAGCAGTCATAAAAGAAAGAGGAGATCACATAGCAGTGCCAGGGAGAACAAGCACTGCAAATATAATCACTCTAAAACTTCTGATAGGTAAGGAGGGTACTTAAAAGTGTCTCAATGAATGTTTTTTAAGATTTATTTATTTATTCATACAAGTTGGGGTACATGCCTGAGGTGTGGGATGGTGAGAGGGTTCACCAGAGACAGGGTAAGGAGCAAAACAGGCAAGATCAACCGAAAAACACTGCTGAGGGGAGCAGGTGGCGAGGCAGGAGAGGTCGTCTGTGCTCTTGGGAAGCTCCCCAGCTGGGCATCTAACATCCTGCCACAGCGTTGTGCTTAACTCATTGCACCACCAGGGAGGTCCCAAAAGTGTCTCGATTTTAAACCACATTTCACTACAGTGTTGTATCAATTATATCTCAAAACTAGGGGGAAATATTTTTGTGAATAAGTGGTAGATTATCATTCCTTTCTCTTTCCAATTAGGACAAGTGCTATCTCTAGATATTTATGATAATTGGAGGATATTTGATATTAGTATGAAGCGTTGAAACTTTTTTTATTTCTCTAGCCATTATTTAGAAAGCAGATCTATAAATGAGAAAGATTATCATAGTCGACGTTACGTTGATGAATACAGAAATGACTACAGTCAAGGATATGAACCTGGACGTCACCATAGAGACCATGAAAGCAGATATCAAAACCATAGTAGCAAGTCCTCTGGTAGAAGTGGAAGAAGTAGTTATAAAAGCAAACACAGGATTCACCACAGTACTTCACATCATCATTCGCATGGGGTATGAGCTCTTCTAAAACATTTTGGAAATTTAATTCCCATGTGGAACAGGAAAACTTGAATTTGTGCTTGTTTATTTGAGAAAGTTCTGTTTAAGATGAAGTCATCGCAATTTTAACTTGCAGGATTCTTTTTTATGTTTATGCATTGGTAGGAAATTCCTGAGATGCAGTATATATGTTATTCTTTAGTAATAGATTGTGTTATTGGCAACTAATCGTCATTCCACTGAAATAGTGGAGGTGATTAGTTTATTTTAGGTTAGTTTATTTAACCGTGATGAGAAGATATTCTGATCGATTTTTTAAAGTACTTCAAGAAATATAATTAGTTGAGGCCTTATTACAAAAATACAGTTGTCATTTTATTTTTGTATGATTGAAAATTGGGTACCCAGTTGTCGTAGCAAAGCATGCCCTGTAATCCTTTCTCACTAAGCAAGCCACTTAACAGATTTGAACGTGATGGGTTATATATTAATTTGGGAATCAGTTCAGATGACATTTAAAATGCCATAGTGTTAGTTATGTATGTCAAATCTTTTTTCCTTCCCAAAATTAGGGCTTTAATTTTATTTACTGTTTTAATATTTGTTTTCATAGATTAGCTAGGAAATCTAATTTGGCCACAGTCTAGATTAACAAGTAACTATTACCTCCTACAACTTTGCACATTAAATTAGGACACTAGAAACTTAAAATTATGTTTCAGTGAATGCTACAACTAAGCATTTTTTTTTTTTTAAGAAAAACAATTGTATTATGTTTTGTTGCCTTGCCACTTTGAGTATCTTATCTGAAAATCTGTTCCTTGCCATGTTTTTCTCCTGTTAACATAAACTATGTGCCCTGTGAATTTCTGGGGACTGAATTTGAAATTGCTCCTGCCAACCGTTTGTGGCCTGGCGTGTATCTGAATGCCTGAATATCTCCCCGCTGAATGAATTTCGTATTCTGCCCTGAATTCACTCGGGTATATTGATTGGCTGGATGATCTTGGTGCCGCCCACTTGACGTTTCCAGAAGAGTCACCGAAGGAAAAGAACCAGGAGTGTAGAGGATGATGAGGAGGGTCACCTGATCTGTCAGAGTGGAGACGTACTAAGTGCAAGATGTATAGAATATTTTTCAACACTTATTAACTTTTCAGATAACATAATCTATATGTAGACTAAGATTTCAGGGATTTGGAGATCTATTTTCTTTCTCTTTTGTTTTGTTCTGTTTTGTTTTTCCATTTCTTTTGGTGGGGGGGGATTGTGTTTTTGCTTTCTGTAGAAATTTAATGTTTGTTATACAGAACTTCCAAAATAGTAAATCAAGTTAATGAAAATAGCTTAAGAATGAAATTAGACCTTAGTTATATATGTTTTTTGGCAGTGTTGACCAATAAAATGTCTAGTGATAAGGAAATTTGTAGCATCAACTAGAATAATCTGCATTGATAGCATTTATTATGCTAAGTAAAGTGTTTCCACTTCCTGGTATGACTGAGATTTGTTTCTCTCTTTTAGATGAAATTGTTGATACTTTAGGTGAAGGAGCTTTTGGAAAAGTCGTGGAATGCATCGATCATAAAGCGTAAGTTTGCATACTACCCTGAGATTGCACTTGGGGAGGTCAAGAGTGCAGAAATTTATTTTGCTTTAGAATATGGCTGACAATGAGTTGCACATTTTTTAGTTTGAATTTTCAACTTAGACATAGGAAGTTACCCAAAAAAGACATTGACCCTTTCTATTTTTAATCAGTAGCTGTGAATAGTATGTGCAGTTTCTTAAATGGTAAGCTGAGGTGAGAACAGATTTTATTGTTTCAGGGAGTATTTTTTGTTGTCCCACTGTACACGGTTGTTGTACTCTTCCCCACCTCAGGCAGTGCGTCTGAGCCTTAAAAGCATTGATTTTTTTATATTAGGGTCTTTGCTTACCCAGACTGCTGACAGAGTTTTCAGGGTGGTTACCTAGGCACCTGTAATTATTGAAAATGCCATATTTCATTCTGACAAGAGAGAACTGAGAACATTTAACAATTGGTGTCATACTTTTTTTTTTTTTTAAGATTTGTTTTTTTTATGCACAAAAGAGCTGGGGTGTAGGCCAGATGTGGAGGGGAGGAGGGTAAGAGGATTCACCAGAGAGAGACTGGGGTGCAGAATAGGCAGACTGACTGAAATACACTGCTGAGGGGAACAGCGGGCAAGTCAGGAGAGGTCTGCTGTGCCATGCGGGAAGCTCCCTGGCCAGGGATCAAACTCGTGCTGCGGTGGCTGCCAATAGCTTCATAGGTGCTAATACTACCCTTGCGCCAGCAGGGAGTCCCTGGTGTCACACTTTTAATACCCTGATTGAAATTTAAGATAGTATGGGAAGTTTTTTTTTTTTTTTTAGTATGGGAAGTTTTGACTTCTGTTACGTTTTGTCCTTTGTTTTTTCTTCCAAATGATGAGTTTTGTTTTTTTTTTTCTAAATCAATTATTGGGGGAGGCTTCCTGCTGTTGCAAGGTTCTAAGAATTAAAGTTCCTATCTGTGCCTCCACTATATCCCAGTTTTTCTAGTAACCTTGACTAAAGGAAGATTTGACATATTTGCTACTCACTGTGTACCATAGGACTGGAAACTTCATTATGTACATTTTTTTTGAAGTTGAGTCTTAGTTGGCCAAGCCGGTTGACGTAGTAAAGTCTCAGTATTCTGGTTAAATTAGAACAGTTGGTGCATAGTTTACTTGAAGGACCAAAAAATAATATGACTGGTGGTCTGATAAAAGAAGCTTATTCAGCATGTGTTTGTATTACCAACCAAATGACCAAAGATCTTTCTAGTTGCTTAAATCAAGTTGCAGTTAGAAAAGAATACTTACACATAAACATGTAAACCTGAATGCTACACCATAAATCGAAGAAAACAAATGCCATGGGTCAGAGTACAAGTAGTTCATGTCCCTGCTGAGGGCTCAGCACCCTTAGCAGGCTCAAACTTCTGTTCAAAGCGTGAAAAATAAATGGTGTGCATGTATTGGGGGACAGGGTGGTGATGGAGAGTACGAGTAGTGCAATTTGAAGAGTGTGTTAGAGAAAAGGAAGTGAACATCATCTATAGTATAGTGTTTTTCTAACTTGGATTTTTTCTAACAGGGGAGGTAGACATGTAGCAGTAAAAATAGTTAAAAATGTGGATAGATATTGTGAAGCTGCTCGCTCAGAAATACAAGTTCTGGAACACTTAAATACAACAGACCCCAAGAGTACATTGTAAGTATCAAAATAGAACTTGGAAAAATGTTACCAGGTAGGTTGTGGATTACAAAAACCTGTACTCAAGTTACTTTTTACATATTTATAGCCGCTGTGTCCAGATGTTGGAGTGGTTTGAACATCATGGTCACATTTGCATTGTATTTGAACTTTTGGGACTTAGTACTTACGACTTCATAAAAGAAAATGGTTTTCTGCCATTTCGACTGGATCATATCAGGAAGATGGCATATCAGATATGCAAGTCTGTGAATTGTAAGTACTTGGCATAGTGTCCAGAAATTTGAATATATTGTGGCTAACTTACTGCCATACTGACTTGGATCATTTTTTAAGAAAAAGAAATGGTGCCTAGCATAAAGAACTTGGAGGCATGATTAAAGAGTAAGTATGAGCACATGATGATGTTCCGTTCATTGCATTTCTTTCACTGTGTTGTTCAGCATAGAATGATCTGTTTTCCTGTAAACTATGAGTTAGCCTTTCTGGTTCCTGAAAAAGTTAGCCTATACCATTAGGCGCGAATCAGGGACTAGCAGCCATTCTCAGCATCACAAGAGAAAGATGCTACTGTCTTCACTTTTTAAATAGTTAATACGGCAGTAGGTTTTAGTCCCTGATTGGCTAGCAAGCTACTGAATGATTACTTCTTTGGACTTGTGGAAAAGGTGTGTCAGAGAAGTCTTTGTTAGGAACTTTTGGTTTGGTTTGCCTAGATTTGGGGATGGTTGTCAATTTTTTGTGCAACAGCAACTTTTTCTCTTGTTTTCAGTTTTGCACAGTAATAAGTTGACTCATACAGACTTAAAACCTGAAAACATCTTATTTGTGACATCTGACTACACAGAGGCATATAATCCAAAAATGGTATGTCCTTAATCTTCACAGCTTCAGCTGAATGTTTTATGTTTTAATGTTATGTGTCCTTAACTGATACCATTTGTTTTTCAGAAACGTGATGAACGTACTTTGATAAATCCAGATATTAAAGTTGTAGACTTTGGCAGTGCAACATATGATGATGAACATCACAGTACATTAGTATCTACAAGGCATTATAGGGCACCTGAGGTTATTTTAGGTAAGAATTTCTTAATTGTGCTTGGGAAACCTGTGTATGACTTTACTGAATAAATTGACTTTAAAGTTTATTATTTAAAAAAGTAAGATTTTTATAGATCTAAATCTTAGACCTTTTATCTTTTCCCAGGATTAGTGTCAGAAACTATATTCAGGATTTTAATCTTTTATGTTAGAACTTTGAGTAAATGGCCTACCTTCTCTGGAATTGACTTTCTATATTTGAATATGTGGTGGGATTTTTTTTTTTTTTTTTAATGCATGCAAGTTGGGATATAGGCTAGTGGCCTGGGGCGGGGGGGGGGGGGCGGCAAGAGGGTTCACCAGAGACGGAGCAGGGAGCAGGAACAGGCAGATCGACAGAAACACACTGCTGAGGGGAGCAGCGGGCAAGGCAGGAGAGGTCTGCTGCACCATGTGGGAGTCTCCTCGGCCAGGCGTCGAACTCAAGTCACCGCTGCTGCCACCAGCTCCATAGTTCAGCCCAACGGCTGCACTATGTGGTGGGATTTTAAAACAGTCATTTAATGTCTGTTATATCCCACACACTTTTTGTGTCCAGTTACTCCTTGCATGGTATAGGTAGTCCCCAATTTTACAGGTTAGGAAAGAGGGTGTAAGGGGTGGGGTGAGTGGTTTTCTTTTAAATTACTGGAGTGAGCCAGATTGGGACCTGAAAACCAGATGTATCCAAAGCCCTAAGTTAAACATATTATCTTGTGATATTTAACTTTGAATTAAGTGATTCTTTTAGGATCTTTCCAGCTCAAACACCAAAGAAGTTTTTTTAATGACTTTAAGAAATATTGGGGATTTTTTCCTAACAGTTTGCTTTGCTTTGCAGCCCTCGGGTGGTCCCAGCCGTGTGATGTCTGGAGTATAGGCTGTATTCTCATTGAATACTACCTTGGGTTTACAGTGTTTCCAGTAAGTGACAGTGCTCTGATGCAGTGGTTTTGTGTGAGAAAAGTGCCTGTTGATATGAACTGTTAATTATTTTTAAATTTTTTGTGAATGAGCACTTTGGCCCAAAGTGTACATTTATGTAGATATTTCTTCTTTTTATATAGATGCGGTAGCTATTTGTAAGAAAATAAAGACCCTGTAATTCTAGCACTATTGGGTATTTGTATTTCCTTCATAATGTACCATTTTATTTAAACGGTTGTGTTTTTTTTTTTTTTTTTAAAGAATTCTCTATTGTAAGAATTTTTGTGTAGAAGAACTAGGGCGTAGGCCATCGGTGCAGAGGATAAGAGAATTCACCAGAGACAGTGGGGAGCAGAACAGGCAGATCTGTGAAATACACTGCCGAGGGGAGTAGCCTGCTATGTGGGTTAGCTCCCTGGCAGGATCTAACTCAGGCTATTTGTGGTGGGAGGGCCAACGCTGTGGTCGTGCTGAGACTTAACCCCTAGGCCACCAGGACGGCCCTAAAAATTTTTTAAGTGTAAATTATTTAGGGGTATCGTTGGTGAGCTTGTTCTCTAAGGCCTTAATTTTTGTTGTTAGCTGTTATTTGCTAAAAGTATATAGACCCCCTTTGTTTTAAAGTGATTTACCTTTTGTGCCCTCTAACCATCTATAAACTAGAAATTTAAATGAGAACAAAACGTGCAGAGTAGAGATAGTTAAACAAGGTTTTTTAAATTATTTTAGACGCATGATAGTAAGGAACACTTGGCGATGATGGAAAGGATTCTTGGACCTTTACCAAAACACATGATACAAAAAACGAGGTATGTTTTATTTAAGAGTATCGTCCTTGTCCCACTTGGCTACGTGTTCTAATGAAAATTTTGTAAAGAATGAAGTCCAGTGCTTAAGTCCAATGCTTTTTCACTTTTAAGCAGCACCTTACCTTTCTGGGAGAAGCCAGTAATTATTGCTAGGTTGTCTTTTAAATCTTTTTTTAAAAAGTGTTAAGCTTTCATCTATAAAAGCATGCTGATTGAATCAGTCACTGTTGCTAGATGTTGAAGTTTTGAGCATCAACCTAAACATAAACGGATATTGACTTATTCTTAGGAAACGTAAATATTTTCATCATGATCGGTTAGACTGGGATGAACACAGTTCTGCTGGCAGATATGTTTCAAGACGCTGTAAACCTTTAAAGGTGAGCTTTGGGTCATTGTAGCTAAAACCTCAAGTTTGTTTTTTTTTTTTTAAAGATTTATTTATTCATACACACTGGGATACAGGCCAGAGGCAAGGGGCAAAGAGGGTTCACCAGAGACAGAGTGGGGAGCAGAACAGGCAGATAGATGGAAATACACTGCTGAGGGGAGCAGCGGGCGAGGCAGGAGAGGTCTGCCGTGCCATGTGGGAATCTCCCCAGCTGGGCATCGAACTCACGCTGCTGCTGCTGACAGCTCCACGGCGCAGCGCTTAAGCACTGCGCCACCAGGGAGGCCCCTAAAACCTCAAGTTTTTATGGTGTAGAAATAAAGTTACAATGAGTAGTAAGAAAGTAGAAAGAACTGAACTGTTTCTTTTCTCCTCAGGAATTTATGCTTTCTCAGGATGCTGAGCATGAGCTTCTCTTCGACCTCATCCAGAAGATGTTGGAGTACGATCCAACGAAAAGGATTACTCTGAAAGAAGCATTAAAACATCCTTTTTTTAACCCCCTTAGAAAAGCACTGTAGATGCATAATTGTACAGCTCTTTTAAAGAGATCTTATAGACTGTATCAGTCTGATCTTTAAATACTAAGTTATTTTGTACAGCTTTTGTGAATTTCTTACATTTTTGTATTTGCCATGTTTATTTTGTTTGGATAATTTGAATTGTTAACTATACAGCTAAGTAAATGGGTATCTTTTTCAGTAATTACTGTATAAAATGATATATCCAGAATAAATTTTTTGTGCTTATGAAGTTTATATGAATCTGTGGCTTTGTTTTTGTTCCAGCCATTTTTCCTGTTACTATTTTTTTTTTTTTTTGAGATTTATTTATGCATATAAGAGCTGGAGTGTAGGCCAGAGGAACAGGGGACAAGGGCCGGGGGTGGGGGGAGAGGATTCACCAGAGACAGGGTGGGGAGCAGAACAGGCGGATCTACTGAAACAGGCGGAACTACTGCTGAGGGGCGCAGGGGCATCAGGGGAGACTGGGTGAGACAGGAGAGGTCTGCTGCGCCATGTGTGGGTTAGCTCCTTGGCCCGGGATCAACTCAGGCTGCAGTGACAGTAGCACTGAGGCTTAACCTTTTATGCCACCAGGGAGGTTCCCTATCTCTTTAAAGAACTTTAAAACAAATTTCTCTTGGAAAAGAAAAACTTTGGATGGTTTCACTTACAGAAGGAATATAGGGGAACCAAACAAGGGATCGGGAAAATAAAAAAGACAAAACTAGCAGGCAAAACAGTAGTCCGAGACATTGTGCAGGAGAGGGAAAGGGATCAAAATGGGTGGCAAGAGCACAGGAGACTATAATGAAGGTTCATTATATGGGTGACTTGGGAATTTTATGGGGACTATATCTAAGGAGAAAAGCATTTTACAAAGATGAACAATGATGTAAAAAGTAAATCTTAAACACATTAAATTTTCTGGTGGTTTCCTTTAGGCTTTGGAAATACTTAGACTTGTTTCCATTTTAGGGGTTACCAGCATGGGTACCTCTATCTTCCTTCTGTAAACCACATGTAATGAAACCAAGTTGTAGAATACGAAGAACTAGAGATTAGCCAACACAAATTTCTCTCTAGTTCCATTTAAATTTGGTATCACTAGTTTCCTGTCCTCTCATAAGTGCGATTCTGCAAATAGCATAAAGCCCAGTGTTCCTTCAGAACTGATGATAGAGAAGCATTTACAAGCCTTTCCTGTCAAGCGTGACTGACCCAAGTGACTGGTAAGTCAGGGTTTTGTCCATGGTTTTATCTGATGCATCTATGAATGCACGGTAACCAGTGGTTTGGGCTCAGCAAAGTTGAAGGTGCAGAGAAATGCATGTACCTACACATTCATTGCTTAGCCCATTATCAACATTTCCTTACCAGAATACATTTATTAAAATTAATGATCATTGGGCCTCCCTGGTGACACAGCGGTTGCACGCTGCGCTGTGGAGCTGTTAGCAGCACGCGATACGAGTTTGACGCCCAGACGGGAGAATCCCACATGGCGCAGCAGACCTCTCCTGCCTTGCCCGCTGCTCCCCTCAGCAGTGTATTTCTGATCTGCCTGTTCTGCTCCCCACTCGGCCTCTAGTGAACCCTCTTGCCGCCGCACGCCTCTGGCCTGTACCCCTGCTTGTATGTATAAATAAAATCTTTTTTAAAAAAATTAATGACCATTGATTTTTGGTTTTGTGTAGAACTGGGGAGTAGGCCAGAGGTTCAGGGGTGAGAGGATTCCTCAGAGACAGAGTGGGGAGCACAATAGGCAAATCTACTGAAATACACTGCTGAGGGGAACAGTGGGCCAGACAGGAGAGGTCTGAGGTCTGCTCGCCATGTGGGTTAGCTCCCTGGCGGGGACGGAACCTCAGACCAGAACTCTGGCCGTAGGAGTAAGAGCTCTGAGACTTAACCCCTAGGCTACCAGGGAGGCCTGATCATTGATTATGACGTCACCTTTTCAGAATGACATCTTTCACTTAAGTAAAATGTACTTTTAAGGTTTATGTCTGTGCTTTATTGCTTTTTTTTTTAATGTTTGGCATCATGATCAGGCTTAGATTTAGCAGGTAGCATCATGGGTGCAAAAAAACTACATTAAAACCCATCTTGGAATGTTTTACACTTTGCACACAACAGAAATGAAAGTAAATACAGCCCTTGAGTTTTCTGCTCATCACATGAATATTGTCTGAAACATACCTTTGCGGCACTGCCACCACTGCTAGGCTGAGTTCACAAGTCTGTTGTAAGCTGTAGTGTTCCTATCACTCCTCTGGTTCTTCAAGCTTTGTTTCCTGGCAGTTAATTAAAACCTGCACTGCCCAGGCCTCCCTGGTGTCACAGGGGTTAAAATCTAGCACTATCAAGCTATCACAGACACTGCAACACAGAGTTCATTTCCCAGCCAGGGAGCTGACCAACATGGCGCAGCAGACCTCTCCTGCCTCACCCACTGCTCCCCTCAGCAGTGTATTTCAGTTGATCCTCCTGTTCTGCTCCCCACTCTTGTCTCTGGTGAATCCTCTCATCAGTCTCCTCCACCCCACACCCCCAGCACCTCTGGCCTAGGCCCCAGTTCTTGTATGTGTAAACAAAACAAAATTTTAAAAACAGGACCTCCCTGGTGGCGCAAAGGGTTAAGTCTCAGTACTATGAAGCTGTTTGCAGCAACTGCAGCAAGAGTTCAATCCCCAGACAGGGAGCTGACTCAATTGGCCTGTTCTGCTTCCCACTCTGGTGAATTTTCTCGCCCCCACACCTATGGCCTACACCCCAGCCTTGTATGAATAAATAAATCTTTAAAAAAAAATCTTAAAAACAAATCTGCACTGGGCCTCCCTGCTGGTGCATCGGTTGAGCGCTGCGCTCTGGAGCTGTTGGCAGCGCGCGATGCGAGTTCGACGCCCAGCCGGGGAGAATCCCACATGGTGCGGCAGACCTCTCCTGCCTTGCCCACTGCTCCCCTCAGCAGTGTATTTCTGATCTGCCGGTTCTGCTCCCCATTCTGTCTGGTGAACCCTCTCACCGCCCTACGCCTCTGGCCTGTACCCCAGCTTGTATGTATAAATAAATAAATATAAAAACAACAACAACAAAAAAAACAAATCTGCACTGCCATAGCTACTGCTGCTGCTGGAACCATCTTGATTTTATGGTTTGGCGAAATATTGGCCTCCACCATCAAAGAGACCAGAGCTTCTATCTCTAGCTTCCTCCTTTTATGGGTCGAAAGTTTGAAGATTGATATATTGCCAGAATCACTGTAACTTCCACCACTATCAAATCCGTTATAACCAACCCCAGTCACTCTACCCATCCTCACTATGGCTACCATCAAAGCCACCTTGACAACTGGAGCTTCCTCCATCAGCAAAGTTACTTCCACCAAATTCACCTCCACGACCCTTAAGGGTTTACTTACTTAAATAGGGTTTTCCTATCTTACAGCTGTGGCCATTCACAGTATGGTGGGTTTTTGCTGTTTTTTTAATTTTTGTGTATACAAAACTGGGGTGTAGGCTGAAGGTGGGGGGGTGGTGAGGATTAACCAGAGACAGATGGGGAGCAGAACAGGCAGATCTACAGAAATACACTGCTGAAGGGAGCAGCAGGCGAGGCAGGAGAGGTCTGTGCCATGTGGGAGGCTCCCTGACCCAGGATCGAACTCATGCTGCAGTGATTGGTGATAGCTTCATAGACTGAGACTTAACCCTTGCGCCATCAGGGAGGCCCCCACAGTATGGAATTTCTTTTTGTTTTTTCTTTTTTTTTTATTATTATTTTTACATACAAGCTGGGGTACAGGCCAGAGGCGTGGGGCGGCGAGAGGGTTCACCAGAGACAGAGCGGGTAGCAGAACAGGCAGATCAGAAATACACTGCTGAGGGGAGCAGCGGGTGAGGCAGGAGAGGTCTGCCCCACCATGTGGGATTCCCCCTGGCCGGGCGTCGAACTCGCGTTGCCGCTGCCGACAGCTCCACAGCGCAGCGCTTAACCGCTGCGCCACCAGGGAGGCCCAGTATGGAATTTCTTAATGACAATGTTGTCTACAGATTCAAGGTCATCAAAAGTTACAAAGCAAAGCCTCTCCTTGCTACTGCCTCCATCAGTCATATTTCAATCACTTTAATTTTTCCATATTGCTCAAAATAATCTAGGTGGTGTTCTTCAGTGTCATCCTTAATGCCACCAACAAAAAATCTTTCACAGTTAAGTGGGCACCAGGTCTTTGAGAACCTTAGGACGTCCCTTTGGTTCCACAACTCTTCCATCACCTTGTGTGGCCTTGCATTCATAGCTGCTTCCACCTCCATATGGCACATGTGACAAACCCAAAGCTTAAGGATCACTTGGTGTTTGGATCTCTCATTACCACATAGTCTGAGCTTTCCCCGTTGCTCAAAATGGCTTCTCAGATGCTCATCAGTGGTTTCAAAGCTTAACCCTCTGGTGGAGAACATCTGCAGCTGATAATATCTCCCTGGAGACTAACAAGCATGGCAGTGGAAAAGGAGACACGGTGCTTTCTCAGAGTCATTCATGGACACAAAGCACATTTCTTTTCAGTGCTGAATCAAAACTCCATTGTCTGGAGGTGACAGTTTACCCATTTACTGAAGGACATGTTGGTTGATTTCCCAAGTTTTGACAATTATGAATAAAACTGCTAAAACTATGTAGATTTTTGTGTGAATTTAAGTTTGCAATTCCTTTGGGTAAATTTTAAGAAATCCAGTGTTTTGCAGCCACCCCAGGCCAGGTAGTTTCACCATCGGTTCTAGCAATTTGGATGAGAAGTTGGAGCCCTTGCCATCATCTTCACGGGTCTTAGTGGTAAGCAGGGGAAACAAGCCAGCAGGGAGAGAGCAACTTGAGCCCCTTCCCCAGGGTGACGTTGCCCTTTTAGCCCCTCCTTCCTAGACACAGGTGTGCACTTGCACATGCACACACACCCATGCTTGGGTGTCCACACTCAGGCACACATGCCCCACACCCACTCGCCTTCTACCTTAACAAGACTAAGGTCACAGGTAATAGTCACAGAGGCTAGTGGTATAAAAAGCCTGATGAATTCACTTAACCCACATCCAACTTATTAGTTCTCTCATGGAGTGCTTTTTGGCATTGTAGCTAAAATATGTCATCACCTGGGTCTCCCTGGTGCCGTAGGGGTTAAGTCTCAGCATTATCACCACTGCAGCCTAACTTCAAATCCCAGCCAGGGAGCTTCCCATCAGGCACAGCAGACCTCTCCTGCCTCACCTGCTGCTCCCCTAAGCAGTGTATTTCAGTAGATCTGCCTGTTCTACTCCCCACTCTGTCCCTGGTGAATCCTCTTACCCTGCACCTCTGACCTACACCCCAGTTACTCAATGAATAAATATTTTTTTTAAAAAGTCATCACCATAACCAAGAACTTTTGTTACCTCTTAGGGGTTTTATAGTTTTGTGTTTGACATTGAGTTAGGGTGGGCTTACTTTGTTAAAGAAATTCGAGGATGTGATTAAGGCTGAGAAGTTTTAACCTGATTTATATAGATCCTATTACAAATTCTTGCCAAGATAAGGACCCTAGCTCCAGCCCAGACTTCCTTAGATTCAGATCTAGACCCTACTAGCTGCATGACCCAGGAATATCACTAAATACCTGTGCTTGTCTCATTATAAGTAAAACTCAGAAAGATTACAGTAATTACCTCAATGTAGTACCAGAAGCACAGAGCAAGTTCACCATGGATTCAGGCAGATGGATAAAGGAGATTCCCGGAGCTCTCAGTGGATTTTTCAGGCTTTAATTCTCTCTCAGGGCACCCGGTACACGGCACAGCAGACAGTGGGGCTGGCATGCAAGAAGGCAGGCCCGGGCCTGGGAGGGAGGCTGGGAGGCAGGCAGGCAAGCAAGCCTCCTAGCCCCCCAAGAATCTTTACTCTGGACTCTGACATTCTCTTATGGTCTTGCCTCTTCTGTAGCCACTCGTCCTCTCGTAGCCATCTTCCATCGCTGAGTGACGCCGCCCTTTTATCCCTGCCCTCTAGGCGCAGGTGTGCCCACTTGCACATGCGCACACCCATGCTTCAGGTGTCCATGGTTGAAATGGGCCAGGTCTGAGCTTCCAGTGGCATCAATTAGGCTCAATCTGGCACTCACGCCAATTAAGTCTTGGCAACAGCTGGTATGGAAAATGGAGTAAGATTTGCAAGGCCGGTACCCTGACGGGGGCTATAAGCTGAAGCTTCAGCCAGGTTTCAGTTGACTTGAGAGAGGCTTGAGGCTGATTGGGAAGGCGTGAGTTGGTTAAAAGGCTTGACTCAGCTTGGAAGACACTTCAGGAGGAGACTTGACCTCAGCTTCAGAAGCACCTTCGCAGAAATGTTCACACATCAGCTGCATTCGTTGGGAGTACCACTGACCTATGCCTGGCATCCCCAAAGAGCTGTCAGCTTTGGCATCTGACACTGCTGGGCCCAGCTTAGGATGGCAGAGCTGCTGCCCAAACCACACCACCTGTGATGACCCAGCTCCACAGTTAGTTGGGTCCTGGTCCACTGCTTGCTGCTGTGCTACCAGTTCCTGTCTTTCATCAGAGGGACAGCTGCCAGCTGTGGCCTTAGAAACATTTTCCTCATTCCAGTCTGTCTGTAAATCAACACTGTGTTGCACCCTAACATTGAACCATCTCATACAATTGTGAGCCCACAGGTGAAGAACCCCACAAACTGTGAGATTCCACAGATCTTTGCTTGATACAAAAATATCTATTCTACACACAGCGATACATAGATGTAGTGCAATCTATTAAAATCCTAATGATATTCTTCAAGGAAATAGGGCAAAAGATACTAATTTTTTTTTTCTTGTAGAAGAACTGGGTGTAGGCTAGAGGTGTGGTGAATGAGAAAATTCACCAGAGACAGAGTGGGGAGCAGAACAGGTGGATTGACTGAAATACATTGCTGAGGGGAGCAGCAGGTGAGGCAGGAGAGGTCTGCTATGCCATGTGGGAAGCTCCCTGGCTGGGAATCGAACTCTTGCTGCAGTGGCTGTGGATAGCTTCACAGTACTGAGACCTAACCCCTTGAGCCATCAGGGAGGCCCTCAACTTCACTTTTAATAAGGAAGATGGAAGTCAAAACCATAGCAAGATATCTCACACTTGTGAGAATGTCAGATATTAAGGACCTCCAGCAATAAGTGTTTGAGAGAACGTGGAGAAAGAGGAACACTAGTACATTGTTGGTGGGGATGGAAACTGGGGCAGCCATGTTGAAGAACCATCTGAACCTACCTTAAAAAACTAAAATGGTTGCTCGCTTTGGTAGCACTTACACTAAAATCGCAACGATCCAGAGAAGATCAGCATGGCCACTGTGCCAGGATAATATGCAAATTTGTGAAGTGTTCCAAGTTTTTCAGTGTTCCATATCAATTATATATAAATAAAACAAAATATACTGATCTGTAAAAAAAAAAAAAATGAAAACGGAAATACCATATGACCCAGCAATTTAATTTTGGGGCATTCATCCGAAAAGTATGAAACCATCAACTCAAAGAAGTATATGCTTTACCATGTTTATTGGAGCATTATTCACAGTAGCTAGGATTTGGAGCAATCTAAGTGCCCACTGGTAGAGGCCTGGGGAAAGAAGATGTGGTGTGGCCACACAATGGAGTACTATTCAGCTATAGGGAAGAAATGTTACTATTTACAACAAAATGGAAGGAGCTCAAGGGAATTACGTGTAGTAAAACACATAGGAAAGATAAAGACAAATATGGGATGTGTTCATATGAGTAACAAGGAATCATAGCAGATCAGTAGGCAAAGCAAAGTAATTGTAAACTAATGGGCTTTCAGAAATCAATTGGTTTCTGAGGTCAAAGGAGGGAGATGGGAAAAAAGGTCAAAGGAGATATAAGGGAAGGTGATGGGGAAAAATCGAGCATGTAGTGCATATCAGAAGTGTTTGTAGGGCCCTTCTGGTGGCTCAAGGAGTTAGGTCTCAGCACTGTGAAGCTATCTGCAGCCACTGCAGTACCAGTTCGATCCTCGGCCAGGGAGCTAACCCACATGGTGCAGCAGACCTCTCCTGTCTTGCCTGCTGCTCCCCTCAGGAGTGTATTTCAGTCAATCTGTCTGTTCTGCTGCCCACTCTGTTTTTGGTGAACCCTCTCACACACACACACACCCCCACCTCTGGCCTACACCCCAGCTCTTGTATGCACAAATAATAAATCTTTTAAAAAAAGTGTTTGTATTCTAGTAGTAAGTTTTTTTAGAGGTATTTTAAAAAATTTTCTTTTTGCATAGAACCGGGGTGTAGCCCAGAGGTGTGGGGAGGGGGCGGGGTGTGAGTAGGGTGGGGAGGATGAAAGGGTTCACCAGAGACATAGTGGGGAGCAGAACAGGCAGATTCACTGAAATACTCTGCTGAGGGGAGCAGAGCAGTGGGCGAGACAGGAGAGGTCTGCTGTGCCATGTGGGAATCTCCCCGGCCGGGGATCGAACTCATGCTGCAGTGGCTGTGGATAGCTTCATAGTGTTGAGACTTAACCCCTTGCACCACCAGGGAGGCCCTCACTCTCTCTTTCAAGTGGTTATTCATTTCAGAAAGGGTTTCCCCACCTACATTACAACCATCTCTGTCAACACCATCCATAGCTAACCTTCTTTTATTTCTCTCTAGAGGATTTATTTTTACCTCTGAAAGATAAGCTCCCTGACATCAGAAATGTTTGTTTACTGGGTATCCCAGGGCCTTTTCAAATGCTAGGTTGTTAGGAGACTCTCAGTAATATTTTGTGAGCAGATTTCTTAAGAAGCTAGGGAAGGATCCATGTAGATAGGCCAGGAAAGACTGTGCAGGCAGAAGAATCCGTAGTGTGATCAGTGAATAAGGAAAATGGTCTGGTGGAAGCTGAATACTTGGAAAGTGTTAATAGTTGAGGTTAGAGAGTTGTAGGGAGCCGCATCACATAGGGCTTTATGGATTATTGTAAAGACTAGATTTTGTTCTGCACAAGATAGGAAGTCACTGTGAAGGTGACACAGGGCTCATTATGAAATGTGGGCAAACTGGAAACCGGTTCCAAGTAGCACTGCCAAAGGGAAGATCATTCTGTGGTGACATTGACAGGAACGGTAAGCGAACAGGAAGGAACAAGTCCTTTAACCATGTTAGCCCTCCACTCGAAATCCCTGTAGGCAGAGCTTAACTGGGAACCCAATGACATGAGTGTAATCCTCAACCAGCCCGGGCACAAGCCAACCAAACAGGTGGGGAGGGGCGGTTTGATGGTGAGACGTTAACAAGCACATCACTTGATTTTTTCTTGTCATTATTCTGCTCAGATGTCTCTTCTTGATTTTGGCTGTTCCTCTTGCTGTTTCTAAATAACCAGTGTTAGTTTGCAGCATACTCTATTTTATTGTTAATTTCTGTGTCAAAGTGATAAATTTTATCATAGGTGTGTATATATAGGAAAATACATGGTATAAAAGTTCTTTATTTGTGGCTTCAGGAACCGAGAGGGTAGTAGAAGGTATCTCCTGCAGATAAGGGGAGACTACAGCATAGTTTAAACGGTGTTTGGGGAGGACTTTGAATGCCTGGCCATCTTCACACAAAACATGACTTCCCCTCCTCCTGTTGCGTCATGGGGACATCATCATCTCCCTTCTCTCTCTAGTGCCTAAAGCAGGTCTCATGATGGTTGCAGCGACCATTACTTTATTTGAACTGATGTGTTCAGATCTAACAAATCTGCACTCAGGACTCTGGAGCTGTCAGTAGCTCTTTGCTCTGCCATGTCCTCGGCAAGTAATGCAGCCTGAACACCCCCAGCCCTGTTCACTACGATAGCCCTGGGCAGGGCATCTCACAAATACATTCACTATTTGTTCAGACAGGTTTCAGAGGAACACTAGCCGAACACAAGTATCTTGTATCTGACCTTGTGCAAGAAAAGTTTATTTAAAGATTTTTTATGCATACAAACTGGGGTACAGGCCAGAGGCAATGGGATGGCGAGAGGGTTCACCAGAGACATAGTGGGGAGCAGAACAGGCAGATCGAGGGAAATACACTGTTGAGGAGAGCAGCAGGCGAGGCAGGAGAGGTCTGCTGCGCCATGTGGGAAGCTCCACGGCTGGTTGTCTAACTCGCATTGCCACTGCCGACAGCTCCACAGAGCAGCACTAAGCAGCTGCCCCACCAGGGAGGCCGTTTCTTAATATCTAAACGTAATCCACAGAATAGCTATTGTTACACAAAACACTCGTCCCTTGTAAGCATTCTAATCCAGGAAATATTATCATGCCCACTTTCATTTCTTCACTTAATCAAATGTTTAATGCTTTTGTGACTAGTACTATCAGGATAATGGGCATACTTGAGGGGGAAAGCAGGTTAAGGTGAAATCATAAGGCTTTCCAGGTAAAGATCAAGGTCTTAAACAGTTGAACTATACTTTAGAAAATACTATAGCTGTTGTGTTAATAGGCGCTGGTGGCCTGAATTAGGGTGATGGAATTGGGAGAATAATTTTGTAGTTGGAATGAACAGAATTTGATCTATAAGATGTGAGAGCTGAAAGGCACATGTAGAGTCAGGAGAATGTAGATGACATTACTGTTTTATGAAGTGAAAACACTAGCATTCTGGGAACACGGATATGAAGCACACGTGAGTCAAACAGTAAAAGGGGGCTGGACAAAAAAACAACAGTATTCCGAACACCGAAGCAAAACAGAAGGGACTAAGAACGCAGACTGAGCCTTACCAAAGGCACAAGCCATCAGCACACAACCATCAACGCAACAGTCATCGCTGTTTTTTCTCAACAAGGAGTCTCATGAAATTTTATTCAATTTCAAGGGTACAGACAAGCAAATTTCACAGTAAAATACAGAAACAATGCAGCAATGTAATCACTGACTTGGATGGCTGTACTTGAGGTTGTTCAGAGTGCCAAGAACTAACTGGATTACCAGCTATCCAGTTCTTTCCAATCTTCAGTTTGCCATGCTGGGATCCATTACTCCTTACTAGAATGGAAATGAGGTGTATTTACAGAGAAAATATTTTATTCCTAAGATGCCAGAGACTGTAAAACACTTTTTCAAGCAATAGGCTTCAGTCTATAAATGGGTCACTTATTTCCTCAATAGGTGTACTTCTAAGTTAACTTGTAAGCACGGCCATCAGGATTTCAGCATAAAAAACGGTTTTAACTATTTCTGTCCTTAAGGATTTCTAAATGGTTACACTGACTAGGCATTCCCTGAACAGCCCAATTACATTTGAAAACTTTGTAGCACCCCAAATTCATTATACACATTTAATACAGTTCTCAAACCTGAAGCTAATATAAACATTCTAATCATATCAGTTTATTAAGAAAGTGGTCCCTCTCTAGATAAAGTCTACAAATGCAAAGGATTAGAGATTTTTACCATTGTTTCCTCTAGGGCACTCTAGACGGTATTGCAAGCAGCTAAGCTTTGCTTAAATGACTGGATTAGCAATGACTCATTACCCCTGGTTAACCAGGAAAATCAGAGCAAGAGCAGAGCGGGAAACCCTTCTGATCCACACCAATTTTCATACGTGTATACGCATAGGGTGTGTTTAGAGGCACAAATTCACAATTCAGGTTTTTAGAGGGAAGCCAATTTTAAATTCATTACTTTGTATAAAGTATCACATTTTCTTGATTCCACTTAAAGCCTACCGAAAACCTTTTTATTCTTGTTTTAAACCTTAAAGCCTCTTGTAAGCTGGTGAATAAAAATACTTTATATTAACACTAGAGAACTAATACTTCAGGTGATAAATCACAGCAAGGCAATTTACCAGAATTCTAACAAATGCTTTGTAACTAACATGGCACATGTAGACAGCATCTGAGAAAAATTTTTACAAAGGCAATTCAGTAGTCTAAACAATGTGCACTAGAACTGTGGCATGTTACACTGCGCCAATCAACGGTTCTCAATTCCTGAAAGCAGCCCACTTGGTATGAGTTTAGAGATGTCATCGCTAAAACTTCAATATCACTTTTCAAAGTGTCAATTTTGAATAATTAAGCTAGGGCTTTAATTTTTATAGGTAGGAACCAAATTTATTCTACTTATGATACACTGAGAATCGAGTAAGATTCTGTTAAGACTGCAAAAACCAACTTGTCTGATGCCTATGGTGGGCCAGGGATAAAGCACATGTTAAAAGATGTGATTGGCAGAAAACATATACTCGATGTTTCAGTGACACTGGCAAAAAACCCCACTGCTTCTGGGCAGATAACAAAGATGTGTCTGCCAGGGCACCCTCTCACCTTTTAGCAAAGATAATAGGGCATGTATCCTTCAAGGGGGTGGGGGTTGGGAGTGTGGGGTGAGCATATCACCTCCAAGCGGGACAAAAACCCAGAACTTTTTTAATGTACAGAGTAGTTGTTAATACACACACAGTACATCTACACTGAAATTTGGGGCACTATTAGGAAAAGTCTATGAAGGCTTTGGGAGGTTGATAATGAGAAAAAGCTTTGAGAAGTATTAAATTAGAAGTAAATCTCTTGGTTTTATTTCCTCTCAAAACCATCATTATTTTATGTTTGAAATATCCTGTGGCGTTTTTGGTATTTGGAATGTTTTTAAAGAACAGAATGATAAATATTGCTAGGAGAATATTCCAAGGATAATTAGCAACTTATGATCACCTCTAAATACAGAATTACGGCATCTGAGAGGACTTATTCTTAGAAATGGATGCCAAGGAATGAAAATCAATTAACATTTATCCAACCATAATTTTAAGTACAATTTTAACATCTATATTAAGAATTAAATATTTGAAGCCATGAGTTGGCACTGGCAGCTAAGTTCCAAAATTTCCATTTAAAATTCAAAATGAAAATCTGCAAAATCTTTTTAGAAAGCATTCCCTATATACTGTCACAGATGATTTACCCATTTACTATAATATTGCATTTAGTAAACACTACTCTGTCATTATGAAGAAAAAAAATTATGATCAGACAAAGATCAAAATGTAGTTCTGGAAGACTACACACTCCATTATACATAGTATACAGTAAAACAGGATACACTTGTACGGCAGTAAACATGCAATGATTTGGTTGTAGAAATATTAAAAAAATGTATTTCCCGCTACATCAGAATTCTGCGCATGTTGTTTACAGTTTGGGAGTCAAGAGGATGAAAAGAGCAATTGTTTAATGCTTACACAGCAGATACCTGATCACAAAACATACAGTACCACTAGGTATTAACATGGGATTTACAAAAATAAAAAATTTAAAAAAGAAGACTGACCTATATAACCTATTTGGAAGGATGTAGTTTATTTAAAAAAAAAAGTCTTTTGAAGACTACAAGTTACAAAGTAAAAGCTGATCACTACGTAGAAACCTAGTCAATACATTTTGCTTGTGCATGAAAACTTTATCCAAGTTATTCATTAACAATCTCAGCCCATTCACAATAGTATCAGTTATAATGCTCTTCTTCATAAGGTTACTAAATCTTTATTTCAAATTATATTACACGTTATTACCTCTATATGAACTTTTAAACACCAAAAATCCTGGCTTATAAGAATGGCACCTTTGAAAGGGGTAATTTCCACTAAGCATGTGGTGGCATTATCCTAAGCTACTTTCTTTCACTGATCAAAAACTTCCAAAATGTTCACTTTAACAATATGAAGTCTTTCTCCCCAAAAGTGTGGCTACATTTCTAATGACTACATACATAAATGGGTAGCAGCAAGAAAAGATGAAATTAAAAGGCAGCCATTAAAATAAATGGATCAATTGTATAGAAGAAATATTTGGCTCATGGCAACTAAAAAAATGGCAACTAGAGTATGTTAGCATTACTGAGTATGTTAAGAGAATGAAGTTGGTCAGTATGACCAAGTAGAAATGTATCATCACTGCACTTCATTCTTTATAACAAATACTCTAAGTCAATAGGAAATAACGAATTATATTGAGATCCCAATTAGAACGTTCTAACCACCACTTAATATTTCCAACAATTTTTACTGGGTTTAGTACGTTCATTTCCTTTACTCATACTATTTTGAATCTTTTCCTATCAATTTAAGTGTATGACAAGTGTAAGATACTTTAAATGACAAGACCTTTCTAAGGTACATTTGAAAACGTTGTATGAAAAGAATACCCATTTGTTTTGCCTGGAAAGATACAAACTGAATGCCTAAGTTTCTTCCCATCACCTCTGCCTCATGATTCCCCAAAGACCTCACTTTCAAGATTATTCTTCAGGGCTTCACTAAGGAATGAAAACCAGAGAACAAACAGTTGAGCTCAACGACATCTGAAGTTAAAAATGCAAGAAAACATTAACATGCAAGTAATGGTCCAAATACTCAAGGTTCATGTTAAATGAATTCAATTATTGTACATGAGATTTTCATTGATGAGTAGGGCTTTGGGCATACCAAATTATCACACAAATCATTGCCTTTTGAGACTTTGGATACTTTTACAGTTTAATTTGCAAACAGAATTTATGTAACAAATTATTTTTAACCAAATCATATTCTGAAAACTGTTTATATAGAAAACCCAGGGAATAAAGTGAATTGTTCATTGTGGAAGGCCTTAAATTACATTATTACAGTAGAAAATACAGGAGGTAGAAGGTAACTGAAAAGACTAATGCAACATTAGATTCAAATCTATAGCTCCTGTAGCTACTTAAAACATGGTTTTAGAAACTAAACCCAACATTTCCAGTAACCATAGAAATAGTTAAAATAAAATTTGCCATGAAAGCCCTTATATCATGCTTGATATAGGGAGGTAGGAAGATGTAAGAACCAGGACACATGAGACATGACATTTATCTACAACTCCTGTTTGCTTTACTAGAGGGTGTAGTTTCAAAATTCAGTCACCTTCTTCAGCTTCAGACTCAGATTCTAGAAAAGGGGAAAAAGATGTAGTCAAGCATCATATAATTATCAGAAAAGCCAAAATCCTTGTCCAAAACTTTACTACAGTCAGGAAATTTTGTTAATAATATACTTATATGAGGACTATTAAAAAGAATTTGCAGATCTCAACATTCTATGAAATGCTCTCAAATTTCAATTTTTCTTCTAAGGATTCTTAGTCTATATTACAGCTGAGTCATCAAAAATACTTCAATAATTTAAAGTCTAGTTTTCTCACCTGCCTTAACACTTTGTGTGCTGGTGCCCTTTAAATTTACCAGCCTTTGGGGCCGGCCATTTTCTGTGCCACCGCATGAATGGTGTAAGCATTCAATGAAACACACACAACTCCTGAACTACTGGATATTAAAAAAAACTGTAATATCGCTCATAAAACACCTTACACTTTCACCAAAACAATGTGTAAAAAGCTTTTAGACTGAGTACGATCAAAGAAATAGCTCCTAATAGTTCTAAATAAATCCACTGTGGTGTGAAAAACCGGAGACTAAATGAACACGTGTTATTATGTGAGCGGCCACCTGATACTGGTGACAAAAACACGTACTAATACGTGAGTGGACCACAAAGTGCTAAGGTATCTGCAGGTCTGTCAAAATTAAACAAAAATCTGTACTCTACAGGTACAAAAGGTATTGGAATCAAAGGAGGCAGTATGTGTAGAAACACTCTATGGCAGTATGAAAATGCTTCACTGAACAAACTGCACAAAGGAAGACACTTACCTTCTTCGGCATTTTTGAGCCACTCTACAAACTTCTTCATTTGCTCAAGGAAGACACTTTTGCCCTTTGCAACATGAGCATCTTTATACCATTTCAGAATGGGCTCTTCGCTCAGGACCTCAGCTGTACAGAGAGTGGTTATTACATTCAGGGAGTTTTGCTTCTCAATCTTAGGCAGAGTTAGAACCCACCCAAGGTGCAAAAACGCCATCAAGGCAAAAAAAATCCTACTATCATGTTAAACAAAAACAATTATTTTTGTTGTCTACAAAATAAATCTAAAGAAATCTTAAAAAAAAAACCCTAAAATAAATCTATCCAAACACCCTTAAAAGGTTTCTTCAACAACTTAAAAAAAATAGAAAAGGTGACATGAGAGCCCTATATTAGAAAACTTTTGCTGCCAAATTATGACCCCACTAAAACGATGAAAAAAACTTATTAAACCAACAATTCTCTCAACTGAAGGCAATTTTGCCCCTAATGGGTTATCTGACTAGGTTTAGGCATTTTTGGTTGTCACTCTGGGAAGAGGTACTACCGGCATTTATTATCAGGGCTCAGGGATACTGTTAAACATTCTACTATGTGCAGGATTGTTACCCACACAAGTTAACTGGTCCAAAATATCAGAATCAGACTGAGAAAACCATTTATGTTAAATGATTGAGGATATGTGAGAGAATTTTGTAAATGTTTTAGGTACAAAACACTGTGGTTTTATTACAAATAAAAAGTCTGTGTACTTCATAGATGTATACTGCAAAATTTAAGAATTAAGTGAAGGTTTCTAAGATTTGTTTCTAAAGAACCTGAGTGGGAGGAAGTGGGGATATGGATACACAAGAAACCTAACAAGCTGTCAGTCTTTATTTTAAGAGGGAATACTTGCAGTTCATTACTGTATTCTTTCTTAAAAATTTAAATTCTGGGATGGGGTAATTTCTATTTTAAATTTAGAACATAAGCACTAACAAAATCACCTATGAAAACTACATTTACTGGATCAAAGCTGGTCTGATTTATGTAGAAACTTGGAAAAGAAAACTAGTTACAGGAGGCAAAGTTTGAGGATGCATCAAGAGTGCTTTACACAACCCAAATGCCCCAAAACAGATGACTGGATCAACAAGTGGTACATATACACAATGGAATACTGTTCAGCAATCAAAAATCACAGCAACATGGATGGAGCTGGAAGGGATTATGCTCAGTGAAATAAGCCAGAAGGAAAAAGATACCAGATGGTTTCACTTACAGGAGGAATATAGGGGAACTAAATAAGGGATCAGGAAAAAATAAATAGTAATAATAAAAAAAAATTAGGGGCCTCCCCGGTGGCGCAGCGGTTGGTCGCTGCGCTGTGGAGCTGTCCGCAGCGGCAACGCGAGTTCGACGCCCAGCCGGGGAGAATCCCACATGGCGTGGCAGACCTCTCCTGCCTCCCCGCTGCTCCCCTCAGCAGTGTGTTTCTGATCTGCCTGTCCTGCTCCCCACTGTCTCTGGTGAACCCTCTCGCCGCCCCATTTCTCTGGCCTGCACCCCAGCTTGTAAGTATAAATAAAAAATAAATCTTTAAAAAAAAAAAATTAACAGGCAACTATCAATCAGAGACATTCTGTAGGGGACGGGGATGGAAAGGAATCAAAACAGTGGAGGGAAGAGCAAAAGGGACTATGGTGATGGTTCATGGGTGAATTGGTGGTGGGAATTTCATGGGGACTACACCTGAGAGGAGAAAGTAAACACTGTACAAAAAAAAACAATGGGGCCTCCCTGGTGGTGCAGCAGTTGAGTGCTGCGCTGTGGAGCTGTCAGCAGCGCGTGAGGCGAGTTCGACGCCCAGCCGGGGAGATTCCCACATGGTGCGGCAGACCTCTCCTGCCTTGCCCGCTGCTCCCCTCAGCAGTGTATTTCTGATCTGCCTGTTCTGCTCCCCACTATCTCTCTGGTGGACCCTCTCGCTGCCCCATGCCTCTGGCCTGTTCCCCAGCTTCTATGTATAAATAAATAAATCTTAAAAAAAAAAATAAACAATGATGTAAAATATATATAAATAAAAAAGGGAATGCTTTCCATTTTAACTCAATAGTATTTCAAAATGTTTTGATATTGGTGCTCTTTTTTTAAAGATTTATTTTTTATTTATACATACAAGCTGGGGTACAGGCCAGAGAAATGGGGCGGCGAGAGCGTTCGCCAGAGCCAGAGCGGGGAGCAGAACAGGCAGATCAGAAATACACTGCTGAGGGGAGCAGCGGGCAAGGCAGGAGAGGTCTGCTGCACCATGTGGGATTCTCCCTGGCCGGGCGTCGAACTTGCATCGCCACTGACGACAGCTCCACAGCACCGGGAAGGTTTTTTAAGATTTATTTTTGCATACAAGCTGGGGTGCAGGCCAGAGGTGTGGGGCGGTGAGAGGGTTCACCAGAGACAGAGTGGGAGCAGAACAGGCAGATCGACAGAAACACACTGCTGAGGCGAGCACCAGGTGAGGCAGGAGAGGTCTGCCGTGCCATGTGGCAATCTCCCCAGCCAGGCGCCGAACTTGAGAGGCACTGCTGCTGCTGACAGCTCCGCAGTGCTTAACCACTGTGCCACCAGGGAGGCCTGATATTACAGGATTTTAGGGAGCTGATTTTTAGACTATTCACTGGAATTAAGTAGTCTAGAATTTTTACTAAATATATTCACAAAATTAAATAAAATTTAAATTACCTTTGTAAAAAAGCACCACTATTTTCTGGAAGGCTTTCATGAAATGAATGTTGTCATAGCAATACTCCTGAATCTTCAATAACAGAGTCAGCTCAGACTGACCTTGAGTAGTAAAGGCAGCAAGTAGAGGGCTGTATTGCTTTTTTTAAAGCGAAGGGAGACAAGATTTAGTCATTCATTATAATGACAACCCATTATAAAATTCCTAAAGCGTGTAACAACTTCTTTCACAGTCACTGTGAATTATGCTCTATTTAACGAAAATTAAAAATAAAAGCAAATAAATCTAAGCATCTAAGTCAAACAAACAATGCTACATCAAGGATTACAGAGGGGGAAAAAACCTTATTTTTCAATATTCTCTCAAAAGCTAACACCAAACTGCAGGTGTAAGCTACTTTCAAACACGTATTGGTTTCTAACATGTGACCGAAAGAGCAAGTCAGACTGTCAGACATTTATGAAGGTCATCATCATTAGTTAATGCTATATTGTTTACTTAACACCAGGTTTTCTGGCTCTCCCAGGAACCTCAAATGTGGTAAAGTCCTCTTAGAGAGTTATAGTGACAGTTTACTTATCACCACCTAGAAGCAAAATGTTTCTGTCAAGGTGCAGTTCTAATACCTTCAAGTGCTTGATGGCTTGTTCTGCTACAAGCTCCTCTTTTTTGTTCCATTCCACAGTGCTCATTACACTGGACCAGACTATTCCGATGACAACAGGTTCTGGGATGTTGTTTTTTTTCATCTCCTCCTTGACATACAAAATTATCTAGAAAAGAATCCAAATTTAATATAGTCAGTTTTGATGAGTACATATTCCTGGTATCAGACTATTTACAAAAGCATAAAAACACTGCGTTATACAACAGGTAACAACCACGTGTAACACATTCAATTAGAGAACTTTTAGAACCAGAGAGACTTCTAATGTAAACTTATATATAGGTGTGTCCATTGACATACTCTACAAGAGCCTCAAGTGTTATCACTTCTGGACAGCAGTAAAGGAACTAAACATTAAAAAGTGGGAGGCAACATTCTAAAACACACTGGTGAGCGAAAATTTTCTTTGCCAAAAACTTAGAGCCCATATAAAGATGGTTTAAACAAAATATATCTTACATCTTTAAATGGATCACCACGGGACATCTGTTCTTGAAGTTCTTTCTGGAGTTCCTTACGAGCTCCTATGGTTTGCTGATTTCGAACATATTCTGAAAGCTCTTTCAACCCTGCCTCAGTGAAATACTTCGTGAAGTGTTCTACGCTTTGTTTATTGGCAGGAAAAAGTTCCTGAAATGAGAATTTAATTTGGTTAAATGGCCTTTAAAGATTAAGAAAAACACTTTCCCTCCTTTCACTGATTAAAAATGAGAATTAAAAAAAAAACTTAAAAAAAAAATGCATTGAAGAACTGGGGTGTAGACCAGAGATACAGGGTGAGAGGATTCACCAGAGACAGAGCGGGGAGTAGAACAGGAGGATCTACTCAAATACACTGCTGAGGGGAGCAGCAGGTGAGACAGGAGGGGTCTGCTGCGCCATGTACCGCCCTGGGGATAGAACGCAGGCCACAGTGGTGATAGTACTGAGACTAATCCCTATGCCACCAGGGAGGCCCAAATTCTTTATCACACTCGCCTTGAGTGTTGGCAATAACAGGAGGAAAGAATGCAAAGAGCTACAAACCATCAGTCTGTTATCCATGCTGACTTTCCGAAGACTTGCAGCTACTGCATTGATATCTTTTTCATTTATCCATGATTTAAAGAGCTTTACAGCAAAAGCTGCTGAAACCCCTGTGGAAGAAAAGACCTTACTTAGCAGAAATATTTCCCTAAATTCCACCCACTCCATCTTCCCATTTTCTTCCTCTGTAGTTTAGTCACACAGGATTACTCACTTTATCCTCAAATCTCCCCCTGAACTCCCCACCCCTCCGCTTGTCATTTCACTTCAATATCTCCATCTTCCCATCTACTAGTTGTGTATGTGCCTTTTTTTTTTTTTAAAGATTTATCTTTGCATACAAGCTGGAGTGCAGGTCAGAGGTGTGGGGCAGTGAGAGGGATCATGAGAGACAGAGTGGGGAACAAAACAGGCACATAGATTGAAATGCACTGCTGAGGGGAGCAGCGGGTGAGGCAGGTCTGCTGCGCCATGTGAGAATCTCCCTGGCCCGACATCGAACTCGCGCCACAGCGGCCGACAGCTCCACAGCTCTGTGCTTAACCCGCTGCACCACCAGGGAGGCCCTAGTTGTGTATTTTTAAGTAACTTAAACTGTTTTATTTTTTAAAAAAGGATTTATTTATTTATGCATACAAGCTGGGGTATAGGCCAGAGGTGTGGGGTGGCAGGAGGATTTACCAGAAACAGAGTGGGGAGCAGAACAGGCAGATTGACTGAAGTACACTGCGGAGGGGAGCAGCAGGTGAGACAGAAAGAGGTCTGCTGCGCCATGTGGAAATCTCCCTGGCTGGGGATCGAACTTGTGCTGCAATGGCTCTGGATAGCTTCATAGTGCTACCCTTAACCCATTGCGCCACCAAGGAGGCCCAAACTGCTTCATTTTTTAAGATTGATTTATTTATGCATGAAAAGAGCTGGGGTGCAGGCCAGAGGGGTGTGTATGGTGGGGGGTGGGGAGGAATGAGAGAATTCACCAGAGATAGAGTGGGGAGCAGAACAGGCGGACTGACTGAAGTACACTGCTGAGGGGAGCAGCAGGTGAGACAGGAGAGGTTTGCTACGCCAGGTGGGTCAGCATCCTGGCCAGAGATCAAACTCGTGCTGCTGCAGTGGCTGCTGATAGCTTCATAGTGCTGAGACTTAACCCCTTGTATGACCAGGAAGGCCCCAAACTTATTTTTCTTCTTTTTAGCAGAACAGGTAGATCTAGTGAAATATACTGTTAAGGGAAGCAGTGGGCGAGACAGGAGAGGTCAGCTGTGCCATATGTGGGTTAGCTCCCTGGCCGGGGATTGAATCCAGGCCGCAGTGGTGGTAGTGCTGAAACTTAAGCCCTACACCACCAGGGAGGTCCCTTAAACTGTTTTCAAATATGTAAGATGAGGGTAATAGTTCTAATGCTTAAGAATGGTGAGAATTTTAAAAAGCACATTAATGTATTCAGTAAAAAAGTTAGCTTTTAAAAATTATACAGAATAATTCAGCTATGGACACAAGAGGGAACTTATTTTCCTTTTCAGCTTAACACATCCCCCCAAATCACTTTCTCTTAAAGATGTTCACATCTTCCAATTGGAATTAATCTCCTGTGTTTCCACAGCATTTTTCTTTTTAACTTCACATAATCACATTTTGTTATGACCCTGGACATTGTTGTATGCTTAAAGAAAATCATTAATCCTGGATGCCAATGGCACACATTCAATGTCTAATGAATTTGCACAAATCTGTTTTAGTGTGAATAGCTAACACTAAAACAATTTCATGACAACTACACCTGAACTTTTACATCAGTTCATCTTTCATGCTCTTAATCTTATTCCAACTGCAATCAACTAAAGACCGTCTTCAGAAAAGATGGCTTACCTTCTTTAACCAAATTCTCATTATAAAGGCTATTAAGAATAGATGCGTTGAGTGTTCCGTTAGCCAGAAGAACACCAGTCAACATAGCCAGCTTGTTCCTTTCCGACTCTGAAAAACCCTTTAAGAACAGCAGCAGCTAGAAAAGTAAACATGTAAGGGTTAAAAGAACAACTGCATTACATACTGGCTAAAAGTGTGTGATCTATGGTCCAAACACCTGAGTTTATCTGTGAGTCATAAAACTTACTGAATGATCATAGGTAAACTAACCTCTTAGGTAACTTAACCTCTATGCCTCAGTCTCCTCACATGAATTAATAAAATTTGACACAGGGTTTTTGTGAATAGTAAATGAATTTATAACCAAAATAGTACTTGATAAATTCTGCCATTAACAACAGATTTTCTGTGCATGTAGAATATGTGAGACTCAATAGCAACTCAATTGACTCAATTCTTTTGGCCTCAATGTTTCTAGCTCTGATCCTCTACACAATCTTCTAAACAAACCTCACTGATTTTTAGCCTCCAATATAAGTCATTTACCCACTTGTAGGATAGTAACAGAAAAAGGTCATAAAATACAGTTCTATGTTTCTCAGTTACACAGATAACAATCTCTAGTTCAGAAGTACTTGGATTCTTTGCCTCCAGTAATGAAAATATAACCAGTAAGACTTTGACTGATGAATTGACCTTCCCATAGAACTTACTCACCTTTTGCCACTTGTTTGGACAGAGATAAGAAACAGTGTAGAACAAACTAAACTATATGATGCACATTTCAAAGATCGTCCACCAAAATATCTAGATTTCAAATATGCGGCAGAATTAGAATTTAACATACCCTTTTCTTTGACCCCAACCTTTGTTTTCTGTAGTATACTGTTCCTCCTACCTTTTTAACTTCATCTTCAAAACCTTTCTCCAGGTATTTGTAGCGCCTGATTAACTTGTTAAAAACCTATAAAGAATAGCAAAGGAGTTTAATGACCAATTCGTAAATACAGATACCAGATTCCTAAAGGATCTAGGTCGGGGATACTGCGTCAGAACTGCAAAAAAGTGCACCTCTTCCAATGGAAATAACAATTTAGACAAGCCATTTAAATGAGCCTGAGAAATCTGTCTATTTCTAAACTCTATGCTATACCAAAGCCATTAACACACTAATAATACTCAACCCTGAAGACTTTTATTACCAAATATTAAACCAAAGATTAGTAATTGCTCAAATACAAGTCATTTACCCATTTGTAGGACAGGAACAGAATAAGGTCTTAAAATACAGTTTTGTGTTTCTTAGTCACATAGTTAACAATGTCTAGTTGAGAAGATTCTTTGAATTCTTTGTCTACAGTAATACAAATATAACTAATAAGATCCTGACTGATAAATAGAACTTCCCACGTAACCTATTCACTTAAAAAATTTATATGCAGAATACTTTAAAGATGGAAATCACAACAGGAAAATGATTTTCCCTGTCTAGTTTGACATTTTCCTTTAAAATGAATGGGGGGGGGAGCTATTAAGAGGGGACTAAACAGGGAAAGCAGACTAATTCAACTTTTTTAAAAACTATTTTCCACAACACATTTAGGTTTCTAATTCATGATATTGAACCAAGAACAGTGGCTCTAAGTCTTTAATTCAAAATTCCTCCAGCCACCTATCTGTAATCTTTTAAAAGCACACTTTTCTTTAAACATTAGTCAGATGGAGAGTAGCTACATAAAACAACTGTGTCATTTACCTGCGCAAATGCTTGCATGGTCTCTAGGTCTTCTTGTGCTGCAAATACACAGACATCTGTACGCATCATGTCATCTGCCAGTGTACCACCTGGAGCTAAGGCACATTGTACAAAGATTGCAGTGACTTTTAAGTTGGCAATAATTTCAATCTTATCTATAAGGATTCTCATAAAATAAGATTACAAAAATTCTAAGAAATGATTTGTAAACAAGGTTAATTTCACAGTAGGAACATAACTAGTTGGTTGAATATGTGAATAAAGTGAAACAACTTACATAGCATTAACTTATTTTTGTAACCCAAAGAAACTGTGTTAACAGTTCAATAATGCCAGTTACTTGTCACTCAAGTGAGGTGATTAGGAGTTGGTTCTGGTATGTATCTTTTTACATAAAGAACAACCCTTCAAGCTTCCAAAGAGGCCAAGTTATAAAACTCCAAAAGTCAGAGATTCTCAGATACATTTGTAAATATTTGTGGATAAGGTATTCAATGATACTTTAAAATATGCAGAAGAATGAAGTTAGTGAGTACACAAAGTAAGACTGTTAATTGTTGAAGTTGGGCAACAGATCAAAAGGTCACCTTATTATTCTCTTTATACTATGAACATTTCCTAAGTCTTTAGATTTTTTTTAAAGGTTTATTGATAGTTGTTTTATGAATAGAAGAGATAGATCTTTCATATTTTTTACTACAAATTGCTAACAGTGAAATATTCATTTACTAGCCATTAGAACATTAGGCCAAACAATTGTTTAACTGTATGTAAGTCACTGAAGCCTTTTAAAACCTCTATTCTGCATGTTTACAAATGGAATTCTGATTCCATCAGCTTAGTTGTGAAGGTCAGTATGAAATATTAATGTGAAAACATTTAAAATACTTTAAAGAGCAATGGAAATGAAATTCCCATCACCATTTGAGGATCTCAATTGGACTAGCCACATTCCAAGTGACTGATAGTTACACATGGCTAGTGGATAATGTATTGAATAGGGCAAAATTAGAGTCTTCAGGTATACAGATGTAGTATTTCATAAGCCAGAACAAGTAGGGGTTTCTCCAATAACTGTGTGTGTTCAAATACAGGCTAGAAAAAAACCACTGATGGGGTTATTGCAGACTTAGGTAATCACATTGGACATCCCCAAATGTTATGGTTCTTTGAAAGGCTTAAAATACAAAGCCAGGCAGAGCAATGCAATCTGGATTTTACTATGATTCCGGAAGAAAATAAAGGAAGAACCCAAAGGAAGAAAACAAGAAACAAAGCCACCTAACTTTGACAGATTTGTTAAATAGTTTATACTCTGTATTCTATGTCATCTGTATACATCACACCTCCCACAAAACTCACCCAGCATTCCACCAGCCACCAGGATGTCAAAGAGTGTTTCTGCATACCGGCGGTAATCAAGTTTTGCTCCAGAAGCATCAAGAAACTTTGCTACTGCTTCCAAATCAGTACCAGTTTCAGTTAAGCCTTGAATAATACAGTCTTGAAACTGAGTAGGGTCAAACCTCTCCTTTTCATCTGAGGGAAAAAACCCAAGTGGTTAGTTTTAAAAGGCTCCCCAAAAGGCCACGAACTCACCATCTTATGGAGCTCTCACTATTGAATAACTGAACCACATTCATCACAATTTCATTTATTTCAACAGGTGGAAAAAACAAATACAACCTAGATTACTCAAGACCTGAAACACAAGCACAAGAAAGAAGTGCCGAGTCACAAGAACTAAGTGACTTTTTCCTTCTCTTTCTCTTTCTCACACACACACCCTCCTAAGCAAGCTAAATGAGCTGCTAGTAAGTACCTATTACCAGAAGATAACTTCTATTTGGAATGGTGTCATTACCTCTGGAGTTATTCTTAAATTTACGACATCCTCTATAAACTTCAGGCATATTCTATTCCTCAGTGTGATTTTGTTTAAACACTGGAGCTCTTGATTCTTTTCTTTAAATGCACGCAACACTCTCTTTTATGTTTTTATAATCACTCATTTAATATTAAGCACTCTTTCAAAAGCGTTAATTACCAAGCACCCAATATATGACACAAACTGCAGCAGACACCCTGCTTTAATCTTATAACAACCTCGTGAGGCAGGCCTTTTTGTTCCCACTACACAAAAGGGAAAGCCAAGGTCAGAGAAATTAGGTAATCAAGAAACTATTACTGTGCAGTAGTTAAGAACGTGAAGTGTGAAGTCAAACTGCCAGATTCAAATCCTCATTATAACCTAACTGAATTTGACTAACAAGTTTTATTCTTCATGCCTGAATTTCCCTGCTGTATATGGTGATTAAGAGTAATACCTACTTCATAAAGGTGTTGTATTACATGATATAAATAAAATAGAGAATACTTAGAACAGTGCCTTGGGTACATACCTAGGCTTTACTGAGTCTTGTCATCACTCACTCTATGAAAGGATGTGATTTCCCCATTTGAGTTCGAGGATATCCTTATTTTCACGCAGCACCAAGGATCAATTCCTCCACTTGCCCAGGACTTTGTTTTTAGCATGTAAAGACCTATGTCCTGGGAACTACCATAAGACCCAGGCAAATCAGGAAGGCTACTCACCCTACCCAGGCCATCAGTGATCTGGATCTGCAACTGGGGAAGTGATAGCTCTTCCTAATGCTAACAAACATCAATAAAACTACACAGTATTAAATTTATATAAAGGAGATACCATAATCTACATAGTCATCACAAAAGAGTCTGCAACATACATCTCTGGGCCTGCAACTCAAGGTAGAAAAACATAATTTATAATCAGTAGTTGACCCAGCTTACCTCAAAACCTCCCTAAGTCAGTAATATTGAAAAGTTTTGGGAAAATATTAGGCTCCAAAATATTAAGAAAATGAAATGTATTAGAAATCACACCTCAATTAACTTTATCATTAGCCAGTGCTTTGCCACAGAATTCGACACACATTTAGGTACCTTTTAATACAAAGAAGTAGTCAACACAATTTTAGTAACCACTCTTATTAAATGTCTCAAAAATATTTAATTTCAAGACATTACAACATGAATACTGCTCCATAATTAACTTCCATGGAAGCTTGATAAAGTGAATTAATGAAAATGAGGCCAATAATTTTTATTCTTAAAAAGGACCTTTATCCTCACAATAAGGTCACCCATTAACCCACTCACATGTATATGGGTGTGTATATATGTTGATAATACAAAATTAAAAGCTTGGGAAAGCAGTAGCAATATTAAGGGTGTACCTTAAGTGGCAGTGAACTAGGAATTCAAGTTCCTTCCTGGTCTTTTCTGGCACCAGCATGCCAGAAAAAAACAAGACATAAAAGTTAACGTGGAAGTTTGACTAGAGACAGTATTAAAACATTTACCTCTTTTTCTGGTTTTAAAACGCTGGCCTGATAGCGTTGGCTTTTGCTGCTTTTGATTATTCATAAAAGACACCCTACAAAAAGAAAAATAAGGCCTTAAAAACACCAGGGTCATAATATTCATTTTTAAGACAAAGTATCAAAGCTTGGACTAGTCACAAGAAAATTCAAAGGAAACGCTTGCTTTCAGCATGGCAGAAACACCTGGTGGCAGGCCCAAAGATACCTGCGTTTTGATTAAATATAACTTCAAAACCTGCATTTCTCCCTACAAGAAACCCTTCAAAGATGTAATGTGAAATACATTTTAAATGACTTCTCAGCACGACCGTGGGGCAAGCCACCAGGCACAAACATAATTATTTAGGTTCTTCCTCGTTCCTCTTTAATTCTCCTATACCCTCCACTGGTTCTGAACACCCCAGAAGATTAACGACAGGTTACTGCCATAGTCAGGAGGTATCCAAAACATGCAAGTCAATTTTAAGACACTGTCAAAAAAGACGAATTCCTTTTCTGACGGACCTGGTTATGAGCAGCACCACCCTACCCTGAAGTCGTGCCCGTGACCGGAGCGGCGGCTTGCACCACTCCAGCCTGCAAAGTGAACTGAGAGCAGGCCCAGCCTACAATCCAAGGTATTGTCCCATACCCTACAATCCAAGTCTCCTGCCCGGGCAGTCTCCCTCTCCACACCCTTCCCGGGCTTCCTGCGGCGGACAGATACCCCCCCCCCACCCCGCCCAGGACCCTCTCGGCCACGGCGGGGCGCCGCAGCGACTAGCCCTCGCCTTGCCACTGACCCGGTCGTCGGCGGTGGTGGCCGCCGCAACGAGCGGACCACAGGCGCCGAGGCGCTTCGCGCCGGGGGCCCCGCCGCCCCGTACATCCGCCCGCCCTCCAGCGAAAGCAGCGGCGGTGGAGGCAGCCGCAGTGGTGGTGGCGGCTCCTCCGCCCCGCCCGCCGGAACCCCCACGCGTACATCACCCAACAGAGGCTGCGGCGGCTTTGTTACCCAGGCCGGGCAGGCCGCACGGGGGTCTGTCTCCGCCGCGGCGCACAACGGGGACCCACGCTGCGGGCCGCCGCCCCTCGGCCCCCCTGCCGAAGCGGCCGTCCTGGCCCACGAATCCAGGCCCCGGGTCCGGCCCGGCCTCATGCGGCGGCCTCCGTTCGGGCCGATCCACGCCGGCCGCACAGGGTCTGCCGCCTCCCTCGCCCTTTGCCCAGCGACGAAGCGCCGCAACTTGGGCCCCGAACGAGTGGACGCCGAGCCTCACCGAATTTAAGGCGAAGAGAAAAGAGCCAGAAATCCCCGATGTGGCGGCAAGTGCGGCGGTGTCTCCTCTGCGACCGGAACTAACGCAGGGAGGAGGAGGAGGAGGAAGAGGAGGAGGAGGAGGAGGAGGGAAGAGGTGCCACCCACGCCGTGGCCGGCCTCCTATCGCGAGATTTCTCCCCCTGGCACTCTCCCCCGCCCCTCCCTGCCCGAGGCCTGGCGCCTCTGCCTTTCTCATTCCTTGGGGATTATGGGGTGGGAAAGGAGGGAAAGGCGGGGAGGATGGCTTTTAAGAGCTTCTTTCTTCTCAGGTTGGGCCCCGGAGTCCCTGGACGCATGTCTTTGACTAGCCTCTGTTTGTTGCACCGCCACGTTATCCGACCTTACTCTGCACACGGAGGGGCTGGATTAGCCCACACCCCTCACCACCCCCGCCAGTCTCGAGGACGTTGGACACGTCCGCCCGGAGCCGCTTTCTTGCGGACCCCCTTCTCTAGCGCCGGAAGTTGAAGTCCAAGGGCGGGGTCGCTTCAGCCTTTTTGGGCGGAGGCCGAGCTTGGTGGAGGGGACCGCGAACCACGCCTAACTCCCACTCTGGCCTGGGTGGGTATGGTTCGTTCAGGTCAAGTCCGGAGCCGCGCGGATGGTGCACGGCCCTTGGAAGTCTGGACGACCCAGATGGAGGGTTCAAAAGAAAATTCTGCCCTCTGCGGCCGCTGGTCCTCGCAGTGGTCTCGCTTCTCTCCTGAGTGTGGTATTTGTGGGGACAGGAGAGCATTAGAACCCCCCCCGGAGGATTTGTTAAAACACAGATTGCAGGGCCTCACCCGCGGAGAGTCTGTTGATCTGGTGTGGGACTCAAGAAGGGGCATTTCTAACAAGTTCTCTGATGCACATGCTGCTGTTCTAGGGGCTGCACTTTAAAAAACCACTGAATGAGGTGGTGTAGCATTAGAGAGCTGGGAATGAGATAATGGGTGTGAAAAGCACCTTCGAAGTTATGAAACTGCAAATAGAGATGCACAGGATCTGCTTTTCCCCTATATTTGTACTATAGTCGTTTATATTTCCATCTTCTTCCTTCTCCCAAAGAAACAAGAACAGAGTTTGTCCCTAAACTCACTTTCCCTGGAACCTGCTTTTCTTTCTTATAAAACGTTTTGATAAATTAGTCTATTTCCTCTCTTTTAACTTTCTGCCCTTCCCAACTTAATGGGGAAAATCATCAGAGTTCTTTCCTGAAATTATCGCCAAATCTAGTGATCTTTTTTAGTCTTCACCCACGTTGCCTCATCTTGTTAGCGTGATTGAGGGGGGTACCCAGGGGCCCCAAACTGTTAAGGGGTGCAACACTCTAAAGGGGTCTGGCCAGCTGTGCACAAAGGAAAGGAAGGCAGACTCAGTGCGAAAGATCTTTAATAGAGTGCATAGAGAGAAAGAAGGACATTCCTAATAGTTTTCCAGTAACACCTCCCCCACCCCCATTACCCAGCCCCTCATGAGAAAAGTCCAGGCAAATAGGGTTGGCCTAAAGTGGGACTCCTGAGTCTCAAAAGCTTGCCACAGGTGTAAGGTACTGTTTGGTGGGGACCCATAAGAAGAATTTAGACAAGTCTGGGACAGAAGGAGGGACACAAAAGTACAAGTCAAGATAATGGCTGCCAAAAAAAAAAGATACCGGTGCCATTGCCTCTGGCAAGGCCAGTCTTCCATGTATTTCTCACCCACATATCACATATTTCTTCCAAGTCTCCTACATGTCTCTCTTACATGTGTCTTTCTCAAGTGTCCCCAACAATACCAGGGTGGAAGTTGGGCTACAGAAGCAAGAGTCCCCCATAGTCCACTTGCCTTCTGTGCTATGTAGTTTCACCTGTCTGCTGAACTTCACCACTAGTTCCCAGTAGTTCACCTTTTCAGGAAGTCCTGTTCATGGCACACTGGAACCTGTAATCCACGACAACTGCATGTAAACGGGGTGAGGAAAAAGGCACCGTCTTTCACGCAAGTGTAGCTAATACTGAGCAATTATTGGATGTTACCCATCTCCTCAAAACTTGGCTCCAACTGTCCTGGTTACCTCTCTGAATATTAATTGCTAACTTTTTTTTTTATACTTAAACTGTCTTTTCTCATGCTTTCATTAAACGAGTATTTGTTGAGTTCAGTTTCTATGCCCTTCTAGGCTGAGGGAGCAGTAGCGGGAAGGTCCTGGGATAGGAAGGAAACACCTAACCTGTTGGGGAAATTGAAAGAAACTCCTGTGACTGGAGCTTGGGGGGAGATGAGAGGCCTGTGGGGAGCAGAGGAAAGTGACAAGAGACATGTACAGCTCTAAGTTTACCCCCCGCCTTTTTCCTAAGCACCCAATCCACATTATCTTGTAACTTGTCTGGAATGCCAAACTAAATACTCAGTACCGTTGATTATTCTTACCCCCAACTGTTTTTTTCTCATTTCTGAAGTTCTGTTAAAGATGTTTCACTAATAAAAATAAGAGCTACTTTCATATAGCAGGTGTCATGTATTCTAAGTACTTTATAATTAATCTCACTTAATCCTCAAAACTACTGTATGATCTAGAAACTGTTATTAACCCCATTTTATAGATGGGAAAACTGAGGCATAGAGAAGCCAGATAACTTGCCCAAGGTCATAAATCTAGTAAATTGAAGAGCACAATTCAATCCTAAGCGTCTGGCTCCACACTATAATGCACTATTTTGCCACCAAGTCATTTTTGCTTATCCATTCAATAAATATTTATTGTGCTAGAGACCACCAGAGATTACAGAGGTGACAAGTCAGACCTGTGCCCTCATAAAACTTAACTTTTATATTTGTCACTTTTCTCATATTTTACTATTACCATTTTAATTTAAGCTTCCATTACCCCTAACCAGAACTTTTGCAATAACTTCCTAACTACTATCCCTTTCTCCACACTTTCCTGAGTAATCTTCCCTGAAAGTACCCTAAATCATTTCACTTTTTAAATGCCTTGGTTTGTATTCAAGAACACTTAGGGATAGCTCTGACCAATGTTTTTACTTTTACTTGCTAGTTGTAATAGTTATTACCATCTATTATGGTTTTTGACTGAAAACTTTATGAAAGTAGCAAGGTATATTCTTTAAAAATTAAAGCAGGTTGAGGTTTATCATAAGATCATCTTCACTCACTGCATTCTTACATATGTCTTGAAAATAAAGGAGGGTGTGGGGTTATTGGGAGTTGTTCGTGGTAGGCAGTCTATCTTACCTATGCTCTTGGGTTGTGCCCATGGGCATAGCTGCACCATGGGAGTTGGTACAGTGAACTGGTATGGAAAATGTTCTAACTATATCATAGCAGAAAAAGTTTCCAAACAACTGAATTCATACCTTAGTCAAACTGGACACACCAAATGTCCCCTCTTCTTGAGATACCCTTTTTCATTTTCTACTGTCAAAATTCTACTTCCTATTTCAAACCTTATCTCAAATAATTACCTTTAACCTTAAGCCTTTCTTAGTCACTGAAGCTGATGTGAACATGTTACCAGAAAGCTGCTATATATATACACTTATCTTACACAGACACTTCTGTATACATATATGTGTGTGTGTTTGTGTGTGTGTGTGGCTGGAAGTATTTTCATAGACTCCACAACATTTTACAATGAAAAGCTTTGAGGAATGGCGAGATTTCAAATAATTTCATTTTTGATGAAAATGTGCTAATTGTTGTTTAGTTGCTACAAATCTCATATTTTTACTTGATACATAGAATGATTTTAATAGTGATTTATTTATTTATTTATGCATGCAAGAGCAGGGGTGTTGGCCAGCAGTGTGGGGAGGTAAGAGGCTTTACCAGAGACAGAGTGCAGAGCAGAACAGGCAGATTGAAGCATACTGCTGAGGGGAGCAGCAGGCAAGGCAGAAGAGGTCTGCTGCACCATGTGGGAAGCCCCCTGGCTGGGGATTGAACTGTTGCAGTGGCTCTGGATAGCTTCATAGTGCTGAGACTTAACTCCTTGCGCCACCAGGGAGGACCTAATAGTTATGGTTTTAACAGATACTTTACTATTAATAATAGTCGTGTATTATTCAAATAACTATATTTGCTATAATCAAGATAATGAAAAACAAAAATAAATATTGCTGATTATCTGAACATTTTAGTAAAATTTGGTAAATAAGCTATTTCTTAAAAGAGTTTTATTTCTCTTCTGTTAAACATATGTACTCTATTTAGATTTTGAAGTTTAAGGACTTAAGAAAGCTGGTATTTTTCTCTCTCCTCTCTCTTGCTCTTTCACCCTTCATTCCATTCCCCCTCTCCTTCCCCAATGATAGATAAGGTGAAAACTTTTGGTTCTATAAATTTTATTTAGAAAATAGTTTGAGGTAACTTGCTAAGTAAATATTTTGGATGACCATAATATCTACATTTTAAGTTATGTAACAGTCAAGGTATTCATTAAAAAACAAAACCCAATAAGGTCCATTGTATTGGCATATATTATAATTGTTAGCTACAGGATTATTTAGGTAGGATTGTTTATTGCTTATTAACTCATATCGCTTAGTACAATAAAGTATAACTAAGGAACAAGAAATATTACTGATGACCCATATTTAAACATCTCTGTGTCAGAAAACTATCCCAAATGTTGAACTGTTGCTTATCACATTTTATATCTTTTTATAACCTAAATTCCACTTTTTGGGGGCCTCGTGTGATATAAAGTTATTTGCCCCAAATGGAAAAAGCAACTAAAATAATAGAACTTAGTCATGGCTTTATTACTGTTATTACTAGTAGTAATGGCATAGCAGTAATACTACTAGCAGTAATAGTAAAAATACTATTATTGCTGCTACTTGGTGTATACTATTATTAGTACCAGTAATAGAGTGATCATAGTAGAGGATTTTGCTGTTTACATGCATTTTATAATTCTTCACAGCAATTTTGTGAGTAAGTAGGGTTGTTTTACTTCCAAAGTAAACTATAATTGATGGTTATTAGTCTTCTAAAAGAAGACCAATTGATTGCCATTAAATAAATTTAATGTTAATTTATTTAATGCAAAAAAATAGAACCTTTGTCTTACGATGCATTTCAGGATCTACTCTTACAATGAATTAAATTAGAATTCAATTTAAGTAAAACTATGTTGGAGGATTTCTTAGGTCTTTCTTGGATAAAAATAATTTTCTTTTAAATCATTTTTCAAAAACTGACCAGTACAGAAGTGGTAGCCTCAGAGCACATTATATAATAACACTCATCCACCTAGGGGTTCCCAGCATGAGGTGTTATAGGAAATGCTGAAGTAAAATTCTCCCTAGCTTCTCTATATCTGGGAAGAAGTCCGTGTGATGACAGAGGCAGAGATTGGAGAGATGCAGGTGCGTGCCAAGCAAAGTCAAGGAATGCCAGGAGCCACCAGAAGAGGCAAGGAAGGATTCTTTCTGGAAACCATGTCCCTGCCAACACCTTGATTTTGGACTTCAGTCTTCAGAATTGTGAGAGGATATTTAATCCACCCAGTCTGTGGCATTTTGTTACCCAGTCCTAGGAAACAAACTGTAATTGTAAAGATACTGGGCAGTTCAAAGAGTTGAGGACAGAGCTAAAGAACCAGGCCTTGACATGTAGGAATCGGGCCTTCTCTGAGGATCCCAGCAGTGGAGCTTGAGCTCTAGGTCTCCACAGCTCAGCCCCTCAGGCAATCTGCTCCATTGGACTTTTAACCTTGTGTACCTTGCTCAAGAGTCTAACTCTCAGGAGAAAGCCTCTGACCCAGCTTATCTTGTGTTTTTCCCGGAGGCCTGCCTGCAACCTAGGGAGAGGAGAGCAGGCAACTTCCCGAAGGAAAAGACCTCAGGCAGACAAAAACAACAGGTGGCCACTACACAACTGATAGCAAAGTCCTTTTTGGGAGAAATCCTGCTGAATGCGATTCCTGTACTCTGTGAGCGAGTGGGTGGTGACAGTTGTTGAGAAAGATTATCCTGGCAGCTATGTGCAGAATGGTTTGGAGTAAGACCAGCCAGACAGCTGGTGACATCATCTGAACGTGAAGTTAAGGGAGCATGGGTGGCTGTGTGTGAAGCAAAGAACACTCTTGTTTTGCACTCACTCAGTGATATTTTAATGTAGACTCATTGAAGATTTGGTAGCCAGACTAAGAAAATGCCTTTATTTTCTGACTCCAACTATCTGCCTAATTTTTTTCACTTCTTTTGGGCATCATACGATTCAGAAAGCATCTTTTTTTGCTATTTGTCTACCCAGTTTTATGAGACATCAAGACTTAATTTTCACCGTACCAGGAGCAGGTCATTTTTCCTTTACATGCGAGAAAGCCCCTCAGAGAACCCAGGCCCAAAAGGCCTGAGTACAAACGCCGCCCGTGAGCCCCAGACCAGGGAGAAGAGATAGGAAGATTCACAGGCCAAGACGAACATTTCGGGTTTTCACTGGTGGGGCCTGAGGGTCCTGCTGGTGGGGGGGAGGAGTAGGAACTGTCTGGACTGAGAGGGAACAGCACCTTGCTCAGGGGGTCCCGCAGATGTATCTCAGGGACAAGAACCAGGTGCTTGTCCCGTCACCTTAGGTGGCCCCTAGCAGCCCAACATTTGGCCTTTGTGTCCCATCCATGTGCAGGACCAGTTAAGAGTAGTGTTTGACAAGTGTGGTTAGTGATTCAGGGACCTGGCTGAAGGAAAACAGTTGCTAATAACAGCGGTTACACTCTACTGTGTAAACATTGCTTGGAGGGGAATGGAAGGAGAGTATCTGCGCTATATAACTTTTTATGCTTTGGAACTGCATGACTACATTACTTATTCAAAAAAACTTAATAAGTTTCATTATTTATTAATGCTTATTGAGCCCGAAGAACTAGTTTCTCGTATGTGACTTCAAATGTCTTACGTATTTCAAATGTGTCTTTTTAAAGTATTTTATTGCTATCCAAGCTATGGAGATTTTAGTGCCTCAACTCTCACCCACTATTTTTATTCAGACCCCTCTACTTTTATTCCTTTATTGTTCTCAACCATGGTAAATGTAAAATAAATGTGCATTAGCCACCCTTAGTCCCAATAAACCCAATTTAAAAAAATACAAATCGTATTTACCATTGTTTAAAATGATACAAAAATTTGACATTCATTTTAGATCATACAGTTAAGAATTTTACTTCCAAAAAGCCAAAACATTTTTTATTACTTTCAACTTACTTCACCCCGGCCACTCCCACCAAGTTCCCCAGGTCTTCAGCTCATGTGTTTTGCATTATTTTTCTCCTGCCCATAATCCTCCTGCTCCCGCCTGCTTTCTCTTTGTGCTTCTGTCCCCACTTCCTCCTTCAGACTCTGGTGGCCCAAGGGAAATTCCAAAGTCAGTGGATGGGATGGGGGACACCTGTGTCCCAGCCCCTAATCAGACATGCTCTTCGCCCCCAGAGGCCAGCCTCCTCCCAGCTGTACTGCAAGCGGAATCTCAGCCTCTTCTCACCAATCACCAAATGCTCTCAGCTCAGCCTCACCTTCTTCACCACTTCAGGGGTCACAGCAGCTGGTGGCTTGGTGAAGCTCATCATGTGAATTCTGGAAGGTAGAGTGTCAGCTTCTCCCCTGACAAATAAGGCCTAATTCAGATAGTGATTTCTCCCCTGAAGGCCTCTAAAACTCAGATAAATGGAATTTGATGGACCTTGCTTGTTTTAAAACCAATATGGATAACAATGTAGTGATAACAATGTAGAATTCTTTTGCTTTGTGTTACCCACTTCAATATATGGGAAAATGAGCAATGAAGTATTTTTGACACTGATACAAGATTGATGTTTTTCATAAGCAAGTAGAATAAATTAAAGGATTTGAAAATATTTTTGCATTTCCCCTCTGAATTCTACATGAGGATTTGAAAATAATTTTGCATTTCCTCTCTGAATTCTACATGAGGAAAATTCCGCTCTTTTGCTGTCAAATGTACATACATAGACTCATACCATACTTCGGTCAAACCAAACCAAACCAAATCAAACTTTGTAGAACTCTAGTAGTATTGTTACTTTACGGCCACTGAATCAAACAAATTACTAGGGAAAGTAATCATATTTATCTATTAAGATGTGTCTTTCATTCTTACTGTAACACGTTATTACCAATGCAGTGAAGTTGGATGGCCACAGAAAGGAAAATTTTGTTTTTACAGCAATATTTACATCATATCTTCAGAAACAAATCAGCACTGACATTACTTAATGTGAATATTGCAGTGTTTGGTGGCCCCTAGGCTGGAAAGTCTAAGTAAATAATGATTCACTGTTCTTCTTGATATAATTAGATTTTAATAATGTTTCTAATTTTTGTCATTTTGTTCACAACAGTATAGGATTATTAGTTTGGGGTACAGTTTGGATTAACAAGCCATCTTTTCACTTGTTAAAACCTGAAAAGAAGAAAAGAGAATAATTATAAAACAAAGTGTGCAAATTTCTCAGTTTTTGTGAGGACAATAAATAGTTAAAAAAATTGGATCGGTAAATTTTACAGATATGAATAAAAACAGGTAGTTACTTACTTTCCTTTAGCTTTCACACCCTCATTTATAAAATAATCTGGGTTAAACTGTGCATTTTTAGTACAGGTTTAAAATGTATGGCAGGAACATAAGTATATGATTTTAGTGTGGAAAGAATTTAATAAGGTTAATGTTTAACACTTGTTTATAAAGCAAACATGTAAGAACAACTGAGTTACTTTGAAGCATACAAATATTTGAAATTGGGGCCTCCCTGGTGGTGCAACAGGTTAAGTCTCAGCCTATGAAACTATCCGTAGCCACTGCAGCACGAGTTCGATCCCTGGCTAGGGAGTTTCTCACTTGGTGCAGCAGACCTTTCCTGCCTCGCCCTGCTGCTCCCCTCAGCAGCGAACTTAGGTCTATCTGCCTGTTCTGTTCCCCACTCTGTCTCTGGTGAATCCTCTCATCACCCCACACCTCTGCCTACACTCCAGTTCTTGTATGCATAAATAAATAAATCTTAAAAAAAAACCCAAATATTTGAAATTGTAGGTAAAGGATGACAGTTAAAGACACAGAATGTAATTTATATCTGCATTTTGTTTTAATTGCACAGCATGGAGAAATTCTGAGACGAGTTAGTTCTAAATTGTAAAGTGGCAAGAGGTAATTTTGCTTTTGTTTTTTGGCTTTTAAATTTGTCTTGCACTCTCAGGGTGGTCTTTATTTGTAAAGTCTGTACAAAATCTTGACAACCCAATTCATTCCTTGGTGGCCTCCAATGCGTTTTCAAAATTTTGGTGTTAACACATCTGAGTGTGTGTGTCCCTGTATGTGTTTAGTTATCCCTTATTGAGTACTAGTGTCAGGCATAAGGCTGTGCATTTTGTATCTTGCTGTATATAAGCATCAGAATGGATTTGCAACTATAGCCATCTGTAATGTTGTGGGGGAGGGAGAAGGAGGAGAAACTGGAGAGAGAGGGGGAGTAAGGAGAGAATAATTTTTTTAAAGATTTATTTATTTATGCATGTAAGAACTGGGGTGTAGGCCAGAGGTGTGGGGTGGTGAGAGGATTCACCAGAGACAGAGTGGGGAGCAGAACAAGCAGTTTGAAATACACTGCTGAGGGGAGTAGTGGGCAAGACAGGAGAGGTCTGCTGTGCTATGTGGGAATCTCCCTTGGCCAGGGATCGAACATGTGCTGCAGTGGCTGCTGATAGCTTGACAGTACTGAGACTTAACCTGTTGTGCCTCCAGGGAGGCCAAAGGAGAAAATGATTAAATGGGCATTCTGCCTTTCATACCTGGGTATATGTTATTAGGTTAGTATTTTCTAATAATTTCAGATATGATTTAAAATGTTGACATATTGATTTTTGTTCTAGTGAAAGGAGAAGCAAAAACTCATCAGTCTTTTAGTGTGATTTAGTCAAAGTATCAATGCAAATTTTTCTTATCTGACAAAACACATGGAATTAAATATACATATGTTAATGCTGGTTGGTTGTTTTAGACATTTAATTGGAAAATTAGATTGATGAACAAACTTTGCCTTCTCATGTCTCTTCTGCTTTCAGTTTTTCTGCCGTTGGCCATTAAGGTGGAAAAAAGCAAAAGCTTGATTTCCTAACACTGAAAATGTTTCTTTTTGTCAGTATTTACATAGTTTAGGTGGCCAGTCTCCCAAGCCTTCCATGCTCTACATGTTGTGTTAAGCAGCAATACGAAGTCATAGCAGTTGAACTCAGTGGAAAACACTTCCGAATTGCACTAGTTAATTATTAATGCAATAATCAATAGATTGAATTTGGTGGTCTGCACTAAACTTGTGATTGTCAAAAGAATCAGGGAATAGAATCTTCAGAATGTCTTAATCTGCAGCATTCTCCTATTTTATTTTAAAATAAACAGAGAAGCTTCTGTGTGGATAAAGCACTTTCACCTTCCTTTGGCACCAGAGTCATTTGTGTTTAGTGAAAAAGGGTTAAGATTCTGGACAAGATTTAAAAATTAAACTTGACCAACAAACATCTAAATTTCCACTGACTACAGTCTGAAAGAACACTGGATAGGCTAATCTTTTTTTTTTTTTTTCTTTTTGAATGATTTCCTTTTAGCTCCTTGAACTTACCTTTCAGGAAATGAAAACATGTTAAGCTATAGGGATAGACCAAGGTTTAAATGTCTTAGGGTCATCTCTTGGAATCTAAGAAAGAATGCAAATAAAACACTTAATATCATAATACCATTGCAATATATCACCAGGAAAACTATGTCAAATATGTAGTTTTGAAAACTTTTCTGATGGGAGGAAGCAGAATTTTCCTGGGGAATTGGACTGTACCTTTCAAATGACAACTCTGAAAAGTTGAGTGGGTGTTGTGACCTTGCTACATTTACTGTTGCTAACAGGGCACTTCGATTAGTTGCTTATCTTCTTTTCATACCAGATGTGAGTCCCAAAGAATCATATATCTTATGCCAACGTTTGGGGGAGGAGGATAGAGAGGAAAAGTGATTAGACCGAGAGTTGTGAGAGTAGGTGTCTACACACCTAGTCTGTTCTGCGGGGACTTGAGAAGAGCTAATCTTCAGCCAAACAGCGCCTGTGGTCAGCACCCTTGCTAGTTAAACAGCTCGCGTCACTCTCCTGCGCTACAGAATATACTTTGTTTGTCCTTTTTGTGGTCCTCAGTGTCTGATTCCTCTGCTGGGAATTCCCCTCCTTCAGCTTGACTGAAAAGCAGAACACACACTTCTCTGTTCTTGTCATGTTTTTGTTTTAAAGATAGACTTTTAGTGACAAGGTGTTTAAAATAAAAACAACTTCCATAAAAAATGGAAAGTTGTGGAAGTATCAGAAAGCTTTGTCCCTAATATTTATTTCTGAAAAATAAAAAAGAAGCTAAAAAGAGATGCTGACCCAGGTGTGTCTGGCTCCAGGGCCCATGTCTTAACCACTAAGCTAAAACGGTGCATCATCAATCTTTTTCCTGACCAGAGAAGATCGCTGCCCTTTTCCTGTTTCACATTCTGCATCACTCCTCCCCACCCCCACTTAATCTAAGTGGTGCCTCCAGTTTTGTCCTCTTTTTTTAAGGTGCCCTCCTTCTTCCCTTCCTCTTCACAAGCAAAGAGTAATCTCCCAGAGGCCAGGGAGGAGAGTTTTTAGATACAAAAATATGCACTATCAGTATTAGACAATCCTCCTTCAGCTTTCAGAAAGTCACTGTGTGAATTATCAGTCATCAAGTATTGCAGAGAACGAGATGCAGCCCCTGCATCCTGGGAAGAACATATTCAATGGGGAAGCACCTTCCCAGTCTGTTAGAATGCCAATAAAATTTCTCCCAAGAAAATGTGAGAGGTGGTGATGAGAAGAATGAGATAAAGAATGAGTGCTGCCTTTGCATGTGTCTGTGTATAGGTGCGTGTGTGCCAGTGTGTGTGCAAGTGTGTGCACACATGAGGACAGGATGACGGGCTCAGCATTCTGAGGAAGGTGTTGTCTCCACGCTGAGTCATCTCCTGAGACGTGCCATGCCATCTGTGCTCCATCTCACAGACCCGCGTATCTGAGTTTTTGTGCTACTTTCAGGCCCTGCCAATTGTCTGTGGCTTAGCTTCCAGCAGAAGAGCCTGGAGAAAACATGTTTCTACTTGTTGGACACAGCACTGGAAATAGCATGCAGACTCGTGGGATCGGGAGCACACCTCCTCCCACTCAGAGAAATGCAAGGGTGTGCATCGGTTATGGGCTTGAGGACCAGCATTTGGGGGGTGAAGGAGCTGAGAGTGGTGTAGGTAAACCAGGTTGGCAGCACACAGGAAATGTGCTCTCCTCCTTCATCTGGCAGGGAAGTCTCCCTTTACCAAACCAACTAGGTGGCACTTTTAAGGCTCTGGGCATCTGAAATGCAAAAGAAGAGGGAGGGAAAATCCTCTCCACAAGGACGGATAGACCAGCTGAGATACAGAGAAAAGAGAGTGGGAGGAAGGAGGCTGTACCAGGGTTAGGGCCTCCAGACACTGCCCAACCTGAGAGAATAACAGGTTAAGACAGGCCTCGCCATTTGGAATTGGGCTAGAATGAAAAAAACTTCCTCATTAAGTTACGTAAGTCAGACCCCAATGTAACATATGACATAGCAATTGACTATGTTGGCAAAAATTTCTTATGAGTCAGCATCATAAATCATCCCTTTCAAAATGCGGGCTGAGCTAAAAGCTGTTTACAAATGTATTTCTAAGCTGAGTTGTCTGATTTTAGCTACTAGGAGATGGAAACTGAATCTGCTACTTGGCTTTACATGGCTTCCAACTATGGTGACCCACACAAGCCATGCTTTCGTAGTTATTTTAGTAACTTTTTTTCTGCTAGTGAGAATAGGCAAAAAGTTTTTGTGTCTATCTTACCAAATTCCCCAAGGTAGTACTATTTTTAATATATATTTTTATTGTTTTTATTATTTATGTTTTTTACATTATTGTGTATTCCCCATAGTTTTCCCACCACCAATTCACCCATGAGCCATCACCACAGTCCCCTGTGCTCCCCTCTCCTCCATTCTGAGCCCCTAACTTCCCCCTCTCTCACTAAATGTCTCTCTTTTATTTGGTTCCCCTATATTTCTGTTATAAGTGAAACCATTCGATATTTTTCTTTTTCCTTTTGGCTTATTTCTCTGATCATGAGCCCTTTAGCTCCATCCATGTTGCTGTGAATTGCATGTGTTTATCATTTTTGAATGCTGAATAGTATTCCATTGTGTATATATACCACATCTTCTTGATCCAGTCATCTATTTTTGGGCATTTGGGTTATTTCCATGTCTTAGCTATTGTGAACAGTGCTGCTATAAACATGGGGGTGCACGTATCCTTTTGGATTAAGGTTTTTGTGTCCTTTGGGTAGATTCCCCAAAGTGGTATTGCTGGGTCATATGGAAGCTCCATTTTTAGCAGTTTGAGGAAACTCCATATGGCTTTCCATAGTGGTTGAACCAGTTTGCATTCCTACCAGCAGTGTAAATATAGATGCCAATGTATCAATATTAACTCTAAATGTAAATGGACTAAATGCATCAATAAAAAGGCACAGAGTAGCAAGATGGATCAAAAAACAGAACCCAACCTTCTGGGGTCTACAGGAAACACATATAGCTATAAAAGATAAACACAGATTGAAAGTAAAAGGCTGGAAAACAATTCTACAAGCAAATGGACCAAAAAAGAAGTCAGGGACAGCTATACTTACATAAAATAGATTTCAAACTAAATAAGGTAGAACTTTTCTATCCTTTAAGTATGTGGAGTCCCAAATGTCTCCAATTCCTAAAGAGTTTTTTTTAAAAACTTCAATCACTATTTCTAAAGAAAAATCCTTGTTTGAAAGTGTTAATTAGGTATTTCCTATCTAGTTTTAAGGGAAATTGACTTTTTTTTCCTTGTGGAATTTTAAATGACTATACAAAACACATGGTCCAAGAAACACATTTTTCTTTCTCCTACCACCAAAAAGGAAGTTATATCTCTACATTGGCGGTATTCTGGCCCTGTCTGCTTGTCAGGCTGCTCTTCAGCTTGGAGGAGAAGCCACCTCCAGTAACCTGAGAAGGGACATGTATAAAAGCAACAATCAAAAACCACTAATGGAGGTCACCAAAGCCACAGGTGTCAAAATCTTTTGCTATAGTAAAGGCTTGTTTAAATAGAACTTCTTGTAACAAGCTCTAGCCTTCTACCACTTCTTGTCTGCTTCTTTATGGAAGGTTGAAGCTAATTTTCCATGAAAATGAGGCTGCTAGTGTTAAGAGTTGTTTTTTCTGCCCCAGGAGTTCAACTTGATTTAATATGGAAACTCTCTTTAAGCTCTTTGGGAGAGGCATATTTTGAGGAACTTGTTAATAGTTATGTGTTTTGGTGGAGACCTTAGCTCTAATATTTACAGAATTACTTGCATTTACATAACAATCTTGCAAGCATTATTTTATTTAACTCCAAAGAAAAGTTCTGAGTGATTGACCATCATTTCTATTTAAAAAAGAGCTAGAAGTAGGCTTTATTTATATTATGGTTAGGAAGAGGTTAAAGAGGTTTTGGACTTTCTAATGCTTATTTTCTAGCACACAGACCTGACTTTCTTTCTTGTCAGAACAAATTTTCTTTTGATGACAATATTCAAAGGCCAAATATGGTGTTAATATTTGTATTTCTCATAAACCAATTTTTATTTATTTATTTATTTTTGCATAACACAGAATTATATCCAGCCTGTGTGAGGAGCTGGGGTGTTGGAACTCCAGGAGGACTGCTTGTGTGTGAACCATAATTTCCAAAGACCTAAAGCAGACCTGGATCATGAGAGAGGCTGGTGCCAGGAAAGCTGCTGACTGAAAGAACTATCCCATTTCACCCTACTGATAAGAAGATAAGTGGTGTGGGCACACATTTCTGTTTCTTTCCTCTCTCTGCTAAAGAGAACAATTGCAGACTTTCAGTTACAAGTTTTTTTTTCCTACCAGAGAGGCAAGATTAGAGAGTTATGAAGATGGAAATTTGTGAGAACTGCTTAGTCCCAGGCTACTTTGAACCCACTGAAACTACCACAGGGCCTTTGCATTAGCTATTCTCAGCCTGGAACACAATATTATCAATTTTATGCTTGTTCCCTCTCTTCTTTCAGGCCTTGGCTCACATGTGAATACTCCAGAGAAAAGTTCTCAAATGAGCTATTTCAAATAATCCAAAATAATGTCCTTCTCACATTCTAGCTCCCTTCTCTTCCAGTTTGCTTAACAGTAATTTTTATCACCTGAAATTATATTGTGTGTTTGTTTGTTTACCTCCCTCATAGAATGTAAGCTCCAGACAGATGGGGATCGTTTGGTTCATTATTTCTTTAGCTCCCCAGCAGTGCCTGGTACACGGCAGCTGCTCAGTACCCATGTTAGATGAATGGATAATTGTGTGATGAATGAATGATTGCACGATGAATGGTCTGAGTTGGGGCCTCTTTAATTTTAAGAAAAGATGAAAGCTAAGCTAACAGTTTTATACTAGTTTTGTTCTATTGACAAATGGGGATGACCCAGAGTTAGTAATGTACTTATAGTTTACAGGAATTATTTGTATTTCTTCTCTGCTACACTGTAAACAACTTGGGAGCCGGACATGAGTCTGGATCAGCCCTATACTCTTAGCACCTGATACTATGTAAGAAGGAAAGTATCAAATTCATTTCTAGAATTCAATTAAAATATGAAAGGTGAGTAGGAAAAGAGAAGAGAAGAGAGAAGGTGGTTCCAAGCAGAGGGAAGTGCTTGGTGAAGGCCTCTGTCCTTGATAACAGAACAGTTGGATGAAGGCAAGCGTGGCTGGGGTGGAGCCGGGGTGGGTAGGGAACTACTCGTGGCTGGAGATGGGAGGGGGGCTGGCTGCACCGAAACTTTGCAGGTTTATAGGCTTGGCAGGTTAAACTACCTTACCTTTATCTTGGAGCTAAAAAGGATCTCTTTGCCTTACGTACATGCTTGTGACATGATCATATTTGTCACACCATAAATCCCTGCCCCGGTGGGTATGGGGAGCCCGGTCAGGAGGCTGAGCTAAGCAGGCTGGAGAGCAGGCAGTTGGACTTAGGCTATCTGGAAGGCAAGCTCCAAGAAGGCAGAGCTTGCCCTGTGTAATTCACAGATGTATCCCAACCCTGAGAACAGAGCCTGACACCTTGTAGATACCCAACAAATGTTTGTTTAGTGAATGAATGACATAGTGGTTAGAAATTGTGAAAATAGTGTATGTGATTGCTAAGAGTTAGAACTAATGGGACATGGTGAGGACTAGGTGCTGAGTATGAGGAAGAAATGTCAGCTCCTAGGTTTCTGCTTTGTGTGACGATGGATAGAGGTGTGCCGCCATTTTCTGTGATGGGAAATAGCAGAGGAATCTGTATTTTGTGTGTTTCTTGTCCTCTTTGTTACACTGAGAATCAGGACCTCCTCTCTATCACCCCTGGGGTGGCCCCAGCTGTCCTCCCTGTGTTTGTGTGAACTGAGGAGCTCTTGCATCCCTGAAGCCCTGTCAAGAATTTCAACAGGCCTATAGTTTCATCATGTCAAATATATGTGAGGTCAGTGGAATGGCTAGGAATATTGTCGGCCAGGATAAGTATAAGTAATGGTCACTCTCAACAAGCCTCAATAACCTGTGGCTTATTGTTGAGAAGTTAATATTATACCCCACCCCTGCCTCCCAAACTTAGCCCAGTAACTGTGAATAAAAATGATAAATTTGGCCAGGCATTTTCTTTTTAGATTTAAGCAACTATTTTCTGAGTGATATTGCATGGGGAAAGCATTTTCTCAATCCAGATTTCCTGTAAATAAAGGCTCCACAGTGTCACTCCTAATTATACTGTTCAAATCTTTTCAGATATGTTAAGGATATCCCGATTTTGTTAAATGAGGATGTAAGTAAGTATATGTAGGTGTAAAGACACATGATGATAAAAAGTAAATGCTTGTGTGTGTGCAGTTACAAACATATACACACACTAAAATGGTATGGTTATTTCTAGTTAGTGAGATTATGACTGATTTTAATTTTCCTCTTTTCAGCATTTTCTAATTTTTCCAAAATCGACATGTGTTACTTTCATAAAGATAAAAAGAATGTTTTTAATATCACACCTTATTGTGACATGAGGTGCTATTCAGAAACCAAGTATCTATTTATGCTTATTCTGGAAAATGTGACCTTAGCTCACTTGAACCATCAGACTTAGGAGAGAACATGGACTTTACACACAGATCAGGTAGTCAACAGACTGAGTCTCAAAAGATGAAGGAAAGCAAAGGGATTCACTTCTTACCCCTACATGTGACAGAGTTACTTTGCCTGACAACTGGATTATTAAAAATGTCCTAGAATCTTAGAAATGAAGGAATTTATTTCCTAGGAGGCAGATCATTTGAAGACTGAATATGCTAAGCCTAGTCAAGAAGAGAAGACTAGAAGAATCTTTTTGTTGCATTGTGGTTTTGGTTTCCTTAATCTGCCCAATCCAGAAAAAGCTATTGTTATTTTACTGAAAATGTGATTGAGAAGAGTCTTTTGAAGGCTAGACATGAATAAGCTTTTGTTTTGGGGCTACAGGCCACATGACTCTGTAGTTACTACATCGCTAGTGCTGCTGGGAATGGGCAGACACAGCCCATCAGGCCAAAACCAGCCCCGACAAGGAGTGCTTGGTGCGGAGGTGGCCGTCTCCCCAGCCTTGGCCACGTGAGGACAACCTGGCATGGGGCAGTGACTCGAATTGCTGGAATCATTTCTATGTAGACACTGCCAACAGCAAGTGGCAATCTGAGGAGCAGAGCCATCATTGGAGAAAACTTGGAAAGAAATTACAGGGTGGTTGGTGTTATTGAAAAGTTGAGTCCAACTTGGAAATGGGTCACGAAATGGATTATATAGGGAAAAGAGAGGCATCACTATGGTCTTCCCTTTTAAGCAGTCTTTAGGAAGTAAAGAATCCAGAGTCAATTTTTTTCTCTTGAGGAGATAATATACTATACTGGAGCTAGACAGTCTGGGTTTGAACCTTGACCTTGGACAAATCACTAGATCTCAGTTTCTTCAATCATGAAATGAGGGAAATAATAGCAGTTACTTGATAGAGTTACGGTCATGATTAATGAGATAATACATGCGGAAGTCCAGAACTGAATGAATGCTGATGGTGTGGTGATTTGTTAGGAGCCTCTGAGGACACGGGTGCAGGGTGAACTCTGCAGGTGTGTCTGCAACCACCCGCAGGTTGGGATTGCTTCGTGCACATGTATGTGTATATGTACATGTATGGGAGCAAGTGAGTCTTCTATGCCCGTTCTTCTGGGCTGGGAGGCATTGCCATGAAATGGAATAAAGTGAATAACTGATCTACTTCAGTTGGTAATAAGACCATCTTATGTCTAAAGGATGGGTAGACTGTGATATCCACATTTGTTCAGAGAACACAGAGTGACATGATCGGTTGCAGCCATGTGACACAGGGGTTATTACTTGTGGTTGTTTTTTGTTGAAGGGTAGGAGAGATTAGGTAAGCTAGAAGGAAGGAATGTTTATAAGAGTTTGGTGAAATCAGGTAGTTGTTACACAGTTAACTATTTGTTTTTGAAGCATGATAAGTTATCCCTCTTCAGAACTGCCAATGTGGTCAAATTGAGTAATTGATGGGGAAATGCTTTTTAAAAGCTGAAATTAGCACATATACAAAAGATAGTTGTATGACTTACTTTTGTCATCTTATAATTGAATGATTTTGTATCTTATAATTTGATTAGGCACAGATGTGATTATAAATTCATGTAAAAGTTCTAAGAAGCAGGCAACAGAAAGATCACCTTTAGGAAGAAGCAACAGTTCCATACATACCATCTCTGTGAAGCGATCTGCACAGGCCATTCGAACCCATGCTGGCGTGGCGGGGCTCTTCACAGCGAAGTCCTCAGCCACTTCCCTTTCTCTGCGCGCCGCAGCCACAGCGTCAATGATGGCAAAGAACACAGATGACCCCAGGAACATCCCGGACTCCCCCAGGCCCTGCAAGAAAGCACATTTGCTTCAGAAGCTTCTACACCAGACTAAAAGACACCAGAGGCCACAGGTCAGGTCTTGTTCTATTGTCTCTCCAAACACTAGCACAGTGTCTTGCACAAAATAAAGTAGGTTCTCCATGAATGTTTGTTGACTGACAGAAGCCTGTGTGCTCTCAAAAATCCTATTACTGGGGCCTCCCTGGTGGCGCAGTGGTTAAGCGCTGCACTGTGGAACTGTCAGCAGTGCGTGATGCGAGTTCGACGCCCAGCCGGGGAGAATCCCACATGGTGTGGCAGACCTCTCCTGCCTCGCCTGCTGCTCCCCTCAGCAGTGTATTTCTGATCTGCCTGTTCTGCTCCCCACTCTATCTCTGGTGAACCCTCTCGCTGCCCCGTGCCTCTGGCCTGTACCCCAGCTTGTATGTATAAATAAACATTTAAAAAAAAATCCTATTACCACCCAAACCTGCCTTGTCTTTAACCTATTTAGGTTAAATCTTTGTTCTATGGGAAAGGGGTATGTGTGTGTGTGCGCAAGTGTGTGTGGTGAGGAACAGGTTACCCTATTTAGAAAAGCACATTTATTGTACTGAACTGACCAACTTCATGAGGGAGTGAAATATGCCTTATTATGACTCCAGGATTATGGAGACAGGCTGCTCTGGGAGAAAGAGCATATCCAGCTTTTTGTGCCAATGATGGGTCACAAATGCATCATCCGCAAGGAACACGGAGGTAATATAAATGAGAGATGTGGGCAGGTGAAGGACAATAAGGAAAAGTGGACACTATGAAGAAGTAGAGATATCTCCACATCTTGCCTAAAAGGGGCTGCTCTTCCTGTATAGCTAATCATTGCCTTCCAGAAATGCAGTCCAAGTGACTAGTAATCCAACTTTTCAAGAGAATTTAGACATTTGAATTTTAATGTGAATGTCTCTAACTTTTAAAAACACTGTGCAGGTCAAAGGCAACACCTGGGCAGGTTGGATTTGACCTGTTGGCTCCCGATTTGCAACTCCTGTGTTAGAGAGGAGAGCCCAAGTTTGAATCCTGGTCCTCACGCCTGCGTAAGATGGGTAAGATGTCTCTCCCAGCCCCTGTTTCTTTTTCAGTGAAAGGTGGGCATTATCAACTGACAGCGTGTTGGGAAGTTCAGGAAGTGCAAATGTATTGGGCACCATGCCTGGGCCTGACTGGTCTCTGTCATCATTGCCTAGTACATCCCACCAGCGCCTGCAAACTGGGGCTTTTCTGCAGTCTGCCTGTGAGTGGCTGACCACAGTCACAAGGCCCCAAGGGTCCTGCGTACCCTGGTACACTTTGTGGCCTGAAAGCTGCTCTCTGTGGGCACTGAGCTTCCTTTTATATTCCCCCCCTTGAGAATTTTCCAGCCTAGTGAGAATCTAAAGGTCCTGTTGACTGCCTTTCCAATTCATCCTTCCCTTACCCCCTCTCTCCATTTACCCCATCATTATACTTCTAAAAGAAAGTCCTAGATTGGAAAAGGGATCTAGTTTGAAAATGATAAAATTCCAGCATATGCATGTAGATTAATTTACTAACCCTAGAAAGAAGTCCCCCAAAAGAGTAAAGAAAAATTTAACAATACATCTCAAATCTAAGTGAAGTTTCTGCTTCAAGGGTGGTTCCCCATAATTTGTATAAGTAATGCAAGCAAGTGCTGATCTTTATTTTAATTTGTAATTTTACTATTTTAGCAATGACTAAGGGTTGGTGTCTTTGTTTCCTGATACTGTGGACATTTTGAGCCAGATAATTCTTTGTTGGTGGTGCTGGGTGCTGGGGGTTGGGGAGGTCTGCTTTGTGCATTGATGTTTGTTTAGCAGCATCCGTGGCCCCTACCCACTAGAAGGAACATCTCCCTTCCGTTTGTGACAACAATATCTCCTGACACTCCCCAGTGTTCCTTGGGAGGTGAGGTAAAACTGCCCCTACCCCCACTGAGAACCACTGTCTAGATCCATATCTGGTCAGGGCTGAAGGCCCTGGCTCCTTCAGGGCTGAGTGATTTGCCTAAGCTCATCATTGAGCTTAGGGGAAGCTGAGGCAGGAGCTCAGGACTTCTGTGGCCTCAGCTCAAGATTCTGTCCATGCTGCTTCTGCTTTCTAAGATTTTAGTGCCATCGTGCTTTAATCCCATTTAATATGTTAGGCTAAGGTGCTTAAGTAAAAAATGTTATTCTCTCTGAGCAAAGCTTTTTGATGAATTTAAAGCTTTCAGTGAAAGAGGATATTAATAAATAAAATCTTTGGCCTAGAATTGCCATTGGGCTAATCATTTCTTTTCTCTGAATCTCACTTTTCTCAGTCTATTCCAATTTGGTCCTGATAAAGGCTGATCTTTATTATTGATTCTGTCCACCGGCTTTCATTTACAGCACTAGGGTTGAGGAGCTTACCTTGGATGAATAGATGGAGAGTGGAGTTGTCGATGATGGCAACAAGGAGATGTTGAACTCCTCTGGGACATCGGTGACGGTAGGGATCTTGTACTCATCTGGGCCTCGCGTGTACAGGACACCTTCTGGGGAATAGTTCAGCTCTTCAGTGGTATAAAGGCCCATACCCTGAATAAATGCACCTTCAACCTGAAGGGAGGGAAATGTCAAGCTTTGTAACAGTGCATGCCTTTTAGAAGCTTTGACCTACCCCGAGTGAGTCTCAGGAAGGGCACCTTCTAGGTGGCCAAGCACTTACCTGCCCAATGTCAATGGCTGGATTTAGGCTATAGCAGGCGTCCATGACGATATCTGTTCTGATTTTCTGTTAAAAATTAAAATGACCTCACCATAAAAACTTGAAGGGAAAATACTGTTTTAAGGTTTATCCTGTTAAAAAAAAAGATAGTAGGCCCCAACTGGAGTCACTTATGCTGAACCCCACATCATCAAACCAAGACTGAATACCTAACTTTATTGTGATTTCAACCCCTCCCAGGAGGGGCATTTTAAACCATTCAGTCTGGAATTTCCAGGTCAGTACTAGTGAGGTAAACACCTGATAAGACAACCCCTCCCCCACCTTCCTTTAAGGGAAGGTAACTTTGCCTGAAATGATTCTTTTCTTTTATTAAAACCTCCTTATCAAAAGGTAGAGAAGGAAAGAAACATAAACAAAGAACTGAGGAATATAAATGAAGAACTGAAGAACAAGAATTAATCCATAAAGAAGAAATTGAAGGAAATGGAGGATTAGCGAACATTAGTAGAGGAGCTCAAGAACTCTAGGAAAAGCCAGGAAGATAGAATACAAGAAATGGAGGGGAGAATAAGCACTCTTGAAGATAAAGATACTGAAAGAACCAAGACAGAAAAGGAAAGAGAAAAACAAAGGAAAAAGAATGAGGAAATGCTTCAAGAACTATCTGACACCATGAAAAAAGGAAACATCAGAGTCATAGGAATCCCAGGAGAGGAGAGAGACAAAGGAACAGAGAAAATTTTCAAGGCGATAACTAAAGAGAACTTCCCAAACATGAAAAAGGAAACAAAAATTGACATACAGGAAGCCAGAAGATCTCCAAATTATTATAATGAAAGAAAAAAAAACCCAGCAAGACATATAATAGTAAAACTATTGAGAATTCAAGACAAGGAAAATGTATTGAAAATGATGAGGACAAAGAAACAAATAGCCTATAAAGGAAAACCAATAAGGCTCACATCAGATTTCTCCGAAGAAACACTACAGGCAAGAAGATAATGGAGTGACATTGTTACAGGGCAGGAGAGGGGCACCCCCAAAACCCCAGACCTGCCTTGGTCTAAATGGATTCTGCCATCCGCCGCATCAATATAAAACATATAGGACCTTTTGTGGAAACAGACTTTAATACAATTAGAAAAGACAGAGAAGAAAAAGAATATATTTTCTAAGTCAAGCACCCAATGTTATCCAGCTCCCCGTGGGTAAAAGTCCACCCAAATGGGATTGGCCCAAAGCAAGTCTCGAAAGCCTGACAAAAGTCTAGAACAACTTTTGGCAGGGACCCACACATAAGGGTCAGAAATAGCCAGACAATTCTGGGAGGAACCAAAATACCTTTTGGCAGGGACCCATACAAAAGGATTAGAAACAGTCAGACAATTCTGAGAGGAACAGAACAAAATCAAAACCAAAATCAACATAGCCATCGTTAACTTCCCCAGGGCTCTCTCACCCACATCTCTTTCAATCAGTCCAGGCTAGTACAGCTTCTTTACAAGTCTCTCTGCTCCTTGGGCCTCTTCTGGCTCTCCATCTTTCTTCCGTCTCCTCCTGTCTTCTGTCTGTGTATTCTGTCTCCTCTGTGTGTGTCCTGTGTGTGACCTCTGTCTCTCTCTTCAGCCTCTTATATCCTGCTCAGTTCTACCCTACCTTGGGTGGGACAGGGAACCTGGGACACACCCTTTTTCCTGGGGACCACCCTGTTACAACATATTTAACATACTACATACCAATAAATGTCAACCAAGAATACTCTACCCTGCAAAGATCTCCTTCCTCTATGAAGAAAGAATATGGACTTTCTCAGACAAACAGAAACTGCAGAAATTCATCACTACCAAACCCCACTCCAAAGAATATTACAAGAAGCCATGAAGCCAAAACCAACAAAGGAACGACCGGGAAATATGGAATAAGGTAAGGATTAGAATCACAAAAAGGTAAACAAAAAGACAAATATGGATGACAGTATATCAATATTAACTCTAAATGTAAATGGACTAAACACACTAATAAAAAGATACAGAATAGCAGGATGGATAAAAAACAGAACCCAACCTTCTGCTGTCTACAGGAAACACATTTAATTGCAAAAGATAAACAGAGGTTAATAGTCAAAGGATGGAAAACAATCCTACAAGCAAATGGACCAAAAAAGAAGGCAGAAACAGCTATACTTATATCAGATAAAATAGACTTCAAACTTAACACTTTGTGTGCCGGTGCCCTTTAAATTTACCAGCCCTTGGGGACGGCCATTTTCTGTGCCACCGCATGAATGGTATAAACATTCAATAACACACACACAACTCCTGAACTACTGGATATTAACAAAACTGTAATATCTCTCATAAAACACCTTACACTTTCACCAAAACAATGTGTAAAGCTTCTAGACTGAGTATGATCAAAGAAATAGCTTCTAATAGTTCCAAATAAATCCACCATGGCGTAAAAAAAAGGAGACTAGATGAACACGTATTAATACATGAGCGGCCACCTGATACTGGTGACAAAAGCACATACTAATACATGAGCAGACCACAAAGTGTTGAGAAGATAAAAAGAGACAAAACTGGTCCCTACATCATGATAAAGGGGACAATAAAACAGGAAGATATAAGACTCACCAGCATATGCTCCCCAAATGAAGGAGCACCAAAATATATCAGACAATTATTACTATCCCGAAAACAGACATTAAAGAAAATACATACATAGTGGGAGAGTTCAATACCCCACTCTCACTATTGGACAGATCAACAAGACAAAAAAGTAAGCAAGGACACTAAAGCTCTAAATAAGGACCTAAACCACATGGGATTAACATATATCTATTGGTCACTTCACCCCCCAACTGAATACACATTTTTCTCAAGTGTGCACGGAATATACTACAGGATCAATCAAATATTAGATCACAAAACAAACCTCAACAGATACACTAAGATCAAAATCATACCAGCATTCTTCTCCAATCATAAAGGAGTCAAACTAGAAATAAAACATGAAAAGAAAAAAGGGAACTCTCTTACCTCATGGAGACTGAAACCCACATTACTGGAAGACCACTGGATCAACAAAGAGGTCAAAGAAGAAATTAAAAAATATCTAGAAATGAATGATAATGAGGACATCACTTTCCAGAACGTCTGGGATACAGCAAAAGCAGTAATAAGAGGAAAATATATAGCATTACAGGCTCACATCAAGAAACAAGAAACAACTTAAAGAAACAATCTAATCTCACATCTCAAAGAACTAGAAAATGAACAGCAAAAAATCCCAAAAGTCAGTTTAAGAGAGGAAATAATAAAAATCAAAGCAGAAATAAACAAAATGGAAATAAAAAAAACAGTCCAGAAGATCAACAAAATCAAAAGCTGGTTCTTTGAAAAAATAAGCAAAATAGACAAACCACTAGCCAGGCTTACAAAGAAAAAAAAGGGAGAATAAAGCACATATAAATAGGATCATAAATGAAAGAGGAGAAATTACAATGGACACAGTAAAAATTAAAAGAATAATCAGAGATTACTATGAACAGCTATACGGAAACAAGTTCAACAACCTAGAGGAAATGGTCAAATTCCTAGAACTATATAATCACCCAAAACGAGATAAAGAAGATATAGAACACCTAAACAGACCAATTACAAGCAGTGAAATTGAAACAATAATCAAAAACCTCCCCCAAAACAAAAGCCCAGGACCAGATGGTTTCACAAATGAGTTCTACCAAACATTCAAAAATGAAGTAGTCCCTATATTACACAAACTCTTTTAAAAAATTGAGAAGGAAGGAGTACTATCAAACACGTTCTATGAAGCGAACATTACTCTAATACCAAAACCAAAGACAACACACAAAAAGAAAACTACAGACCAATCTCTCCAATGAACACTATGCAAAAATATTTAACAAAATCTTAGCCAACAGGATCCAACAGTGCATCCAAAAGATAATACACCACACCAAGTGGGATTTATTCCAGGAACACAAGGATGGTTCAACATCCGAAATCAATCAGTGTAATCCAACACATCAGCAAAAAGAAAAATAAAGACCATATGATCATATCAATAGACACTGAGAAAGCATTTGACAAAGTGCAACATCGATTTATGATAAAAGCCCTTGAAATCCTTGGGATAGAAGGAACACACCTCAACATAATAAAAGCCATATATGACAAATCCACAGCCAATATTATCCTCAATGGTGAGAAGTTGAAAGCCTTTCCACTAAGATCAGGAACAAGGCAAGGATGTCCACTCTCACCATTGCTCTTCAATATAATACTGGAAGTCCTAGCCAGAGCAATAACACAAGAGAAAGACATTCAAGGGATCAAATAGGGAAAGAAGAAATTAAACTGTCTCCATTTGTAGATGATATGATAATATATATATTGAAAACCCTAAAAACTCCATAGAAAAACTACTCAACATTATAGACCAGTTCAGTAAAGTAGCAGGATACAAAATCAATGCGCAAAAATCAGTAGCCTTCCTATATGCAAACATCCAGTCTGAAGAAGAGGAAATTAAGAGATCCATCTCCTTCAAAATTGAAACCAAAAAAGTCAAATATCTGGGAATAAACCTAACAAAAGATGTAAATGACTTATACAAAGAAAACTATAAAACACTGTTAAAAGAAATAGAAAACACAAGAAAATGGAAAGACATCCCCTGCTCATGGATTGGAAGGATTAACATTATCAAAATGGCAATCCTACCAAAAGCAATTTACAGATTCAATGCTATTCCAATAAAAATCTCAGTGACATTCTTCAAATAAATAAATTGAATACTGATGAAATTCATATGGAACCACAAAAAAACTCACATAGCTAAAGCCCTCCTGACTAAAAAGAAAGAAGGAATTTCACTCCCTGATTTCAAACTATACTACAAAGCCATAATAATTAAAACAGTATGCAACTGGAACAAAAACAGACACAAAGACCAATGGAACCGAATAGAATACCCAGAATTAAAGCCGCATATCTATGAACAACTAATCTTTGACAAAGGAGCAAAGAAAATACAGTGGAACAAGGAGAGTCTATTCCATAAATGGTGCTGGGAAAAATGGACAGCTACATGCAAAAAAATGAAGCTAGGCTCTACCTTACAACCTGCACAGAAGCCAACTCAAAATGGGTAAAAGACCTGGACATAAGACCTTAAACCATAAAATTTATAGCAGTAAATACAGGCAAAACTCTACATGACATACATCTCAGCAAAATCTTTAAAGACTCATCCCCCAAAGCAAAGTAAGTGAAGGACAAGATAAACAGATGGGATTAGATCAAAATAAAAAGCTTCTGTACAGCAAAAGAGACATTAACCAAAACTAACAGACCCCTACTAATTGGGAGAAGATCTTTGCATACAATACAACCAATAAAGGACTGATATCAAAAATCTACAAGGTGCTCACACAACTCAACAAAAACAAAGCCAACAACCCAGTCAAAAAATGGGCAGAAGAGCTAAAAAGACACTTCTCCAAAGAAGAAAAGCAAACGGCCAACAGCTATACGAAAAAATGTTCAACATCACTTATAATCAAGGAAATGCAAATCAAAACCACAAGGAGATACCACCTCACACCTGTGAGGATGGCACACATTAAAATTACAGGCAACAACAAATGCTGGAAAGGATGTGGAGAAAAAGGAACTCTTTTACACTGCTGGTGGGAATGCAAACTGGTCCAACCACTATGGAAAGCTGTATGGCGATTCCTCAAACTGCTAAAAATGGTGCTACCATACGACCCAGCAATATCACTTTGGGGAATCTACCCAAAGGACACAAAAACACTAATCCAAAAGGATACATGCACCTGTATGTTTATTGCAGCACTGTTTACAATAGCAAAGGTATGGAAACAACCCAGGTGTCCAAAAATAGATGATTGGATCAAGATGTGGTACATATACACAATGGAATACTATTCAGCATTCAAAGAAGATAAACACATGCAATTTGCAGTGACATGGATGGAACTAGAAGGGATCATGCTCAGCGAAATAAGCCAGAAAGAAAGAGAAAAATATCGAATGGTTTCACTTATAACAGGACTATAGGGAAACCAAATAGGAGAGAGACACTCAGTGGGGGGTAGGAAGGAAGGGTAGGATAAGGGCACAAAATGGAGTAGAAAAGGACACCAGGGACCGTGGAGATGAGTCATGGGTGAATTGGTGGTGGGTTACCCAAGGGGAATACAAAATGTAAAAGATATAAATAACAATTAAAAAAACCCTAAAAAATCAAAAACCTCCTTGTCCTAACTTCTTTCTGTCTGTAAAAGCCTTCCAGTTTGTATAGACCCTTAAGAGCATCTTTCCACTTGCTAGGTAGGCTACTGCTGGCAATTCATAGATTTTTTTAAAATTATTTTTATTTTTTGCATACAAGCTGGGGTGCAGGCCAGAGGTGTGGAGTGGTGAGAGGGTTCACCGGAGACAGAGTGGGGAGCAGAACAGGCAGATCGACTGAAATACACTGCTGAGGGGAGCAGCAGGCGAGGCAGGAGAGGCCTGCTGTGCCATGTGGGAATCTCCCCAGCCAGGCATCGAACTTGCACTGCAGCCACCAACAGCTCCACAGCGCTGCGCTTAACCCATTGCACCACCAGGGAGGCCCCAATTCATAGATTGTTTAATAAAGCCAATTAGGTGTTCAATTTTACTTGGGTGAACTTCTTTTTTTTTTTTTTTAAACAATTCAAATGGTCTCCAGTTATTCCAGAATTCCTACTAACTAATTAACACTGCTTTGAACTCCATGAACCTTGGAGGTTCTTCAAATCCAGTGCTAGGGCTGCGCGTGACCACAGAAGGTCCTTTCCATTCATGGTTTTGACACCTAAGTGACTCCAAAGTCCGTGGCATGTTGATGTGCCTGAGTGCCAGTTAGTAAATAATTGAGCTGGTTGTTGATCTGATTCTCAACTTTCATTTACTGTTCTACTAGAAGTCATGAGCTCATCTAATCTAGTCCTACTGATAATTTCATTGAGGAAATCATATAGCTGCACTGGCATGTGTAAAAGTGGGGGATTTGCATGACCTTGGAACATACGAAGGTAAATGCTGAGACCACTTTTGACTTTGCTGATTCCTTCCTTCCCTGAGAAACATCACCTTCTGTTCTGGCCTGGGCCATGTGAATGCAAGTTGTCAAGGAGTCACAGAGAGCCTCTAGGTACCTGTGGTCTATCTCAGGAATCTCTTTGGGCTTTCCTTCTGCCCTTACTTGTGGTGCTTGTTCTGCCAATATCATCATTCTTTGTTTAGGCTCCGTGCCATGGTTCCTAATTTCTATCTCGCTCTTTAGGTCCTAAAGTTTTGTGGTATTTATGCAAACTGCATTAGGCCATTTGAAATGAGAGGAAAATCAAATGAAAAAATTTTAATGTGACAGTAAAGACAGCTTTGGACTCTTAATTACAGCTAGATTCTGTCTACCTGTATCTTCGTGGCAACAAGAAGCCCTCACATCAACAAATCAGTGACAAATCAGAGACAAATCAGTCTCTTTTGACTCAAATGCTGGCCTCTGAGACAACCTATATGGGCACTGGGACCTGCCTTTCCTCACCCCTGTCCCAACCTATTTCTTTTTTTTTAAAGATTTATTTATTTATGCATATAAGAGTTGAGGTCTGGGCGGTAAGAGGATTCACCAGAGACAGAGCAGGGAGCAGAACAGGCAGAGTGACTGAAGTACACTGCTGAGGGGAGCAGCGGGCGAGGCAGGAGAGGTCTGTTGCATCATGTGAGGAGCTCCCTGGTTGGGGATCGAACTTCTGCTGCAGTGGCTGCTGATAGCTTCATAGCGCTGAGACTTAACCCCTTGCACCACCAGGGAGGCCCCCCAACCTATTTCTTTTATGACGAGTATTACCCTTGGGATAACTGACTTGACATAAACATTATCACATTGCTATGTGCTTTCAAAATGTCTGTTTCAGACAATTTACTAAAATGCCTATGTCTTCAGATTAGGCAACATAGCCTTCCTTTAGGAGTGTAACTCCCCTCTCCCTTTTTTTTGGTAAAACTTTGGATGTGGAATAAAAAATTAATACATTTTAGGCTGTCATGAATAACTCCTTTTTGACTACTTCATTTCAAATGGAAATTTAGAATAAGTCAGGATCTCTAGATTTTTCCCATGGAGTTGAAAGAATCTTGTTCTTATTGTATAAGTGTCACAAAATGAAATTATGTAGGTGATATTATTGCTGTTTTACTGAGAAAATCATATATTTAAGGCGACACATATGAATTTGAGTGGATTTAATATAAATGTAATATTGTTGTTTCAACTTGCCTGAGGAAAGTTATATTTGACTTACCTTGTGAGCTCCTGTCAGACAGTCAATTTCAACCTCAGAACAGGCAGTTCCATAAACATAGTATGGAAATGGGTCTCCCTCACCCTTCTCCCAGTCCATGAAAGCCTTGTAGCCCCTGATGGAAAAAAATAAAGCCCGTTAGCTTGGTGGTGGTGATGGTGGTGGTGGTGGTGGTAGTAGTAGTGGTGGTAGTAGTAGTAGTAGTAGTAGTAGTAGTAGTAGTGGTGTCTACAATGTCTATTCATTAAAAAAAAATACCAAAGTTAAAAGATTAATGTTCCTTTCAGCTGCCTTTTAAACTCATTTAAATGGCTACTTATATTTACAGTCTAATTCATTACATCACTATCATTTGCCCTTATTTTTTTTTGAAGACTTATTTATTTATGCGTACAAGAACTGGGTTGCAGGCCAGAGGTTGGGGGGATGGTGGTGGAGGATTCACCAGAGGCAGAGTGGGGAGCAGAACAGGTGGATGGACTGAAATACACTGCTGAGGGGAGCAGCGGGTGAGACAGGAGAGGTCTGCCTCGTCTTACGGGATAGCTCCCTGGCTTGTGCTGCAGAAGCACTATAGCTTCGTAGTGCTGAGACTTAATCCTTTTTTCTACCAGGGAGGCCCATTTGCCCTTATTTTAAAGAGGATGCTTATTGTGCTGTAGCTGGCATGCTAAAAATAAAGAAGCCAACACATTGTTTGGTCTGGACCTCCCAGTAAATGGTTTCAGGTTTGAGCTTTAGCTATCACGTTGAGGATCTCAACTGACTTTTACTGATGTCCTCAGAGGGGTCCCTTAGACTGTACTAACCAAACTCACAGGAGACTGATGCAAAGTCAATGTGTTCATTGAAAAGGGAAGATGTACCCAGCAGAGTGTTGAACTGCTTTCATTTTGGGCTACTGAATTCAGAAATTTAGAAGTCATTGTGTACACAGCACTGTGCTGTGCTGTTATCTTCTTCTTTCTATCTTTCTTTATGAGATTTGCTGTGTGTGTGTGTGTAGTTTGGTGCTTTTGTTTCATTATATTGAAAACTGATGTCATAAACTTCCTGAACTGATAACTAGCTCTCCTTTCTGTGCTTCATTCAATTAACATGCATTTCCTGAGGGTTTCCCACTGCCAGACACTACTCATGTCCTTCAAGGAGCCTCAAAATAGAAAGGTTTTATTTAGTAAAAGGAGGGAGATTTGTAAAATTGAATTGCAAATTATTTCTAATTATGCCTTTTTACTACTCATGATAAAAAGGATAGTAAATAATGATGTTGTGGTAGATGTTGTAAGCCATGTTTAAATTTTTTTGCCTAATAGGGGTATTTTTATGATTTAATATTTCTCTGAATATAACTTCGAGGTCTATATGGAGTCATAGAATTGGGGCCTATAAGGGACTTCAGAGATCACATCATAAAAACTTACTTCACAAATGAGGGAATTCAGGCCCAGAGCAAATGGGTGGTCTTATATTTTCTCAGTTAAACCAAAGCATTATTGAGTCCCAAAACAGATGACTGGATAGAAAAAAGATGTGGTGTATATATACAATGGAATACTATTCAGCAATCAAAAAAGATAAACTCATGCCATTTGCAGCAACATGGATGGGGCTGGAAGGGATTATGCTCAGTGAAATAAGCTAGAAGGAAAAAGAAAAATATCAGATGGTTTCAACTATAGGAGGAATACAGGGGAACCACAAAAGGATCAGAAAAAGCCAAAAGCAAAACCAAAACAAAATTAGCAGGTTAGAGATAAATCAGAGACATTCAGCAGGGGAGATGGAGGGAGAGGGATCAGAACAGGAGAAGGAAGAGCAGAAGAAACTCCTGTGACAGTTCATAGGTGACTTGGTGGTGGGAATTCTATAGGGACTACACCAGAGAAGAGAAATCAAACAATGTACAAAAATGAACAACAATATAGATAATACATATCAAAATAAAAAAAATTAAATCCAAGCATTATTGTAATTTTTACCTGAAGTATCCAGTGGCTGAAAGACTGATTCTTTGTTCAAAAGCAGCTTGTACCTAAAGAATGGGCATATTTAATCAAAATGAAATAAATAATATACCATAGGATAAACAAACATGAAAATACCCTATATATCAAAATTGACATCTGATCATTGTTGGTGCCGTGTTACCAATAATAAACTCATCATAATATTGTTTCCTCAGTTGGTACACTAACAATTTCTTTCTGATTGAGTTCAGAAGTCTGAATTCAACAAATAAAATAGAATCCTGCTACACATTTATGGTGCAGGAGCTTAGGTTACAAGGTATTTGGGGCTTCATTTCTAATGTTAAGACTCTAATCAGTGTGGGTGTAATTGTGAGAAAACTCTTCTAAGAAAATAAGATATAGAATATTGTAAAGTTAAATATCATTTCCCTTGAGCCATATTCAATAGCAGTTATGCTTTTTCATTTTCCTCCTCCTTACTCAAAACATTAATATTTTTTTTTTTCAGGGCTTCGAAAGACTCAGGCTTTTCCTTTTCCTGTAGAAGCAGGGTGAGTGTGACCTTCTGGCATTGTCCACACACCTCGTTACCCCATCAGCGAAGCTGGTCCCTGAGTGCGCGTTCCACACACACAAGCTCCTGTCATCGTGGAGCGGCCTTCTCAGCCTTTGCTGATGCTGCCCTTTCATAGAAAGCCCCCGTCAGAAAAGCTGTCTCCACACAGGGTGGCCTGCCTAGTGCGCTCAGCTCCACTTGGGATTGTTTTCTCATTTGTAGTAACAAAGAGAGGGAAGCACTTACCCAGTCTTCCCAGGTGCCTTCTGGATTTTTCTTCATGATGGGTTCAAGGCGTTTCAGAAGGATATGACAGGCATTCTTGACGGAATAAAGAAGTGAAATCCCCATTAGAGAGGAGCCAGGTGGTTGGGCTTGTGTGGAAGAGTGTCGGGAGATAACTGACTAGGCCCCTTCTGGTTCCCTTTTGTTCCTGCCTTTCTAGTTATATTCGTGTTCTTAATTTCTTCTTTTTCGACATTTTTGACTTACATCTGCTTTCATGTTTCCCAGTCATAAATATAATTGCAACAAAATATCTTATTTTCATTCATATTTGTGCTTTCCAATCTGCACTGATGACATGTCAATATTCCTCTGGGTCTAAAACATTACTCAACTTTTTGTCCATCTTCCCATCTATTCATCCCCCCACCATCAAACTATTGCAATGAAGGACTTTGCTTTAGCTGTGAGGTAAGAAAATAATGAAATGTTATTATCATAACCTAGACCCACAAAGTTTGTGACTTGAAACAAGTCTAAAACTCAGCACTCTGGAAGAGGTATTGACACTTAATTTGGGTTGATAACTCCCTTACACTCTATGCATGCCTTGTGTTTGATCCCACCCCTATTTGATCGAATGAATTTGAGAGTCCCCACTTCTTTGTTCTGAGCAAAAAGACTCTGGTGCTTAAGGCCCTAAGAGGGTACTCTACAAAAACAAGACATATTTGAAAGTAGCTTCTCTTGGTGGCCTAAGTGCTGTATCCTGGGAATAAGAGATTGTGCTTCCTCACAACACTTCAATGGAAAAAGTAGACAGTTTATAACAGAAACAGATAAATAGATACTGCTTTAAAGTATATGCAATCCACTATTTAAATTCAGGAATATGAAGTCATGGTTCTATTCTGAATAAGTATAGATGTAACAATTAAAAAATACTTACATGGTCAGAAAATAAGTCTGGAGAACAAGGATGATTATTATGGTATACCTCCACTGGGCAGACACTTGAATTGTACCATATCTTCCTGGCTGGGGTTCTGCCTGATACCTGCCTGCATAGCTCTGCATTATTTGGTACCCAGATCTCTTCTTTCTGTGTCTCCCAGTGACAGAGACAACCTGTTTTCCAAGATCCAGTCTCCCTTCTTCCATAGAGTCTGGGCCTATGGTTTCCAACTACTCTACATTTTTCCAACTTCCCTGCAGCTCCATGTAGTGTAAGACTGGTTTTGCTAGTGGTTGATGAGTGGAAATGACTGGCATCATTTCTGGAGCCTCCATTTTTTCCCTTCTCCGGCTCACTGGAATGATAATGGTCAGGGTAACCTTGAAAGCCACATGTTGAAGATGGAGGAATCAATATCAAGCTGGGGGCTAGACGGACTGAACACTCCCTCTGGACAGTTACGTGTGCAAGAAAGGGACTTTTGACATACTAGGTCTATTTGTCACTTGAGTCTGGCCTATTCTAGCTAACATACGTCCAACATTTGGGCTACTCCAAGCATATGCTGAGTGAGACAGGTGACTTCTCTGAAGCAACCATTTGCCCCTGTATCCAGCTATGAAAGCTGGAGGTGTGGAAAAGCACTGGAAGGGAGGGGTGTAGGGGGGCACAGGAAGAAGCACCTGCACTGCTCTCCCATTGACATCAGCACCGACAGATGCTGCAGTAGCAATCGTGTTCGGTACTGTGGCTGTGCTTGTTTCACAGATGTGCATTTGAGACATGGGTATCTTTAATTCGCGGCTGGCCACCTATGAGAAAGACATATTTGCAAGTTCAACAAAGGTTTTTATGAAGGTTTGAATCATTATTTTTCTTAATTAAAAATATAATTTTTACTACATCCATGATTTATCCTTTAAATCCTAAAGTGTCTTATAAAAATTAAACTCATTTTTAGTAAAACCTCAGGCTGATTTTTAAAAAATATTTATTTATTTATGCATACAAGCTGGGGTACAGGCCAGAGGTGTGGGGTGGCGAGAGGGTTCACCAGAGACAGAGTGGGGAGCAGAACAGGCAGATTGACAGAAATACACTGCTGAGGGGAGGAGCGGGCAAGGCAGGGGAGGTCTGCCACGCCATGTGGAAATCTCCCCGGTTGGGTGTTGAACTCACGTCGCCACTGCCGACAGCTCCACAGCGCAGCACTTAACCGCTGTGCCACCAGGGAGGCCCTCATGCTGATTTTTAAAGTATTTTTTGATAGTATTTCTGTGGTTTTTCCATTTAGATTTAGTGTATTTAGAATGTTAAGGACTCCTTTTATTCTAAGCTTTACAAATGCAGGGAGTAGGTCGTTGAAATTTTCAAATGTATTTGGTGACATGGCACAGAGAGAGAGAGAGAGAGAGAGAGAGAGAAAGAAAAAGAGAAAGAGAGACAGACAGACAGACAGACTGACTGATTAGATTAACTGACTCAGTGCATGCTCATAAATCTACTGGCATGAGAGCCCTAAGGGTTTCTCTTCTTTCTTGCCCTCACCCACACCTTTATTTTCTTTTTAATTCTATTTATTTTCACTAGCTTGTATTTCTCCAGTATTTGCCGCTTACTTTCCAATTTTCTGTCATTTCCTTCCACTGTTTAGCAGATACGTGGAAAATTAAGATATTGAATGAAGAAGAAATGAAAAGGAAAGAAAGGGAGGCAAGGAAAAGTATTATTTTGGCTGCTGTTACTGTTGCAAAAACACTTTCTTCAGATTTCTGCAGGTATGAACCTGTTCCTAAATGCCAGTCTTCAGACTAATGCCATTGATGATGAAGTCTCTCCAGCAAGATGCAAAATGGGGGAAAGAAAGGACTATTTTATTGGTTCTTGGTGATGAAAATCCAGAAGAAATCTCTTGTTCCACGTTAACGGGGAGGCTAGATGGAGCTAGTGTTGTGATTATCTGTACTGAGGGGCTTTACTTGGGCTCTGTAGGCATCTCATGCAGTTCCTCGCATTTATTTTTCTTTTTAGCAATGGCCACATTGTTTTTACAACTGATAGGCTTTGTTCATGGCACAGGAGATTTACCTCTGACAACCTCTGGCTTATAGCATGGTTGCTAACATCTACAAATGAAAACTAGTTCCTTTCTCCAATCAATTACTCATCAGTACCAGGAAATGACTCTGATTGGCCTAGCTTAGTCATGTGCCTTCTTCCTGGACCAATCCATGCAACTGTCAGGGTTCAGGAACCAAGACTGGACAGCCCAGGGTTCTGTGTCTTTATCTTTGGCATATGTTGGTACAAGGGGAGAATGGGGCCAAAAGGGAACAGAATTGAAGACTTCTTCAGAACTATATGGAATGTATGAGGTATATTCCAAAGGAGCTGAGGTACTGAATAATTAAAAGCTGCAGATGTACACTTTAAAAATATAATAAAAATTTGTCATAAAGTTAAGGGTATTCAATTTAAAGGATTACATTTTTTTCTCCTGAGATAATATTTTCTTAATTTGTGCGTATGTGGGTGTTAAACTATCCTTTAAACATTGATGAAATAAAGCATTAGCAGCCTAACATGCTGTCTCAACTTTCAAACTTATATATACTGGTCTCAAAATAGAAAAGCTGAAAAGCAAAATAGAAAACTCCCACTCCAGGTAATCCTGCGTGGCCGCCTGCCATGAGGGGCTCGGGAGTGGTGTCTGCTCCTTCAGCCACAAACCCGCACAAGCACCAGGGGTATTTGCAAATGCATGGAATTTCTGCCACCTCAGTCACTCTATTTGATGTGCAAAAAACCTTTCAACTAAGTAGTCAAGATCTTAGGGGTTGAATACAGGAAATTGTCATCCTCTCTCAAATTAGTGCCAAAGGTCAGTCATGTCAACATGGATATGGAGAGAAAAGACTAATTTTTGCTTAGTTTACCTGTAGCATTTTGGTGTGAATACCTTGGCCCAGTTCACTGCCTCCATGTGTGACCAGCACGGACCCGTCTGTGTAGATGTGAACCAGTGCAGCTGCCTAAAAAAAAAAAAAGCCAAGAGGTACAGCTGAGTACAAGTTGGCAATTTGGGGGTTCAACATGAAAAATGAGGCAGTGATGGATGACAGATGCTATGGTGGTAGGAGAACTACGGGGACAACACCTGAGAGGAGAAACCAATGTACAAAAATGAACACGGTATAGGAAAATAAATAATTATAAAAAAAATGAGGTAGTAAACACCAGTCTCAGGAGTGTCAAAAAAACAGCTTTCCTGGTAGGATTCTGAAGCTTACTTTCGCTTTGTGCCCAAGTCACGTGCAAAGATCACTCCTACTTAGGAACTTATTTCTGTAGGAGCTCCTTTGGATACTCAGGAGTTGTGAATAATCTCTTCCAACTATTTGAAATTCATTGCGCTACTTAAAATATCTGACCAACCAGTAAACCAGCTAATTAAACACTTGTAAGCATGTACATATTATGTGCCAACCGGTGTTCTGCTTTAGATATATAAAGGTGAACAGGACGTGATTCTTCCTCAAGGAACTCTCAAGGTATTGGGGACACAGGCTGGACAGCAGAGTCACTAGAGTGTAGAATGACTTGGGAGATAAGGGGTGTGACATAAAGGGCATTGGGAGACCTGGAAAAACAGATTCAACTGCTTCTGTGGGGCTTGGGGAAGGGTTCTCCCAAGTGACAGCTGAAAGGAACGTGGAGGGAAGGGCTTGTCACCAAGCAAGGTAGGCAAAGATTGGTGCTGTGTTGTCATTTACTGGGGAACACCAGGAGCCCCCAGAAACCGGGAGAGGCAAGGAAGGATTCTTCCCTGGAGCCTTCAGAAGGAGCATGGCCCTGTGGACACCTTGGTTTTGAATTTTTAACCTCCATAACTGTGAGAGAATACATTTGTTGTTTTAAGCCAACTTTATGGTGTTTTGTTACAGCAGCCACAGAAAGGAAATAGATTCCTCAAGATCTTTTATGGGAGACTCTTGGAGGAAGGACACCTGGTATTGTCCATCTTTGTGTCCTATAGACACTTTGAAGAGATCTGAATCACAGAGACACTGAATAAATATTTGTCAGACTAGATGAATGGAAATGTGGTGTTTTTCCTTCCAAGAGAGGGAGGAAATAGGATTTTAGTCTATGTCTGGCTGAGCTGCCTGGAGGCCCAGGATGGCTTGGAGGAGCTCAAGGGCATCAAAGCTTGTAGGTGCTAAGAATAGTATTTATTCACTGTGGGTCTTTGATTCTGAGTGCTGCTCATACCTAGTTTAGAAAGTAGTTGTTCCAGCTTGGTGAGTCATCAGCTGACCTGGAATAACTCTTCAACTTCAAGCCAGATCATTCTGAGGTACATCAATTTGGAACTCTGTGAGGAAGCTCGAAACCTTTAAAGTGGAGACTTAAAGTCATGGCTTGATTTAAAGATTTTCTTTTTTTTTGTGGCAAGACTAGAAGTTGACACCCACAGAATATGGCAGAGAACAGCCTGTGGCCTAGCCAAGGAGCAGCAATGGGGGGGCGGGGCGTGGAGTGGTATAAAACCTGTGGAGTTTGCTGTCTTTTGAATACTAATGAGCTAATTCTTGTGGGGGGGGGAGGGGGGGACGGACAGATAGCTTTATGAAGGGAAAAGTTGCCAGAAAAGCCAAGCCTGTGGCTATAGGGGTCCATTTTTCAGCCTTACCCTAGGGAGGGAGAGGGACTAGAGGTTGAGTTCAACCCCAATGGTCAATGATTGCATCAATTTTGCTTATATAATGAAATCTCCATAAAAATGGGATTTTACCTTAAGTAAACTACTTTCCTGAGTTCTGATTTGTTTTGTTGAACCAGCAAACCTAAGGGGTTAGGTACTGGAAAAAACCAAGAACTTATTAGTCATCAAAGCACGAGTAGATTGGGCACCTGTGTGTCTGAAATGGGGGTGCTCTTAATGACGGTCCTTGACCTATGGGGTCTGCCCTAATTCTGAGTAGTTAAGTGTCAGGATTGAATTGTTGGATGACCAGTTGGTGTCAGGGAACTGGAGAATTGATACAGTAAAAACATAATATTTGGTGTCAGAGAAAAAACCCACACAGGCAGTTATACCAGATCTCTTACGCCCCTGCTGTTGATCCAGTCCTGTCTTATAGATGTGACAGCTAAGCTTGTGCCTCTTGATAGAATGGGCCCGCTGGACATGACAGGTGTGTGATCCAGAGGCCGGGGAGTTCTGCCACCAGAGGAAGCATAGCCTTCAAGGTTGGTCAGGGAAATCCCAGGGAGGGGCTCGGAGCTGATCTGTGTAACTACACAGTGTTCCAGAAGCCCTGGATTCATTATTCCAAATTCATTATCTCATCGAATCCTCATCAGTCTTCAAAGAGGGTTATTATTCTCATTTTTTACTTGAGGAAACTGAGGCTCAGAGAGGTTACATAATTTGCTTAATGTCACATAGCTAGTAAATGGCAGATCAAGGTTTCTCAGGTCCACCTGACTTTAGTTGATTAGGCACTTTGGGCAACTGCTTTAGTTCCTAAGAAGTATTTTCTTTGACAGGGAAGCTTTTGTGGGACTCGTGTATGTGTGTGTGTGTGTGTGCGCGCGCGCGTACTGAGTAGCTGGGTATAAGTGGAAGAACGCTTTCAGCAGTATATGCACAAGGGAGATCTAATGTACTTTTGGATTTAGATTTTAGATTTAGATCTAATGTGTAAATTTTTTTCCAGTGCAGAGTTTTCTATTTTTGGAGGAAGATAATGGGGGAGGCAATAACTTTTTCCGGTTTTCTACATAGCATTCCTGTATATGACCCATTGCCAGGAAGACTTGGCTGTACCAGTCCTTTGCTATTTACTGGACTCATTTATAAGCTGCCTTTCCTCCCCCTTGCTGGATAGGACTCTGAATGACTTGCTTCTTTTTGTAAGTCAACTGGTGAGAATGTTTGGCCCTCTCTCCTTCCCCCTCCCAATTTTCCTACCAGAATTAACACACCTTCCTGGGGGAAGTGGCTTGAAACAGCTAGCTAGTCTGGACAAAATGGAATGACTCTCTGCCTAAGATGCAGGAGCACCTGGAGTCCTGCCACATCTTGGGGGCACAGAACAGGAGAAGCCCATCTCTGCCCGAGTCACGGGACCCCCTCAGCTCGGACAGCACAGCACCCCAGGCCTTGTGGGCTCCTGTTCCCTTTCTGGACAGCAGGGTGTCACTTCTGGTCAGTGCTCCACTTTGGCAGTCATGCCATCGCGGGTCCGTGCCTGCTGAAGCCCTTGTCTGCCATGGGGACACTTTTCTACTGCAGTGTGTGAAGGCGCTTGCGGTGGGGGCTGCTCGGGAATGTTCCGTGCATTTCTCCCGGGTGCTGGGAGAGTGGGGGGGCGCACAAGATGTCTCAGTGCCCTGGGAAAGTGACCCTCTCCTAGTCAACACAAGCTGATTGGGCCAGGAGTGTGCCTGACATGAGGGTCACACCCCATGTCACCTGGTGGAGTCTCACCTGATGATAACTTGTTGCAGCAAAGCCGACTGAAAACTTCATGGGCACAATTGCAATGCCTTTCTTCTTCCAGTAATTCTTCTTGTTGAACTCCTCCACTTCTATTCTTCTGCTGTGGAAAGAAGACTTTTCCAGGCATTCATTCCAACATCTTATCAGGTTCTCAGGGTTGAATGCTTGCTTGTAGATGGTTTTATCAACTGTTTTGTACATGTTTTTCTCTCTAACCTGAAGTGGGTGGGAAATCAAGTCAATAGGGCGAGACTGAAAATTGACTGCAACATAGAGCACAAACTTTGGTGGGAAGAAGAGATGGTCTTTCTAATTCTTTGAAAAGCTGTGCTTTCACAAAAATACTTCTTACCCTTTCTTCCATGCATCCCTCAGGGCTTCCTGGTGGAAGCAGAGGGCAGAGGCAATGTCTGATCTGTGAGGGAGGTGGGATGGAGGGGTCGAGGAAAGCAGTGTTTCCTTTGTTTCCCTACGAGCTTCACAGGATGAAGCAGAATTGGTGGACAGTATATGAAAGCAAGGATTTATTGTCCTCACTGAGAATTTGTTTTGCTAGAGGAATAGCAATGCAACTAATGACAAATAGCAGATTCCTAAGCCGTCAAATTGCCTTGGGAATGTGTGGTGAAATCTCTTTAAAAATTTATTTGAATATGGGTGTGTTATGTGCTGGAAGTTTGCAACACTTGACAAAGGAGAGAGATCTGAGATAAGCTCAGGAGTTTTTCATTATCCCATCTCACTCCTAAACAAAAAGGAAGCATGATTATCGGCAGTGACCTTGGGATAATACTGTCCAGTTTGTGAAAACATTTTAACTCATCTGATTTCTGACAGAAACTGTGAGATGAGAAATATTCTCAGACAGGGAAGCGGAACCACAGAGAGACTGCTTTTCTTTGTTTGAGCTTTGTACTTGGTCCCAGGACCTGCTGTCTATCATTCTTCAAGGTTTACCTCAAGTACCATCTTGTCCAGAAAGTTCTTCCTGACTCCTCTTCCCACAAGCCAATGTGACGTTTTTCTCCTCTAGCCACAGAACACTGTATGTGCCTTCTCTTAGGAGAGCTACTGTCTTCCTGGTGCAATGTTTTGATATCCCCTGTGGGAAGGGTGTACCCCGAGAATTACAAATCACAAAGTTGGTGGTCCTCCCTGTTGAATCCAGGGACACAGGGCCTTAAATGACAACATCTAGAGAGTCCTTGGGGGACCAGACATCCATATTGGAGAAGTGGGATAGAAGTAGAAAGCAGGCTGGGGCCCAGATTTGTGAGAAGTAGAGGAGTATCGCTCACTGATAGCGGCTTCCTGTCTCTGGTCTGCATACTGCACATACTGTGCACTTTCTAGGATAGTGCACAAAATAAATATTTTTGAAAGGCATTCTCTTGGCAGTACCGCTCAAAAGTTTTCAAGTGACCGCTTAATTCTACTTCTGTCAATTTATCCTACAGATAAACACCTTAGGGCACAGCTCTAACCCTTGGTATCTCTGTGCTGAGATGTTTACTGCAACAACACTTTAATAGCCCCCAATGGGTAACCCCCTGAATGCAAATCAATAGTGCAGTGGCTCTGTAAGGCGCAGCACTTCTGTATTGCATCATCATGAAAAAGAATGCGGTAGATACTTCTCCCGACACAGGAAGCTGGCCATGGCATAGTGTCAAGCAGAAAAAGTACCCACAGTTCCTTTAGGTAACTTCCCTTAGGGTAACGAAGGGACAAGCATATTGGAATGATGTGTTTAGGATGGCCTCATCTGGGTAGAGAACTAAATCCACAAATACACATTATATGTCACTGTTCATGTATGTATGTATGAATATAGATGGATGGATAAATATTGAGAAAAGACTAGAACAATAAACATGGCTCTGCTGGCAGTGGTTACCCTCAACCAATGGGGGTGGGGGTTGAGAAGGGTCGGGCTCACCTTTTATTTTAATTACTTCAGTGGGGTTTAAAGTTTAAAAAGTAATTATTTTTGTAAAAATTTAAAAAAATAAAGGAGTGTCTGCATAAGGAGGTAGGACAGAGAGGGGTAGGTGAGTTCTTCCAGGGGCTGCTTAATTTGTCTTGCGTTCTGGGACAGGGCTAATTTGCCTCGTTCTTCTAGGGGGGATCTCTTGGCCATCTGGTGCCCCACCTTTTTTGAGTCTCCGGAGACTTCAGCGACCCAGGTTAGAACCTTGGTTATAATCTCACCTTTTCTGGCAGAAGGCCACACTTGGCTGCCACAGCTGTTATGCAAGATTCTGTCACCAGGGTTCCTTGTGGAAAGCCGAATCCACGGAAGGCTGTATTGGATGGTAAATTTGTCCTGCACGCGTGGCCCCGGAACCTGAGGTTGCGGATTTTATACGCATTTTCCAGCTTTAGTGTAAGAAATTCTATTACCTAGAGTAAAAGAGATTCTCAGATAATGGACAAATTTTTTTTTCTTTAAAAGTCAAATACAGAGTCCAACGATTTGTGGAACTTGGTAAATACTTGAGGAGGCATGCTCCCTAAAGTCTCATCTAGAAATGGGGTATTCTATACCCTGTCGAGGTGGGGCTGGCTCTGTGTACGTACCAGCTCTGACTCATCCAGCGTGCACCCTCCGTTAATGAAGCACTCGATGTCCAGAGCTTTGATCCGCCCGTTGTTCATGAAGCCCACCTGTCAGCAAAGGACCGACACTTCATGACAGGTTTAAAAGTCACACACTAAGTTCTAGTCACAGCCCAGCTTCCCTACTGCTTGGGCCTGAAGACAGAGTCTGCTTCTGCTTGCTCAGTTGTGTACCACGCCCAGCTAGCCCCTTGTTTTTTATCTGGCAAAAACCTCCTGTTCTGTAATCATCCCAGGCTAGGTAGGTTCACTGTCCGTTCAGGCAGTTTAAAAGGGAAGCTGGGAGCCCGTGGCATCGTCCCCACAGGTTTTCTAATAGTACACAGGGGAAACAAGCCAGCAGGAGACAGCATCTTGGGCCCCCTGCAAATCTCTATAAATCTCTATGCGCTCTTTCCTCGCGTAGCCCTTCTCCACTGCTCTCTGCTGCACCGTCCTCTGCCAAGCAGGCCTCTGTGATGCTGCCCCTATAGGCTCAGTCTCTGCTCAGGTGTGCCCACTTACACACGCCCACACCATACTCCAGGTGTCCACCATCAGGCATGCGTGCCCCAAGCCCATGCTCCCAAGTGCCTCCTACATTCAAGGCCGCAGGTGATAGCCAGAGTGGCCAGTGGCACAAAAGCCTGAGCATCTTCATTTATCCTACACCTCCTCTGAGCTAAAAGTCCTTTCCTTTCATAGGGTAATTTTCTGGTTTCATAGTCAGCATAGAATTCTAAGCCATTGCTTGATTCCTGACATATCATGGCTACCCCCATTTCCCTTATTCTTGGAAAATTCTCCTACACTTTTTACTGATTTCCCTTCTAATTGAGCCTGTAGTTTTCTCCTGGTGGAAAAGTCTCTGGAATTCTGGAGTGCATTGGGATGAACCTCTTGTCAGCTGCTGGGTCAGAGAACAGACATGGCCCGCCTGCCCTCCTGTCACTGAGCTGGGGAAGCGCTGTGCCAACAGTTAAGGGTGTGCCAGATGTGAGCTGGGCTATCTTTACTACTGGACTCAAGCAAGGCCACTGGCATTGTTCTGACGTTGCTACTCCCTGCCTGCCCACCCACCTAGATCAGTTTGTCTGCCCAGATCGAAAAGATAAATTTCCGCTCTCTACTGTGGTTTTACCAAAAGAGAGTTGGCCCTGATTGCTTTGTCTTTCTGAAAACTGAACACACTGAATCTGAATAAACGGAATCTGAAAAATAAATTCACCTGAAGGAACTGTACAATTATAGGGTTATTATCTACTCCAAGGGAAATGTTGGCCAAAAAACCAGAGCAGCCAGGAAATGTACAAAACCCCACAAGTTCAGAATTTATGTTAATTTTGACAAATGCAAGACTGAGGCTTATCTTTGACTTTTCAAAAGCTTGCTAAAAAATAAAATACTATAAATTAGGTAGCAGAGAGAATTCTTAAACTGTTTAATGTAAACTTTTCCAGAATCTTGGAAAACTATTCACATATAAATAGCATCATGCTAACCAACACATAGTTCTGAATAATTGAGCAACACTTTATTAGCTAAGTTCAAAGGAGGCTCTTTATGTACATATGTTATATTGGGAATAGAACTATATGTCATTAAAAATAAAATAAAATTAGAATTTTTCAAAAAGTCTGATTATTTCCATTTACATTTAGTTACATTTTATATTAATATAATTACAGAAATATCTATAGTCTAGACCTATAATCTAGAACTTAATATCTAAGTACTGGTAATAAGACAGTTTCAAAACGGATGTAAGTAAAGCCTGATTTATAATTTAGGCCCAAACCAAAAAACTCAATAATTTTCATAATACCAATTGCTACCACCTCAAAGCATGCCTCAACATAACTCTTTGTACCAGAAGATAATAATACTTTCATTAATTTCTGCACATTTGAAGGCAAATGAAATTGAAGGCAATCCTTTCCCCTTTAACTATAAAAATTACAATGCCAGGCCTCCCTGGAGGTGCAGCGGTTAAGCGCTGTGCTGTCGTGGGCAGCAGCAATGAGAGTTTGACGCCAGGAGGGGGAGATTCCCACATGGTGAGGCAGACCCCTCCTGCCTGGCCGGCTGCTTCCCTCAGCAGTGAATTTCTGTTGCTCTGCCTGTTCTGCTCCCCACTCTGTCTCTGGTGAACCCTCTTGCCACCCCATGCCTCTGGCCTGTACCCCAGCTTGTATGCATAAATAAATAAATCTTTAAAAAAATGCCAATGCCAATGGAAGAAGTAAAATTGTGCTGTGGCATGGAAAGTTATGGTTTTAGTAATACAGGAGATGGTAATTTAATAATAAAACAATGACAAAGTTAGAGAGAAAATCCAGCTACATGTCTGTTAATGGCAATTCCCAAATAAAGCATGTTTGGTATAGAAGCATTACAGTAGATATTTTCTAACAGCTCAATCATAAATTTGAAAAGTAGTGTTGTTGTAAACCAGCTGCCAGGTATTTATTAATAGGATCTATGCTATAGCTGCATAAAAATGCAATGGATTTGGTTTGAAACAACTTCAAATGATATTCTGGTTAGTGGATTCTTTTTCCTGTTTGCAAAAAGCTTTTGTGACACTTCCATAGCCACTTAGTGGAAACGTCTGTAAACAATGATTTGGTAGTTAAAATGGTCAATGTGTTGCCAATCATTGTTACTGCAAAATAGTATTTTTATACTAAAAAAGTATGTCTAGTATATTTTATATTGTATATATTTTAATATATTTTATATTAAAAAAGTTTTGGTATAGCAATGTTTGTAGCTTCTTTCATTATTTTCTTTTTAGTCTTTGAGGAATCACTGCATAAATCCTTTTTCTCCCAGTAGTGTCTTTATCATTATTCGAAATTATATTCTTATCACTCAACTACTTCATAATTCGATGCTAGATTTAAAGTTCCTTATAAAATGCTGTGACTATTCAAATGACTACCACATTTAATATTTTAGATACTAAGATTATTATTTTTAGAAATTAGCAAAAATAAAAGCAATAGAAAAAAATGAAAGCCACTCAAATAAAATGAGACACTTTAATAATTTCATCTTTAATACTCACTTTATATTTTCCAAATAATGGGTGTCTTCCCCCAGTTATTAACATGTCATCTTCGCGATCAAGAACAAGACGAATGGGGTGTCCAGTTCTCAAGAAACAAATCGTAATTAGTCAGTTTCTCCACCCACTCACTCGTCCATGCAACCACCCATCTGTCTCCCCATCTACCTCCAACCCACCAGTTTATCCATACCCCTCATTTAACTATTTAATGACACACCTAGCTCTCCACCTTTATATACATCCATCTACCATTCAGCCTCTGTCCATTTATTCAACTATTCAGTCCCCATCCATCCCACATGTGTTTACTGAGCAAATACAGTGGGGTAGGCATATATAGCTGTATTTCTCCTGTCTCTGTGATCTGTAATTCACTGGTCAGAGATCTAGTTAAAGGCATTAATGTCAGATGTCAGTTCACTTGTGTTCTATGGTTTCAAAGCTGACCTCATCCGGATCCAGCGATTTTGCATAGTCCAACCATTAGTTACAAAGGAGAGAGAGTTTCAACAGGTAAATGCAAACATAATAACACAATTGGAAGAATATGGTCAAACACTTGTTGTAGGATGTCTGGGTTAGAACTTTCATTTTTACCCATGAATGATGCTATATTGGCTAAGCTGGGCCCCTGGGTAACTTGGGACTTTGATCTATCTGTATCCTGGGGTAGAGGTTCCTAGACTTTGGAGGGCAGTGCAATCATCTGGTGTGCTGGCAAAAATGTCAATTTCTGGACTTAGCACTAGAATTCTGCTTCAATAGGTTGGAGAGGTGCCTGAGAATCTACACTTTTCTCAGCAGTGCTGATGCACGAGTCTTTAGGTACATATTGAAAACTGTGATTCTACATGATTTCCTGGTCTTCCTTGATTGTTAGGATAACCTGGAGCATCAATTATATATGCAGTTGCCAGGTCCATCTCCTGAGTGGTTCTGATTCAGTGGGTCTGAGGTGAGGAGGCAGGAATTTCTATGAACTCAGGAAATGCTTATTATCAGGAGGTCTGGGAGCACTGCTCTGGGGATGACTTAAAACATGGCAGGTGTGAGCTAAGGTAGCTTAAGGCACCGATTCTCACACTTGGCTGAATGGTGGAACCAACAGGGAAATTTTAATATGCTGATGCCTGGGTCAATATCAGATAGCCTAGGCACTGAAGTTTGAGAGTTCCCCAGATGATTCTAATAGATAGTTATATTTGAGAGGTCTTAATGGCACAAAGTCTGGTGGGAATGCAATGAACCGACTATCCCTTACAGGCGTCTTCGTGGATATGAATAGAGAGGGGTTCATTATGGAAAGAACTGGAAATGGGATTCAGATCCTGCTTCTTCCTACCTCTCATTGCAGAATGAGAGGTGCTTTGGGGTTGCTTTGGGACCTAGCTCTGAACAACACAGATGCTGTCAGAGGAAGCAGGACCTTTGGACTTTGCAGGCTAATGGGGGCTATGACAAAGTACCAAAGAAAGAGCTATAGAAAATGAACAAGGAACAATGAAGTCAGCACCATGTGCAGCATAAGTTGGGAAGGAGAGAGCCTTCTGATGGGGGTAAGCCAGGGAGCGCTCTCTGAGGATGTCATCTCGCCATGGAGCACAAACTGAAGATCAGCCCTTCTCAGGCACAGGGAGGCAGAGGATGGGAGTCTTTCTCTCCTCACCTCACCTTGTCTGCCACTGAGAGCAGAAAGCAAAAGTGAGGAAGCAGTCCCTGCTGTGGCATTCACCTCGGCGGGTGAAATGTCCCACTCCTTAAGGGAAACTTTCCCCAGGACTTAGGGACTTTTCCTTTTCAAAGTCTTACGCATATCTGACTTTCCAATAGCTCTAGGAGGTTTCATTACCGACATTTTATAAAGAAAATGGGTCAAGAAGTTGAGTTGCCCAAGGTTGCCCATGGTTGTCAAGACTGAAGCCCAAGGGACTCTCAGGCCTCTGATCAGCCCTCAGCTTCCTGCATTTTACACCTTCTCCATCCTCCAGGGAACTTACTTGATAGCAGCCACGGCTGCAATAGCCCCGAATGCAGCAGGTTTTCCTATCTTCCCACCAAAAGCACCACCCACTCGCTTTACATGACAAATGATCCTGTTGATGGGGATGTCTAAAGTAGAGGACACCGTTTTCTGTAAAAGTGAGATAATGGGAGATTTTACAAGAGTGAGACAGCAAAATGTTCCCAGAAACAGAATATCACAACAAAATTCACCCCATCTGCAGTTAGCAAAATAGGCTTTTTTTTTTTTTAGATAATCTGAATCTGTCTTGTGGAGAGCTATTGAGTTCATAAACATCATTAATCTATAAAGAACCATTTTTCCAGGAGGAAAATGGTATTTTTCTGAAGGGAAACTGTCAGTGTCCGGGATTCCTGTCGGAAGCTGAATTCTGTGACAGTGCTCAAACCTAAAGTCCTAAAGAGTTGAAAACCAGCAAAGTTCCCATCACCTATTAAAGAAGAAATGTTTGCAGCCCAAACCTGGCGTACTTTGTGACTGGGGAAATAGAAATGTGCTATAAAGTGACATTTACTCCAATATTTATCTGTAATGATTATTTTGGAGAAAAGTCAAGTACAGAAACAATTTAGTGTTGTCATCTGATCACAGAGTTTATTTAAGCATGATGCAAATAAATATGCTCTTCAAACTTACAGAGACTGTGGCCTGTAATTGACCTGGGAAAAATAAAAAAGTTCTAGGGTTTCAGCTGCTCTACTGGATTCAAAGTTTTTGCAGGTAAAAATAACTGTCCCCTGTGAGACTGTGGGGATTAGAGGCCATGATGGAATCAGGAAGTTGGGGGTCAGGGGTCACCTGGACCTCACCTGCACAAGGGCTGCATCCTGTGTTGACACATAAATATCCAGCTCTTTGTCCTCTGTCTTTGGAATAACAAGCACTCTCTGTGTTTCCATGTAAAAATGTTCCTGTCCTCCAACGTGGACCTCTCCTGTTAAGTGCAAGCACAGGGAAATTCCTGAGAGTTGGATGCTGCCATTTTGGAGAAGTCAGAAGCAAATGGGGTCTGTGGATTGATCAGATTGGATTTGTCCCAACCAAGGAACTGAAGGGTCAGGCACTGGTCCTATGGCCATGGAGGGCAAATGTTTCAGAAACTACAGTTTTGGATAACAAGTTAAAGCTACTAGGTTTTGTTCTTTACTCTGTCTCTGACTAAGGAATTTTTCTTCTAAATTCTATCGCTCTCTATGGCCACCCCCAAACATCACACACAAAATCTCATGCATATGTGCACATAATTTGAGAGGATGCGATATAAGAGAAATTTGGTAAATGCCAAGACTATAGAAGATGGTCTTTCTGAGAGGAAATCACATGTCCTCAATGTCTTCTTCAGAATAGAATGGAACAAAAGTTCTAACAAACATCCTGAGTTCCTTACCTTCAATAATTTGATCGACATTTTCAAATGCTTCCTCAATGTTTCCTTGTTCAAGTTTCTTTTCAGGGCAGAAGAATGAGTCATGTTTAATAGCATCCTGGGTGACAGAACAAAAAAGCAAACACAAAAGCCAATGCTTTTTATTTTTTTCTTCTATTAACAAGTTTTTCCTTCATCAAAAGTCAAACTCGTGAAAGTAGCCACACAATGGGGAATACTAGAGCGGCAGGCTTGTCATGGGGACAAGGTTTCAGAGGGAATGTCTTCTGGATGGCAGAGGAAACCAACGGTGTTAGAGAAGCATTAAGAATTGAGATCTGGTCCAGGATGATGTCACTCGTTTCTCACGTTCACTGTGGCTGTGCAGCAAATAGGCAATAGGCCCAAACACTGTATGGGTGAGGTTCTGGGTCCTCCCTTTTGACCCTCTCTCAGAAGAAAAACACAGTGGGTCCTTGAACAACACAGGTTTGAACTACAGGTCCACTTACATGTGGATTTTCTTCAAACAGACAATATCAGCTTGTGGTGTTGATAAATACAGTACAGTACTATAAACGTATTTTCTTTTCCTTGTGACTTTCTTTATTAAAGATTTATTTATTTTTTTTAAAGATTTATTTTTTATTTATGCATACAAGCTGGGGTACAGGCCAGAGGTGTGGGACGGGGAGAGAGTTCACCAGAGACAGAGTGGGGACCAGCACAGGCAGATCTACGGAAATACACTGCTGAGGGGAGCAGCGGGCAGGCAGGAGAGGTCTGCTGCGCCATGAGGGAATCTCCCTGGCTGGGCGTTGAACTCGCGTTGCCGCTGCCGACAGCTCCACAGCGCAGCACTTAACCGCTGTGCCACCAGGGAGGCCCCCTTGTGACTTTCTTAATAACACTCTTTTCTTTAGTTTATTGTAAGGTACTGTACATAATACAGAAAGGTTAAATAAATTACCTAAGGTCACCCAGCTATTAAGTGGTACAGCTGAATTCAAACCTGGCAGCTTGGTTTTAGAACTTGTCATTTTAACCACCCCTACCTTACTCTGCCTATTATTTATATAGTCATATAAATGGGTGTATGGATGAACAGTCTTGGCATATATCCCTATTTTGTTACTTTTTTTCCACAAGAGGATTTTTTTTTGCTGACTCGACAATTCTATTCTGAGGGGCCTCTAGATCTCTAACCATTTTGAGTCCCAGGATATTTCATGGCTGTATCCTCCCTTGAGGAAGGAGGATTAGATTTGAGATTTCAAAATCCAGCTTAGGATCCTAGGAGAACTCAAGGAAGGGAAATGAGCCAACAAAAATGCTCGGGACTTCTTGCAAACTTGGCAAAGTGGAGATTTGGAACAGAGTTGATTTGGCTGAGAAAGATCAAGAAACATGACCTTTTCAACACTTCGAGTATTGAGCAAGTTGTACCTTTAAGGCATGTTTAAAAATGTTCAAATGGTTGACTAGAACCTTTGAAAAAAATTATTTTCTATTACAAGCACAGAAATAAGCAAACTTTTTTTCAACTCAATTATTCAAAACTGAAAACTGCAAGCCCTACCTATACCTGCCTTTTCTATTCTAACATTATTCTTTGTGCTGAAAATAGCATTTGCATTCCATCATCTAGACCTAGAAATGAGAGTGAAATTTCTGTGAAATTAGATCACAAAAGGGCCACTGCTTTGGGATTATACCTTGAAAACTTAATTGTTCTCAATAGCCATTCTCATCATCTTCCTCAAGTAAAAGAATCTTCAATTTTTAGCCAATACTTGGCCACCTGGAACAAAATCTACATTTCCCAGCTCCCCTTGCAGTTAGGCGTGGCTTGTGACTAGTTTCTAAGCAATGAGATGTGGGAAGGTACATACAACTTGTGGAAAGTGTCCTTAAAAGGAGCAGCTATGCCTTTCTTCATCACCTCATTTTCTCTGCTGTCTGGAATGTGGACATTAAGTGGTCCACATTCCACAGTGGACCAAGGTGTGACTCAGAGAATGGAAACCATACAAGATAGAGCAAGTAGATAGAAAGAGCCTGACTCTCTGACACATGCCATGAGCCCTGGGCTGACCCCTTCTAGATGCTTTGGATGTGAGAGAGAAACTTTGATTACGTTCCCTTCCTCCACTTTTGGGATCCAAAGCTAATTTCAGTTCATACCAGTAATATTTTCCAGAGAAAGGTGATTTTCCCAGAGCAAACCAGTGACAAGAAATAATTAGAACACTAAATTAGTCTTGCATTAAGAAATTTACAAAGGTGGGCCTCCCCGGTGGCGCAGCGGTTAAGCGCTGCGCTGTGGAGCTGTCGGCAGCAGCGACGCGAGTTCGACGCCCGGCCGGGGAGAATCGCACATGGTGCGGCCGACCTCTCCTGCCTCGCCTGCTGCTCCCCTCAGCAGTGTATTTCTGATCTGCCTGTTCTGCTACCCGCTCTGTCTCTGGTGAACCCTCTCGCCACCCCACAGCTCTGGCTTGTACCCCAGCTTGTATGTATAAATAAAAAATAATAAATCTTTAAAAAAAAAAAAAAAGAAATTTACAAAGGAGCTTTTAATTGTACAACCTGACAGGAGACACCAGCCATCTCTGCTTACCTCAATGGTGAAGATGACGGGCTCCAGATCTTCATAGGTGATCTTTATCTTGTCAATTGCTCGCTTTGCTTGTACATCTGTCTCTGCAACCACAGCACAGATGATCTGACCCACGCAAAACACCTACAGAAAGTAGATGCACAAAACTAATAGACAATTTTGGGCAGAAGTACATGTAGGTCAACTTTAGCAGTGACCAGAGTTTTAGTTATCTGTTTCTCCTGCTACCCGAAAGTAGAATGCTCCTGCTGGGTATACTTTTATTTGTTTATTTTTAAAGATTTGTTTTATTTATTTATGCATATAAGAGCTGGGGTGTAGGCCAGAGGTGTGGGGTGAGGGTGGTGGTGGTGAGAGGATTCACCAGAGACCGAGAGGGGAGCAGAACAGGCAGATCAACTGAAGTACACTGCTGAGGGAAGCAGGGGGCGAGGCAGGAGAGGTTCGTTGTGCCATGTGGGTCAGCTCTCTGGCCGGGGATCAAATTCGTTCTGCAGTGGCTGCTGATAGCTTCATACTACTGAGACTTAACCCCTTGTGCCATCCCTTGGCCCCCTATTGGGTATACTTTTGCAGATTATTTTGTGGTATAGGAATGCTATAGCTATTAATTTATATGGAAACATTTACGATCATTCCCAGACCCAAACAATTACTTACCAAGTCATACCATACAGGAGTATCCTACTTTTGGATGTGTGTGCGTGTGTGTGTGGGGGGGTGGTGTCTGTCATTGTTGAGCAGTGATAACCAAATTGGAGTCACATTCAATTATAAGTCACATTCAATTACATTGCTTGGTTAAAATTTTAAAACGAATTAATGAAAAAAATAATCTGAATAATACAGACAGTTCCATTGACCATCTTACTCCATGTAAAATGAGTACGCCCCAGAGTGGTTGTGAGACCGACTTTGATCTGAAGTCATGGTCATCTCAGAGTTTAAAGATAAAGACAGTCTTTCTTACATAATGTGTGTCCCCTCTCCCCTTCCTCATTCATATGTTGAAGGCCCAACACCCCAGTGTGACTACATCTGGAGATAGAGACTTTAAGGAGGACATAAGGTTAAATGAGGCCATGAGGGAGAACTCTAATCTAATGACTGGCAGCATTATAAGAAGAGGAAGAGATACTAGAGAGGCTTGTTCAGAGAAAAAAGGCACATGAGGACACAGAGGCGAGGAGGCCATCTGTAAGCCAGCAAGAAAGGCCTCAGGAAGAAACCAAGTCTGCCAATACCTTGATCTTGTACTTTCAGCCTCCAGAGCTATGAGAAAATAAGTTCCGTTTTTTTTTATACTAGCTAGTCTGTGATAGTTTGTTATGACAGCATGAGCAGATAAATGATGGCCCATCTTTTCATCTGGAGTTAACGGAAAGAGTGTTGATTCCTTCCGTGGCTGGAGGAAGAACTGTTTGTGTGGGGTTCACTGAGATGTGACAGCAACAGCGAACTTCCAGAGAGTCGTCACAGGCACGTGCTGTTGTCAGCGCTTTACGTGGGTTCCGTCATTTAAAACTCACAAGGACACAATGAGGTGATGACTCCCAATTTATCTAGTAGATACCCAGGGGCACGCAGCTAGTGAGTGCAGACTGGTGCATGAACCAAGGTCATCTGGCTCCGAAAGCGCGTGCTCAGTGCATGACTGTAGAACTGAATTGAAAGGGCAATGATGCAAGAGCAGTTTTATTTAAACTGGAGGATGTGAAGGCAGGTGGGAGGGGTGTGTGTGTGTGTGTGTGTGTGTGTGTGTGTGTGTGTGTGTGTGGAGAGGGTGGGCCAGGAAGGGAGGAAGTTTAGCACAAATAGTAGGGAGTGGTTGTATTTTTTGTAATTTCCTTTCTAGAGTATTCTAGCCTGATACTGTTCAGTTCCTGCTTTTATTCTTCAGATGAGGGTAAATGGACTCCAGGGCACATAATGGGAAAACTAGAACTTTGTTTTCTGTAATGTTTTCTTTTGACCATATTATTTCTTGATTCCAGAAGAGTAGGTCTGTCTGAATAAAGATGTTAGGGGCAGAGAGAAGTTGGAAAAATTAACAGACAGGTGGGAGGCAACAGAAGGCCAAATGAAGGTGATACTTTGGTGATTATCTGCATAAAGATGAAGATTTGGAAGGTATGCTCTGTACCTGATTTACAGCCAACAATCTGTCACCTTCCACACCATTGGTGCCCGGAATATCATCCGCTGTTATCACATCAACCACCCCGGATAGTTCAAGGGCCTCAGACAAATCAATTGATCTGAAAAAGGGATACATCGAAGCAGAAACCAGTGAATTTGAAGGGTCCCACACCTAGGCACTGACCAGTCACGGTCAACCTGCCATGTAGTAGGGTTCTGGAAGCCCCTGCTGGACCAGGGGCAACACTTTAGCTGTTGGGAAGGTGACTGGGCAGGGGCTAGAGTGGCTGTGGCAAGGGGTGTCCATAGGAAGCTTAGGACAGTGGCCACTTACTGTTCAGTGTTTTCTCACCAGCTGACTATCAGCCCGACTCAGAGTTACTCTTTGAGCCCTGCTGAGCTGCCGTAGGGGGATGGGTGTTGTGAGGTTAGAGTGGAAGCAAAGGGCCCATAGCTATAGCTTTTACTGTCTCTCATGGTGGCCATTTCCGGATCCCTGCCTTTCCTCTCCTGGGACTGGTGACCTTTTTCTTTACAGTTTCCATGTTAGATTCTTTGAGTTTAGGGCATTGCAGGCTAAAGGGCACATTTCCTCTGATGGAACACCCTGGTGGACTTTTAGAGCCTTTTTGAAAGCTTTTCCTGTACTTACATGATTTTTGCATGGGGTCGGGTACTGGTCACCAAAGCCATGAAAAGTTCTGTATCCACTTTGGGGATGTCGTCACAAAATGTGGCTTCGCCTGTGGCATGTTTGAGACCTGACACGTGCATGAGGGGGCGCCCAACTGGATCTTGGAGCGGTTGTTGAGAATCCACACTCTGCAGAGGAAAACAAGAGTTGTCTTGGTCTTCAGAAGTAGCCTGGCCAGTTATCAACATGCCTGACTCAGGATTGAGAAATAAGATGGTCACCCTTGGGCAACAAGCACCGGAGAGGGGCAGATGACGAGCGTGACAAGTGTCTGATGTAACTAGACCTGGGAATTGTCATTTCAGTCACATGGTAATGCCTAAGACAGGGCCAACCTATTGGCAAATTGTGAAAGAGGTGAAATTCCCTCGGGCTTCTCCTTTGGCAGCTTGTACCCCTTTCTCTGTCACTCAAGGGTCTCCCTGCCCTGTTTTCTCACCTCCCCAGCAATCAACCTGTTCACCTATAAAGTGGCGGTGATGATGAGGCCAAAGTCATATAATCTCTGAGGTTGAGGAACCAAAATCTTAGCCCAAAGCCTGAGTATTGACTCGACAGGGCCTCTGGTGGGGAGGGGAGCTCTGGCAATGGAGTCCACCCAGATGTGACTCAGGGGCCTGAAGTGTCCTGTTTATGGCACAAACCACCACTGGGAGTATGAGGAAGTGGAGAAAGCAGATTCTGGAAGCCTTCTTAGGGAGGGGCAGTGCGTGGCGTGGGGGAGGGCATAGATACTTTGTAAATTGTCCTTCAGGAAAGGTGATTTCAGGTCCTTGCAGGCCTTTTTTGTTGTTGTTGACTGCAGATTAAACATTTGCGATCAGGACTGGAGGCTGAACCTTGCTACTCTTCTGCTCTGTCCTCCCCCATACCTGGCTCAGCTGCTATTCAACAAATGCCCAGGGAGCCTCGGTTTGAGGAGACTATCAATAATTAGCCTCACATGAGTCAGATGGTCCGCGCAGGGTAGTTTAGCTCAGAGAGCATCCAGTAGTCGCTCTGCCTGAACTCAGAGCTCAAGATCTCCCTGACTTGGTCTCAACAAAGGGTGAACGTGCAAGCAATAGCTCAAAAGCCTGAACTAAAAGCTACAGCTCTGAAGAGCTGGCTTGTTCACAGTCACAACTTCTCAGTTTTTACATTTCAGTTAAATTAAGCTCACTGACCTGGTACCTGCAGACCCCCTGGGGCAATGTGACCGGGAAATCTTCTATAGCACTTAGGAACTGGTCTGAAATTTGAGGATAACAGCTGCTTTCCTGAGAGAGACAATTCAAAATAAAAATAGGTTGATTTGTGCATAATGAAGTTAGGTTTTATTTATGCAAAAATGACTTGGTTAATGCATCCTAGGCCTGGTGGCCAAGGTGATCAAAAATCCACATTTCCGCCCAGGATTTCACTTTTTTATGAAGGTTTCTTGTCCTCCTGCTCTTTCTGCATAACGAGGAACTGGGTTGATGAGTTTGTGTCTGATCCTCAAATCACCCGAGGAGGAGACGCTGCCAGTGAGCTGGCCTCTGGCAGAGGCACGAGGGGAAAGAAAATTTGGGACTGAATAAACCAGAATGAACTGAAGTTCATTGTACACAGAAGAGCGCAGAGATTGATGGTTTTTCTCAGCAACTCAGCTTTTCCAGGAGACTGTAAAATTGGGAAGACACGCGGGTGTCACTGAAACACAAGTGTCTTGATTCAGAAATTAAATGGCCGCTGGGGTTACCCTGGTGAGTGTGGCTGGGAGGGTCTTCATCTGAGGAAATGAAAACCAGACACTTTTGGACACGGGGCTACTGGGGTGGGGTGTGATTGGAGAACAGGGGGTACAGTGGAGGTTGAGAGGTATAATTACAGTAGGAGAGGAAATAGAATGTTTTATTTTGCTCAACGTATTCCAGAAATCTATAATCAAAAAAATCTCAAAGTTACTTAAATATTAGCATGCACTTTTAGTTTTGTTTTTTTTGAAAAATGCAGTTTTATGTGAGTTGAATATAAAATTGTAAAATAGGTAACCAATCTGTTGCTCCACAAGGCAGATCAGCAGTCACCTGGGAGGAGAGGTGGAAAGGCTGACTGCAGAGAGACATAAGGGTGCTTTTTGGAGTGACGGAAATGCTTTATATCATGTTTGAGGCAGTGGCTACATGGCTATATGCATTTGTCAAAACTCACTGAATTTATTTAGTTTTTAAAAAGATTTATTTATGCATACAAGCTGGGGTGTAGGCCAAAGGTGTGGGGGTGGTGAGAGGATTCACCAGAGAAAGAGTAGGGAGCAGAACAGGCAGACTGACTGAAATACACTGCTGAGGGGAGCAGTGAGTGAGACAGGAGAGGTCTGCTGCGCCATGTGGGAAGCTCCCTGGTCTGGGATCAAACTCGTGTTGCAGCAGCTCTGGATAGATACATAGTGCTGAGACTTAAATCTGTTGTGTCACCAAGGAGGCCCAAAGCGCACTGAATTTAAATAGGTATGTTGTGTTATATGTACTTTTACTTCAATACAGTCTATCTCAAAAGAAAAAAAATTGCACACTGGAGCCGGGGCACTGTTGAGGGCAGGCAGTTAACACCTGTGGAGTGAAGAGAGTCTGAGCCTCATGGAACCCTTCAGGAGGGGTGGCAGGGGACTGACGTCTGTGGCCCAGAACAAGTGACAGGTAATGGCACAGGCTGCTCACAGGAGTGTTCGCCACAGTCGTGGGAAAGCTGTGAGCTATGGCTGCAAGGGGCGCGGGAAAGCCAGGGCACTTACGGGCACGCGGAACAGCCTGGCCAGCCTCTTCAGCTCTTGCAGAACTTCTAGGTAGAATTTAAAGAGGAAACTGACCACCAAAGTCCGCTTGAATTCCACCTTCCCCCCAGGAGCCCAGCCTGGGAGGGCGATTTCGTCCAGAAGCAGCCTGCAAGCCTCATCCAGCATGGACCCATTCCAGCGCCTGGTGGGATGGAGGCAGGAAGGGCCAGTTAAAGGGCAGACCCCGTCTGTGGCATGCTAGACACTAGATGGTGGTCAGTTAAAGACCCCAGAGTCTCCTTTTAAGAACTGGAAGGCAACTTAGACATCACCTAACTGAGTCCTTCAGGAACACAGAGGCCTGGGAGGCTGCCAAGGGCCACAGCAAGGTGAGGATGGGACCTGTTCCACTGCAGAAAGAACAAGAGGGATGAAGAGCCAGAACATGCTGGAACTTGGTATTAAAGAAATAGTCCACTAGGACCAATTCCATGAACTGGACAGGACTCGGACTTGCGCTCCGTCTGTGCTAAGGCAGAAATGGAGGTGCCTGAGCAAGGGTGGGGGAGGCGCCCCTTGGATGCCACCCTTCGTGGGCTTGCTGGAGTGCTGACAATGCATGAAAACTGGAGCTGAGCTCAGTCCTGGTTCATTTTTTGTTGTAGCCCTTACACGAAGAGTAACATCCAATTAATCAAAGTAGGGCTTGATTTATGTAGCCAGAGTAGAGAAAGCACAAGCCGTGATCCTACATAAGGGAATTTCCATCTTCCCTGGGTTTTACAAACACTCTCTGGAGCCAGCTTTCTACTTCCTTACTTTTTTGTTTTTGGCCTCAGATTTCACCCTCCGGCTCACTGCTTACCTCCCAATGAGCTGCTGGCAGGATTTCTGTGCACTGAGGGTGGCAGCTCCCACCCCTCCGTAGGCGATGCTCAGGTCCTCGATAGTGTCTGTGCCTTCTTTGAAAAGGACTCGCATGCCCGCGTTCACATCGGCCAAGGCATTCTGCTGGCAGTAAGCCTGTCGGAAGGCTGCCACAAACTCCCCCTGTGGAGACGGAAGCCATTTGGGGTTATTTCATAGGTCAGAACTGGGAGCGTGGTTTCTGCTTCTGGTGCCACTAACGAATCACTTAGACTCACTCAAAAGGGACAGGAAGGACACTCGGCACAAGGTGCCTTCCTGTTCAAAGTGAGAATGGTGCCCTCCTAAAGGGCACTTACACATTTAATGAACAATTCACAAAGCTGCCTTTCAGCCCAACTGCTACCACTCAGGGGTCAGAGCAGTGCCCCTGGCTTTAAAAAGTTCCTGTGCCTGACACTGGACCCCCTCAGGGAACAGGGGTCACTGTGCACTTTTCCTCTGAGGCCACATGCTCCTCATGGTGGCTGCGGACCCTCACACGGGATATTTCCAAGTGCTCTTACTTCCAAGCACCATCTCCTCTAGTCTTCAGGCACCTCTGTCCCTTGTGAGGATGGAGGAACCCTCCTAAAAAGTGCTATCAAAGGTGATTTGCTTAAAGGGGGTCCACCCCATTTCTTGGTTTGCAGAAGCCTTCACTTTTCTATTTTGCTCATAAGGAACTGAATAGAACCTTCTACCAGTGGACTAGCAGATCTTGTCTCAGAAGCAAGTCAGAGAGTGACGCCTGCCCCACTGCCCTTGGACACCTGGCTGCTGGCCAGACATAGGTCAGCGAAGTTGGGCTGTGCCCGTCTGTGTGGCCCAGGGGGCATGCATGCTTGAGTCTGTCTGTTTTTCTGTCCAGGGGCTTTACACAGACACACAGTTGACTTGCCTGAAAACACATTTCGAAGTTTCCATTCCAAAGGAAAAATAGATGAAGCTTATATATGGTTGAGGGTATGATTTAAAACAAGACTTCCTGTATAGCTAAGTTGACATGTGGCTTTTAATCACTGCGTGTGTGTGTGTGTGTGTGTGTGTGTGTGTGTGTGTGTGTGTGTGGTATTACCTCTCTCTGGAAAGACTGTCCTCTTAGAGTCAGGTACAGCTTTGGAGAGAGACAGCAGTCTGGGAGCGAGGATAGAGGGCTCTCTTTGTAACTGACTGGGTGGCCCTGTCCACCCCAGGGGTCCTGTTAGGACATCTGGAGGCCCTTAGTTTCTACGGACCATGGGGTTAGCTAGAGTAGGGTGTGGGGAGGTCTGGCTCAGCCTCCATCTCCCTGTGGGTTAGGCAGGGCGGCACATTTCACAGCTCAAGAACTTTAATTGGGCTGACAAGAGGGGGTGTGGACCCCAATCCCTCAGCAGGCCCTGCCCCACAGCTGAAATAACAACCCCAAATCCACACCCCGGAGCTGCTGGCTTGGGGTGTCTGAGGGCCTTGGTGTGGGGCCAGCCCATGGTGGACAGGAAACAGGTTTTAGGGCAGAATTCTTTCCTTCCATCTTTTCCAGATTTCTCAAGATGACTAGACTCAGTTATGAAAAGGAAAAAACCATTTTCAAAAGAGGCCAGTGAAATTCTTACCTTTTGAGAGTGAGGGATATACACAGATTCCAGAATTTCCTCTGGCTTAAGGTCTGCACTTGCCAACCCAGCAAGAAAATGTTCATTGAGAGGAATCTGCCGTGTACCTTCTGTGGAAGAAAATGACATTTCCGCACAGTTGCAGAAAAGAGTGGGAGATTATTCTGTACTTTTAAATGTCAGCAGCAAAGAAGAAAAGGTCGCCTTCCTCTGCACCACACAAAGCAGAGGTCTGAGTGTGTGACAGTCCAGGGCTCTAGGTTAGGTCCCCTGCACGGGGCGGGGGCGGGGGAGGGGTCCGCGGTATGGGGTGGGGGTGCGGTGGGTGGGGGTGTGTGGCCGAAGCTCCACGACATGTCCTGGCTTCTCAAGCACACACTGTGTGATCCAGGTGCCTCCTGCTTCCAAGGCCTGCCAGGTCTGAGTGGTTCTCACCTTCCCCTGAGGCTGGTTAACTAAATCTAACCCATTCCGTCCTGTGATCAGAGTGTCACTTAAGCAAGACAGGGTTTATTTCCACTGTTAACAGAATTCAAATCATTGGATTGGCTTTGAGTTCTTGCTCCTGCTGTTGGCTCCTCAACTGGGCACTTACACATTTAATGAACAATTCACAAAGCTGCCTTTCAGCCCAATTGCTACCACTCAGTGGTCAGAGCAGTGCCCCCTGGCTTTAAAAAGTGGTTTGTAGCGCCACAGGAGGTGCGGCAGGAGATCAGCGCGTCTGACAGCCCAGAGCCTCTGACCCGGGGTTGGTTCCAGTGTTGATGGGAACATGGGTGTAGCGGAGCGGACAGCTGGCGGCCCGGCTGACCTTCGCTGGCCCAGCCTGCTGCAGGGCCCACAAGCTGATGTGCTGCCCGCCTGGAGCTCCCCTTCAGTGGTGACTTGGCAGAGCTGGGCAAACATCTCAAGCCAGAGGTAACAGCCACCACCCTGCAGAACTCTTGCGCTCCTGTGCCCACTGAGAGCTTCAGTGCAGCTATGCCCCACTCTTCTTGCCAGCCCGGTGCTCTGAGCCTTGACTTCTTTCCTCCTGGTCCTTGGGCATCAGGCTGAGGTCGTGTCTGGGCCACGAGCCTGGAGGACTCTGCGAAGTGGCTCATGGGGCCTCACCCCCGTGAGGCCATTTGCTCCTCCCTCCTGGAGGGGCCCCACGCAAAGCTGAATAGGGTCGTGAGAACTTTTTCTCCACCAGCAAGTCCTCCCAACCCTTCTGACTTCCACCCTCCAGGGATGGGATTGTGTGAGCCAGCAACCACCACCCGGGGGTTACGTGCTTGTGATGGCATTCTTCTTGGACACACCCCAGAGTTCATGCAGGGCAGTGTGATTGCTTGCCCTGCACCCTGGTGCCTGGGACTGCGTGACCCCAGAAGGCCTGAATGACTGGGTGGCCCAGGGGAACGCACAGCGGGAGCGGGTATTTGATGGCGTGGATAAGGAAAGGGGGTGTCAGAGGCCCTGGGGAGGTGGCCTGGTGCAGAAGAGGTAAGCACACCTATTTGGGAATTGGACAGGCTGGGGTTCCTGTCCCACACCCGCTCTGGAAAGTGACCTCAGCAGGGTGGTTGGACAGATTGGAGGTGTGTGTTAGCTGAAGGGAGTGTGAGCGTCTTAGGAACGGCCAGAGGCAGTGTGAGGGCTGAGCACTCGCCAGCAAGTAACACTGCTTTCTTCCTGCCCTCTTGTCTGCTTTGGTCCTCACCAGACTCCTGGCTTTCCATCCGGAAAGGGCATGAAGAAGAGTGGGGAGCCACCCTCAGTTGGGCGCTCACTCCAGCTCCTTTACCCCAGCCTCTGCACCCCAGCCAGGCCGATGGCACGCGTGGCCCTGGCGTGGACTGGAGGCGAGCTGGGCGGTGGCACTGAAGGGAAGCCCTAACTCCCACTCACCCTCACCACTTGCATCGATTTGCCTTCTTCCTCCAGGAGCCTGAGCTCCCAGGGTGAATTGAAAGCCAGAGACCTGGTTCTGACTTAAAGCAAACAAACCTGGTTCCTAAAACAAACAAACAAAAAGGACAAAAGATCTTTAGACGCTATTCAGAGTATTTCGAAGTGCTTACCTTCTGAGACCAGCTTGAGAGTGGTGTTGCCCACAGCCAGAATTGGATTCAGATCCGAGTAGTAATGGCGACTTATAATATGTCCCCCTAAGGACTAAGGAGAGGGAGGGAGTTACAGCTGGGTCATTCCATCGCTCAAGCCCTATGCCCTGACACCTGCTCACGGTTTCTGTGGTAGTGAAGGGTCAAGAGGAACCGCAGTCCCCTTTGCAGAGGGCTGAGGGCTCTATGACGCACTCCTTTGCTGGCAGAGGAACTGATAGTAACAACACTCACATGTTATGTTCCACACGCTGCCTGGTCTGCACGTGCACTTGCTCTATCCAGTGACTGATGACAGCCCCGTTTACAGATAGACACCGGGACACAGAGAAATGAAACTTGACCAAGGTCTCCCAACTGGGAAGGGGCAGGGCTGGGATTCCAATACCAGCAGTGAGGTTCAGTGGCTACTTCTGAACTGCCCTGTTGGTCTTGGCCCCAGTGAAGGTGACCGGTCCCAGGGATGCTGTCCTGCTTGGGGCACACAGGAGCCTCATCTCACACGCCTCTGGAATGCCAGACTCCACTTGGCATGTGGAGGTGCTGGGCAGCCACACCACTGACAGAGAGCTGCTCTTTTCCTCTCCATGGGAGACCCCACTCTGACCTGGTTGAGCCTATAGTGTCTCAGAATTCAGGAGGCAAATGATTGGCCCTTTAAGGTAAAACCCTGCTCCCTACATAGTGACCAACTGAGTTGTTGTGGTCTGGGCTAGAATATGGGGGAGCACAGGGAACCCCATTCCTCTATGAACAGCTCAAATTTAAAATTCTTATTTCCCTTGAGCTAAAAGCTGACTCCCTGGGCTCTAAGCTATCAGTCACACATCTACCCATTGGATCATATGTAATAAATCATTTCTGACATCAGGTGTCTATAAATAGTCAAAGGATGCTCTCACGGTCCCCCACACTGTGCCATCCCCCACCATTGCTCTTCCTGCTATGGTCGCAACCCTTCACTTTCTTGCCTTGATCTCCTTGCCAGGCTCTAGGTGTCAGAGTTCTTAGCAGGGCGAGAGAATATTCTGGAATCACTTGAAGAACTTTTTCAGAGGAAACATGTCCTCCCCTAGTTCCCCTCACACCAAGGATTTTTAATATACTCTTTGGGGTATGTAGACAGGGAGCATGTTCACTTTGAAAACCTTTGTCTCTTCTGCTTTCTGCTGAGGTAAAAAATAACCAGACCTTAAAGTGTGCCTTCCAGATCTGGACATTATACTCCAGCTGCAGTCTGAATAGTCTGGACTAGAGTAGACGACCCTTCTTATTTTGGATAGTATACTTCTGTTAATGCAGCCTAAGATTCAATTAGGTTCTTTGACAGGCTTATCATAAAATTAGCAAAATCATGATGTTCTTTTCCTATTTATGTTGCTACTTGGCTATTCTGTTGAACTTGACTTAGAGACTATTTTAAATGTTATCAAATATTTGTTAAATATTTATCATGTCATTGTTTCAGTCTGCTGAGACTTTTCTGCATACCAATTCTGACAATACCTAGTCAAAGTTTCAGGGAGATTAAGAAACAGTGAGGGGTGCCTGATGATTGGCCCAAGGACCTACCGCCATGTTCCGGATCTGCTGGCCTGCCAGACTCTTGAGGTGTTTCAGGAGGGCTCGGAACGTCTGAGTTTTCTCCTCCGGGAGCTCGGAAATCCTCTCAGCCAAGATGTCCTTCACCTGGGCCAGAGTGCAGCCAGCACCTATGGTCAGCCCTGGAAAGCAAGTTGTAAACAGCGGCGTGGGAGGGGCAGGTGAGATGTGATCACGGTGCCAGGTCTTCGTGCTCGGCCAGTGCAGTGGCTGTTCGTGCTGCTGCAGTCACTGGGAGCGCAAAGCAGCCCAGACGCCCCAGTCCCAGATCACTAAGTCAGAATCTCTGGGCTTGGGCATTTTCCAAAGGCTCCCCAGGCGGTGCTTTTGTGCAGCCAGGGTGTGGAAGCCCTAAACTGATCTACACTTTTCTGTGGACAAATCCAAGGACACAAAAGTTAGAGAGAAGGAATGACAGCAACAACTAGCAGGTGGCAGATTTTACTAGAACTTTCCATTACTCCCTGCATGACTTGACTGGCCCAGTGAAATATGCAAAGATGTTTTATGATAAAGGGGAAAAGGGAGGATAAAATCTGGCATTAGGATAATGGCAATCATTTTTCAATAATGTTTATATCATTGTGTAGTATATACAGATGTTGAATTATAATGAAGTACACCTGAAATGTCAGAAACTAATGTTGCTTCAATACAATTATTTAAAAATAATTAAGTCATAAAAGAAAAACATGGTTGTTTTGTTCATAACAGTTTTCCTAGAACCCATTGCAGTGAATATCATACAACATAACTGCACTAAATATTTATTATATTGGCTAAATAAATAGAAGAAAATGCACACACACATACAATACACAATCAACAATGCTTTGACAGACTATTTTAAGCCTCTCCTGGTAGTCTTCATACTCAAAATCTTCAACAGCAGTCCCATGACACTCACTGGTCAATGAGAATGAACACAGCACATGCCTGTAGCTACCCCAGGTACTATGTTGGGTGTTGTTGAGTTTGGGGGTATTGGAGGCCCCCAGGGAGGGGCCAGGGAATCAGGATCTATGAAAGACAATCCAGAGAATCGGGGCAATGCTGTTTGCTCACTGGCAAGGAAGTTATTTCAGAATTTTAACAACCATCCCAGCCATCCTGGTGAGTTCTGGATATTAGTACCGACTTCAGGGTTCTCTTGAGTAGGAATGTAAAGTTCACCTCAATCCTTCAAAGTGAAGAAATCACTCAAGCTATCAGGTCTTGTTAGCTGGCTTAGTTGGTCTTTTAGAATTAATCCTTCACTTGCACAGAGTTTGCAAATGAATCACTAACATGTAGAGTCTTATTTGATCACTTCCAGGGCTGGGCTCTAACTGCATTAGTTTGTTTTTATCTGGTTGCAGGCTAGGCTTTAATTTTTTCCTTTTGGATTAATATTCAGGAATGTTTCACCTTCCCGCAAAGCTTTATTTTATTGACATTAAAAATGTGCTTGGCACAAGTCTCCCACTCCTGCTAACTACCTACATAATAACCACTATAATCTAAACTAACCTAATTGATTGGGGAAACCTAGATGCTTCTTATTATCTTTATCTTAAGCAAATCTTACCTAAAAGTAACTAGCCTTTTCCTCTTTCCTGGAGGTGTCAACCTGGAGTCCTCATCCTGTTTCTGTTGCAGCATCTCACCGGAGGTGCTCGGTACATGGGTTCTCATTCCATAACCACCAGCCATGGGCAATTGCTTCCTATCAGCACAGGACCACTGGAATTTGGTCTTTAATTTCTGTAAAAGTTCTGGCTTCACCTTTGCTTGCAGGAGGACTGGGAAGACCAATCTCTTTCTTGTCATACCCTTTCTCCTACTCTACAAACCCAGAGTCGTCTTATTAATAGGGAAGAAACCAGAAACAAAAGACCTGTTCCTCCTCTCCATCGTCATCATCACCACCACCACCACCACCACCACCATCATTATCATCATCATCTCTTTGAGATCAGAGCTGTCACACAGCACAGGATGACCATCTCTTATTTGTTACAGGTAGGAAAGGCCAGTTCAGCCCTGGGGGAGTAAAAGGTCACCCATTTGCTCTATTGCCTGAGTTCTCATAAGTATGGATTTCAAACTCAAGTTGAGATCAGCTATTTCATTCTAGGCCTGACACAGTTGTACTGAGAAAATTCTATTTATTGTACTTCTATTCATGTTTTATTCCATTTTTGGCCACAAAATCTAGCTTGCATTGCAATGGGGTTGAAAAAAGATTTAACTTTGCTTGATTTTTCAGAACGGGGTTTTGTTTGAAGTCCATGCTTCTCAGAGTTCATGGCTCCATGGGATAAAGATGCAGTAAATTTCTGGAGCACATACAATACTGAAGATTATGAGAAAAAATAGCTTACTGTGCCAAGCAGGCATGTGATCTGGATCAGCATGCAAAATTCAAATAAACGTGAGTTGAAATTTAATCCCTGGGAGAGCCAGGGGCACATCTGGCTCTGGGGTGCCTCACCCCTACCAGTGTCCTTCACTCTTCAAAGCCTTAGGATAAGTTGACACTCATGGGAAACGCCTCCATAGGCCACTAGAGGGTACTCACACTTTAATTTTAAGAAGCCCTGAGAAGGTGCTTTGCTCAGATCTCAGGATCTGGCTCTACTTTGCCTGCAGAACACAAACTAAACCAACCATTCAAATAGTCAATTGGACGGCTGCTGGGGTGCATCTGGGGGCGCAGGGAGTGCGGTAATGAAAAGTGGTCTGAATTGACAGTGGGAGATGTGTGACTTGGGGATAGACTGACAGCCAGTTTGGGCACCACAGGCGAGTCCACATTCCTTTTTCATGTAGTGAGATGAAGAATGGGGTTACCTTGGTGATTTTGAATTGTACCTGAAGGGCCAGGGCAGATATAGAGGGCTCAGAGACAGGAGGAATGGTGAAAAATCTCCCCTCTCCTTTAAACAGAGCAGGTATTTTCATTTACTTATTCTATTTAAGATTTGTTAGAGGACAGGGAGGCGGTGCTAAGGAGATGTTTGGAATCCATGGGCTGACTCCCGGGCTGAAGAATGGGGAAGGGTTTTCCTATCTCAACCTTCTGCTTAAAGTATATTCCTAACCCACCCATTTTGCTATTTCCCTTTCCTCTCCTCTCTCGCTGCCAACAGTAAGATTTCAGGTCAATCTCTGCACATCCCTGTCTTTTTCTACAGGTCACTCAGGTGTGCTACCTGAATTGCCCGAAGGCTGAAGCCATGACATTACTGCAGTGGACAGGAAGAGTCCCTTCCTTCAAAAATGGGCAGGGCAAACTCAGGGAAGGGCATGCTTGCTGTGTGGCTAGAGACCAGGAAGGTAGGCCTCCTCGAAGGCTGGCCAAGGCAGGTCCCTTCCTCCCCCACCACTGACCCCCCACAGACAGTGGCAAAAGTCAATCTTGAGTAAAGCTTTCAGTTCAGTCAACCTTCTTGTTGCCTAAGTTATGGAAGTCATTATTACCAGTTCTGATTCGTTCACTCATCATCATCATCATCATCATCATCATCATCATCATCATCATTATTATTGTTATTTTTGTTGTTAAATCATTTGTCTATCATTGACTGAGCACTTATAGACATGTTCAATGAAGGATCTATGGGGGATGAGGGATGGAATAAAGTAAGGGTCCTTTTGTTAGAGGGTTTGTAGTACATCTCAAAGTCCAAGTCTTGCATGTTTCCTTCCCACATCTGTCACCTTGCCTGGTGTAGTATCTGCACAGAGCGGGCTCTTAAGGATCTTGTAAGTGACTGGGTGTAGTTGCCTGGGCAAGTCTTTGTCCCGCTTGCTCCCTTGTCATTGTCCCCAGGAGACAAATATCATTCAAATGAAGACAATATTTTCTGCTTTCCCCCTGCAAACATCCTCCTTCCTGAGACTTGACTGTTCAACTGATACATAGTACTTATTCTTTCTAATGGTCTTCCCATCAAAGTCACACTGCAAACAGATTGTCTTTAAAACACCATGGCATTTTATGGGCATGAGATTGCAGGTGATTGCAAGGTCTTGAATGAGAGCATCAAAATTTTTGATTGTAAAGTTTCAAGGATAGATGTAACATCATATCAAAAAAATGATGTAGATTTGGAAATAGCCCAAATAAAACACAGGTTCCAAATTATTTGGCAACCGTAAGTTTAGGGCAGGGACTGTTTGTTTCTTTGGTATCTTTACTAAGAACACCAGGAACTCACCATCACTTGTTTTAGACACCATACTCAGCTCAGAAATCCTAGCAGGAGAGAGGACAATTGGATAGAAATGCCTTTGAGATTTCATTGCAGGTCCTGAAAAGTAAATAGATATTTTGGAGTGTTAGGATAGAGAAAAATGCTTTTTTGGGGACATCGATAGCTTCTCACAAAAATATTCAGATGGCAATTAAAACAATGGATAATAAACAATGGATGTGAAAGCAGTGGCATAGACCCTGACATACATGCACACGGTAATAACATTATATGCTTTATGAAACATGCTCTCCCTGTGTGGATTGATTTATACATTCACAGCATATATAAAAATAGGCAATAAAATGGACAAGACATTCTAAAAAAACTCTTGCATGTGGGCACCAGGAGAAATATAGAATATTTTTGATCGCTGAAACTTGGAAAGAGTTGCATGTCCTTCAGCAAGAGACTGGAAGAGCAAATGGTGCCACAGTCAGCGGGTCTAGGGCAGCTCCCTGCGCCAGCACGAGCGAATCTTAGGGCAAGAATGGCGGATGAACATAGGAAACTTTGGAAGAATGATACTATGCCATTCTAGTTATATAAAAACTTATGCAAAATATAAAAAAATATAAAATATAAAACTTATGCAAAATATAAAAAAAATATAAAAAATATGCAAAACAAAAGGACATATTGCTTAGAGATTCAAATGTATGTGGTTTATTTGTAAAAATAAAAAAGACTAGCCCATACCATCTTCAGGCTGATGTGTCTCTGAGAGGAAGGAAGGAAAGGGGATACTTTGGAAGAGGCCACTGGGCCCTCAAAATTCTTGGAACAAGTTCCCATTCTGAAATTAGGTGTGGGTCCTAATTGGATGTGTATTGTTAATATACCCATATGGATTTTTATAAAATTTGATTAGATCTACTATTTAACAAAGCCCAAATAAAAAAGGACAAAATAAATAAAGTGATGAAAGAAAACAGCTAGTATGTTTTTTTCTTACACCTCAAGGGGGTATATGCACAACCAATTTTGGAGGCCATTTTATTGTAATATGATATGATATAATACAATATAGTAATATTATATCTGTAATATACTTTTAAATTATTCTAATATGTAGGATTGATATTAACATATATTTTCTATTATATAGTTATATATAATTACTACAGTTCTATTAAAAATAGTATATTTTAATGATACATTGTCATATTTTAATATTTTTATTACAAAAGATGAGGCTTTTATCCTTAACCAGTAATTTTGTAGGCTGAGAGCAGAGTAGGGGATAGGAAGTCTGGTTTGGAATTATCTGTGGTCTGAGACCATCACTTACCCAGGGAGGTGTTGCCTAGGATGAGAGGGGCTTTAGGGTGCTTCACTTTCAGTTCCAGGAGCTCCTTGAGGGTGCCAGGGGAGATCCAGGTAACCCTCTCTCCATAAAAGGTCAGGGTTGGTTTCACGGGGTTCTCGGCCATTTTCTAAGAGCAAATGACAAGAGTGTGGTTTGTGTGCACCCCTGTCTTCCTGGGTTGTGTGAGGTCCCTGGTGGAGTTATGTTCCTTCAGAGAGAGTTCAGGAGTCCCGGGGTTCACGTGCTCAAAAAGACACTCACTACATCCATCCATTGGAAAATGCCTTCAGTGTGAGGCTTGTTAAATTTGCTCTTTGGAGAAAAAGGACAATGTATTCTGGCACCTGTCATTGACCCTTCAGTATGGATTAGCTTAACATAATTCAGCATCACAGTTTAAAAATCATTATTTACTAAAAGTCCTGATGGAATGGACATTTTCTCTGAAATCCAGACTCATAATCTGAATGGGTACTGACGTCTTCTCTCAGGTCTGTAATAGGCATCTCACATTCAATGTTTAAAACTGAGCTTTTCACATCCCACCTCCCAAAAGCACTTCCCAAAGGGAAGAATACACTGCTCCTTCAGGTCTCCCCCTCTCCCTAAATGGCCACCCCCATTCCAGTTGTCCAAAGCCCCAGAGGGAGGTTTGACTCCTCTTTCTCTTATACATCCCACATCAGTCCCATCAGCAAATCTCACTGACTCTTTTTCCAAAACACATCCAGAACTCACTCTCAGAGGCCACCTGCAGCTGGCAGCCTGGCCCAGCGCCACCATCTCTCAGGGTGGCATCACTGCCCTGACTGGGTTCACTGCTCCCTCCCTTGCCCCATCTGCAGGCTGCTCTCATCCCCACAACCTGGACAACCCCAGATTCCAGGACAGCACTCAAGGAGCCTCCTCTGTCCCACATCCTTAATGGCTTCTTATCTCTTGCAGAGTGAAAGGAAAAACAAAGAGCTTAAGTCTGGCAAGGTCTGTCTCCCTGACCTCTTCCCCTTGTCCCCACTCTCCCCAACAGCCCTCTTATCTCCCCTAGTTCCTTGCACTCCAGACTGACTCACTGGCCCCTGCTTTGTCCTTTGATCAGGCCAGACCTTCTCCCATCTTCACCCCTTTGCACTTGCTGCTCCCACTGCCTGACTGTTCTCCTACCGTCTTCATAGCTGGCTCCTTCACCTCCTTCGGGACTCTTCAGGTGTTGCCTTCTCAGAGAAGTTTTCTCGGTCCAGAATACTTAAAATTGCAACCCCCTGTACCCTACCCCCTTCTTGTTTTATATTTTTCTCCTTCTCATCTGCATCTCTTATCTTTTATCTTGCTGAGTGTCTCTCCCACCAGATTTCAACCTTCTCGAGGGCAGGATTTTTGGTTAATTTTGTTTCTGCCTATATATTTAGTACTTAGAACAGTGCCAGGCACATTGCTAAATAAGTAACTTCTTATTGAATGACTGAATAACTATACCAGGACTCCTGCAGAAACAGGTATTTTATAGGATGAGACAACTGGATGCCCTAGAAGATAGACAGGCGGGTGAGGAGGAGGGCGGGTCCTGGAGGCGCCTCTGGGGGCCAGGTGGGGAGTGGCTGGAAAGGCCAAGTTGGAAGCTGAGCGAAGCTGGATCACTTGGGATAGTCCACAGGGACACACTGCAGATAACAACGATGAGAATAACGTGCGATTGCTAAAATCAGCTTCTGCTGAGGCTCTGGGGAACGGGTCCAGGGGAGCACCCAAAGCCTTATAAACTGGGCAGAGACAGACATCATGATCTGATGAAACATTTTCCCAATTTGACAACTTTCCAAGAGAAAAGGGTGGTTTTACAAAATTGTGTTTATAACCAGTGACATTTAAACAAGCTCATGAAACATCCAACAACTTATCTTACCAAGAGTTCTGGAGGAAAGATGAGCTCCTGGGTAGGGTCCAAAGGCTGAAACTCGTCTTTCACAAATAACTCCGTGCTAATCTTTAAAAGGAGCAGAAGAAGATGGTACTGTCAGCCCAGAACAATTGGAAACAGCATCACAATTCTTTACATCAATTAGGCAAAATGAAAGTAGCAGTAATTCTTTTCTTATCCTTATACAGGGAAATAGTCCAAACCATGGTTTTAAATAAGAATCTCATTGTGAGAAATCCTGATGTGCCACTAATATGATACTAAAGGGAGAAGTATGCTATAAAATTCTTCAGAGAGTACCCTGAGAACCCCAAGACAATACAGATCAAATAATTTTGGGAAATCCTCTCCTGTAACCATCAGTCTCTCAAAGGTCACATCAGGATTCAAAACACTAAACGCTCTGAGAAATCCTGTAGCTTAAGTAAAAATGACTCTGAGCATAAATCCCCTCCCTCCCCCACATCCCTCTAATAACAATCGTTAACATTTATTGAGTGTTTTTACATATGGTAATAATTTATTGAATCCTCATAATAATTGTATTAGGAAACTAAATTGTTTTTAGGAAACTAAAGCATAGAAGAAAGTTATCCAAACTGTAATCAAGTGCGAATCAGGGCTGCTTCACTTTGGGAACAGGTATTCCCAGGAAACATCACTGTAGAGGTAAAGGGCATTGGGAGAGAAGTCTGGGGGCAGGACTGAGGTGGTGTCAAGGAGAGGAGCACACGCAGGTCCTGGGGTGACAGACGGGCTCGCTCTCAGCTGTGCAGTGACTCAAGTTTCTGACAGACACTTGACAGACACTTTTCCATCTAAAAGATGAAATGGAAACAATGCCTATTTAGGTGAGCTGGCCAGATATTTGTCCAATGCTCCCCTTCTTTTCATATCTCTCTGGGGTCTCTCCAGTTTCCAGAAGGGAAATGTATACCTGTTCCTGTTAAGGTTTCTAGTATTGTTATGGTTTTTAGTATTATTCAGGCCAACATCTGAGTAAGCAGCTTTGCCTCAGTTGGTATGAGAAGGATAGGTAGTACCTAGGGGCAATAAGGCGAGGAATCTTTAACACCTAGAAACAAGATCATGTCTGAGATTTAAAACGTAAAACAAACATAATGAATCTGAACTGAGAAATTAAAAGTTGGCCCCTCAGGTGCTAGACCAAGAGTTAACATTACCCAGTGGAAGATATTAACATCGCCTAAAGTGAAGGTAGAGCCCCCACAGGTCTACTGCGGTGGAAGACAGGGCTTTTCTGTGATGTTATCCTCCCTATTACCCAGCTTCTCTGCGTCACGCTCACCAAGTGAACTCCTAGGTGAGTTTTCCGATAGGAAAGGATGTGTGGTTCATAAGAGAACCATAACTCCACATTATAGTTGTGTTCTCTTTATCACTGAGTATGGGAGCATGTCCCAGTTCAAACATCATGCTCTTTAGAGTTAGGCTGAGATGAGTCAGGTGGTCCCCAGGGCCTCATCATTGTCCAGCGTGAGTTCCAGAGCAGACCGCCATATTGAGGATCAGACTTTAGAATGGCTTGCCCCCTCCAAGGCATTGATCCTTAGTGAAGAGGTTAGGAGGGTTGCAGGCCACCTTCCCTAGCAACAACCCTCTATCCATTGTACAAAATAAAACCAAAATAAGGGGACTGTAGGAGGTCAACAGTGGGGACATGGTTGGTCTGAGGGATAGAAATAAATCGATACAGGAGGGGGATAGTGGGTTCAGGTTCATTTAAGGCCAGCTCTGTTTTCTCATATTTTCTTGTTCTAAGGGACCAACTCTATTTTTTCATGTATTCCAGTTTTTCTAAGTAATTCCTTTAAGAACTTGGCAGTTGGTCCTTTTGGAAGCAAGAATCTCTGAGAACACAAAGCCTGGGGATGAGATGTTTTAGGCTGGACTTCTCAGCTGTGGGAGCCAGGAACTGGGCCCAGGACTTAGAACGGGGTCCTCAGCCTCCCCAAGGTTGAATGGCCTCTCTCTGCCAAGGAGACTCAACTTTATGGGCATAGGCCAGTAACAGAAGCCATTTTTCCCCCTCCCCCCGCCGCAAGGGACCTCATTTTAGTAGGGGGAACTATTTTTTCTTTTATTGGGGTGGATTTTTGTTTTGTGTTTCTGCCTTCTGGACAGTGAAGGGGACAGTCAGTGTGGGCTCGAGCCATCGCTCTACCCTGCTATCAAATGAAAGTGCTTGCATTCTGCATGCACTTTGGACATTCATAGATCAATCAGAGAATGACCATCAAAACCAACTGGCCCAGTTTCAGCAGCCCTGGCCATAATACCATGCTCTCAGGGAGAGGACAAAACAGAGGCACTCAGAACCCAGGTGATGCAAGGGGTTAAATCTCAGCACTATGAAGCTGAGGCTGGTAGACAATGCAGCACGAGTTCGATCCCTGGCCAGGGAGCTGACCCACATGGAGCAGCAGACCTCTCCTGTCTTGCCCGCTGCTCCCCTCAGCAGTGTATTTCAATCTGCCTGTTCTGCTCCCCACTCTGTCTCTGGTGAATCCTCTCACCACCCACACCTCTGACCTACACCCCAGCTTGTATGTATAAATAAATAAATCTTAAAAAAAAAAGAGTAAAAAATTGAAAAAAAAAATCAGAGGGACTCACATTGTCACTTTTCCTGCCAGGTGAGGAAGAGTCATTTTCTCCCTGTTCCAAGCAGCATCTTCCTGTTCCTTTCTGTGGACAGCCGTTTAACTCCTAAGAAGATGAAACGTCATGAGATTAAAAAACTTTTTAATAGTTAAATGAGACTCCACTTGGTTTTGATCACTTATGCTGGGCTCTATTGGAGCAGGGGTAGTCACAGGTCTTCTGCTTTATTTAAATAAAATGATAGGTATACAACATATGGAATTTTATATAATATATATCAAATATATAACATGTAATATAAAATAATAATATAGAGTATAGAGAAGCATAAAAGAACCATTGTTACCCTATTCCACTGATAATATTTTACATAATATATATTTGGAATTGTACTATATTCATAGTATATATATTTTATTTTGGTTTCTCGATCATTTATTTGCCTGTTGATAAAGATTGTGAATCTTCATCCTTATCATTTAAATGTCTTTGAAAGACAACTTTTCTGATTGTAAAATAGCCTGTCTTCTAGCTATTCCCATAATGTTTTCATAAAATTTGTTCCTACATTTTATAGCTATCATATAACAATGAACATTTTTTATTACATGTACATTTTTGTGCACATCTCTGAATTTATTCTTATGTGAATCCTAGTGGTAGAATTATTAGGATGGTTTTCAGGGCAATAAGAATTTAGCCATTCTTAAGATTTATAATATTCAACAATGTTAAACATTATCATTTATATAAGGAGTTTAAAAAAAGAAAAAGCAAAGGAAAATGGAAAAAAGAGGAAGACTCCATTTTGGTACCAGCACTTCCAGAAATTTGGAATCTACCTGGCACTACCTGGGAATGAATGGACAATCAAGGGATTTTAAATCAGGTTTCCATTTGCTGGTTGGTACTTTTAGTTCCCATTTCTTATAAACTTGCCTCTTACATCTTCTACCTCAAATAACTTATCTTAGTGTCCAGTAAATGTGCCCAGTATTCTTTCAGATACCCCAGTTCTCTGTATCTGCTCAAGTGTCCCAGCCTTCCACCGTCTAATTGTCCAAGAAGCAAAATAATTGAGCCTTGAAAGCAGTGCTTCTTCTCTTACTCAAAACTCTGAGAACTGACACCTACACCCCTGTGTTTATTGCAGCACTATTTACAATAGGTAAAATATGGAAACAACCTAAATGCCCCAAATAGATGACTGGATCAAGAAGATGTGGTATATATACACAATGGAATACTATTCAGCTATCAAAAAGATAAACTCATGCCATTCACAGCAACATGGATGGAGCTGGAAGGGATTATGCTCAGTGAAATAAGCCAGAAGGAAAAAGAAAAATATTGTATGGTTTCACTTACAGGAGGGATATAGGGGAACAAAATAAGGGATCAGGAAAAAAAATAACCATAATAATAAATTAAAAAAAAACAAGTGCTTTTCCATTTACACCAACAATTTGATGGGGTTACAAAGTATGAATTTTATTTCTTAGCTCATCAACTTTGGTTCTCCCTGTGGCAGTAAAAGTCTGGGACATACACAGAGGACCTGCTTAGTTCTGGAAAGTGGCTGATCCCTGCTATTTCTGAGCTGGGGCAAGAGTATCACGGAGGCTTCCGGTCTGTGACATGGCGCTCTCCTCTTCACACCCTGGACTCTTTCTGTGCCAGGTGAGAACTCCCATCGGAATGTCCAGGTTCTGTCCATTACTTCCAAAAATAGCCAGCCATTGGCTACCCTTTGACTGAGGGGTGCACATAACAGCTTTTATAATCTGCCCTAAGAAGACGGACTTGGGGAAGACGTTTGTTAGGCTTGGGAATAGGGTGGACCATATCTGGAGCGTGGTCTAGGGAAGAGGTGAAAGCAAGTCACGTCGGCCCCAGGGCCTCCTGAGAATATTGGGGAGAACCCACAAGGGGCTGTCTGAGGGCAGCACTGCCCCTATTCATCCTGCCCTCAGCAGTGGTCAACCAGAGGTGTCTGCGTGGCCTCCTGCAAATGCTGTTCATACATCAACAAAGGTCCTCGGTAACAGTAGTTAACTCTGTGGAGTTCTTACTAAGAGTTACAAAGACTTTGTTGCACAGTTTCCCCACCATTTCTCATTTGACTTTCACAACAGCAGAGAGGTATCCTTATTTTGTAGAGGAAACTCCTTGCCATCTTTTACTTGGGTTGAATTTTGGATTTTATTCTGCATTTTTGGCTTCTTTATCTGCTCATATTTTCCCAGCTGGTCTGAATTCTTGGAAGTAATTTTGCACCCCAAGGCAAATTCCACACAAGCAAAAAAAGCTTGTGTCCTTGCATTTTCTCGAGCCTTCCTATGTGTTTGGTCTTGGTGCTTCGTTTAACTGGTCATGGAAGATGTTTGGGTGTTTGGTCACATGATTTCCACCTGTGGTTCTAGGTGGACTACTGAAGGGAGTGCAACATTCACCCGTCTTCAACAAATGGCTAAAACCCCATGAATCAGTTGGTACTAACTCATTTGGTCTCCTTTCTCATTTGTTTAGATGGCCTAAAAAGTTGAATGTCTGCATTCCCAGTCTCAACCAGTGTAACTAACATTCTTGCTTGGCAGATGTCCCCACAGCCACCTACTCACAGCACAGAAGGTCCTTCCACTCTCCAAAATTGGCCGATACCCAGTGCAGCGGCAGAGGTTACCTAATCAGAGGAGAAGCGTGGCTGTTAGCGGTCGTTATTTTTATAGGTTTCTTTTGAGTCTTAAAACAGACCCAGGCTCTCTTTGAGGGTTTTAAAATACCTACCAGACTGTCCAATTTCTTTTTTCCTCTTCTTAAAATATCATCCCTCCCCTCAATTCCAACTTTATTCTCTTCCTAAAGAAGATGATCGCTTGGAGCCTTCCTGGTGGCACAGCGGTTAAGCGCTGCGCTGTGGAGCTGTAGGCAGCGGCGACGCGAGTTCGACACCCAGCCCAGGAGATTCCCACATGGCGTGGCAGACCTCTCCTGCCTCACCCGCTGCTCCCCTCAGCAGTGTATTTCCGTTGATCTACCTGTTCTGTTCCCCACTCTGTCTCTGGTGAACTCTCTTGCTTCCCCACGTTCTGGCCTGTACCCCAGCTTGCATGCATAAATAAATAAATCTTAAAAAAGAAAAGATGATCGCTTATCAGATGAGCTCTATTATTCTATCTATCCATCCATCCACCCATCCACCCACCCATCCAACACGCAGCTATTGGCAACAACTATATTTAAGTCACAATATAAGATACGTGGAATCCTAAAATGCAGAAAGGCCATTTCTAAAGCACTATATGAACAAAGTATCATGCCTTGGACAGCTTCTAAGTGCTTCTCAGTTGCTTTTAGATCATTGCATCAGAATTTCCCGGGGGTATCCATTAAAAATGCAGATCCTTGGTCCTTCAATAGTACTAAGTGGGGGGAGGGGTGGACAGGCTCAGGGATCTGCATTTAAGAGGTCTGCATTTAAAAACAGGATAATTTTGGGCCTCCCTGGTGGCTGCAGGGTTTAAAGTCAGAGCACTATCAAGCTATCACCAGCCACTGTGGCATGAGTTTCGATCCCTGGCCTGGGAGCTGACCCACATAGCGCAGCGGACCTCTCCTGTCTCACCCGCTGCTCCCCTCAGCAATGTATTTCAGTTGATCTTCCTGTTCTGCTCCCCACTCTGTCTCTGGTGAATTCCCTCACTCCCTCACACCTCTGGCCCACACCCCAGTTCTTGTGTACATAAATAAATAAAAATAAATCTTTAAAAAAATTTTAAAAAAAGAGGAGGAAAAGTTGACACAGTCACACAGTCAGGGAGAAGGCCCTGAGATGATGGTGGCAGGGGCTAGTAGGAATCTATAGGTCAAGAAATGCCAGGACTGTGTCAACCACCAGAATCCAGGAGGAGGCAAGAAAGAAACTTCCTCTAGAGCTTCCAGAGGGAGCATAACCCTGCTGATGTCTTGATTTTAGCCTTCTAGCCTTCAAAACTATGAGACCACATTCCTGTTGTTTGAAGCCACCCAGTTTGTAGTACTTTGTCACAACGGCCCTAACAAAGGCAGCTAAGTAAGTCACTTGAGAGAGAGAAGTGGGTGTCGAGATGGAGGTGTATCCACTGGCCACATGCTCAGGCCGCCCCAGTCAGGCCTCTGCTAAGTGGTGCTCTTCTCTGCTCCTGGGTGAACTGAAGCTACATCAGAAGCAACTGAGAGGGCCCCAGCCGGCCTGGGACGACACAGCTGGTGGGTGGAGCAGCCTGAGGCACATCTACCCCCTGGCCTGGGGGTGGGGTGGGCTTTATCTCCGTCACACCTACCTCCAAGGGCTTCTATGAGCTGCTCCTCCGAGGGCTGCGGATGGTTCCTGATCAACGTGTACATGGACATCACCATGCCAGGGGTGCAGAACCCGCACTGGGTGCCGTGGCTCTTGGCGATCCTCTCCTGGAGGCACACATGGGGTCACTGGCCTGCCTTCTTTGTGCCGCCTCTCACCAGGTGTCACATCCCCCATCTCCCTTGGCACGAGGAACTCACTCCCTGGGCAGCATACTGCTCCCCTTGATCAGGGCTGGCCGGCGTGCCCTTCCCTACGCTGCCCCTCAGGGAGGTAACGCAGAACCGTACTCCAGCACTGCAATCATTTTTAAAGGTCAAGTGCCTAGATCCTTCTAGTTGGGAATTAGCAGCATGCCACCTCCATTCCCAGAGTAAGAAGTCTCCAGAAATCAGTAACTATAAGAAAGTGTGGAAATGCGAACACCTCCACATCTTGACCAGCTTATTTCTGACCATGGGGCCACCTCTTAGTGATTGACTTGGAGATGATCAACTGGTGACCTCAGTTTATTTCTTTAAATTCTTTGTGCTGCCTCAAAAGGAGCTCTGTGTTCAAAGGTCCGCGATTAGGCCTGTGTCCGGGAACCTTGCTCGGCTGGCAGTGCCGGTCCCAGCTGGGAGCTTGCAGGACGCGCAGACACTCTGACCACTGCTCCAAACCTCCTTTTAACAAGCTCCCCAAATTGATTCTTTGGCAGGTTAAAGTTTGGGTAGCCCTGCTCTAGATTTCAGAACACAATGTAACCCTAGGATTCAGGTTTATGGACCTTGCTGCGAACATCCTCCCTGACCGCTAGGGGTCTCTGCCGGGCCCTTTGCCTTGCAGACCTTCCTGGAATTGATCCTTTCGTGGTTAAACCCAGAGACCCTTGGGCTCCTCCTGCCTGGAAGGACTCACAGTGTTGGTGGATCTGGACCTAAGACTCTCCCAACCTCCATGACAGTGACAGAAGGAGTGATGTGTTTTCTGCCAATGCATGGCACAGCACTCAAAATCAGCCTCTGTGTTCCAGCTTCAAGTTAAGGTTTGGAGAAGCGATTATCCTCTTGCTAAGGGAAAGCCATACACAATTCTGATTTTACTCCCAAGATCTCCATGCTCCAGGAACTAATCCTGAATTTTATTCTGTTAGCCTCAGAGACTTTTATTTTATGCACAATATCCCTTGTACAATATTTATTCCAGAACACAGTCCAATAGGCATTAATAAATATTTTGATAACTCTGCTTATCATTCAAGCAGAAGAATTAAGAAAAATATATCACTTTAAAAACGTGTCTGGTTCTCCGGCTTTCTTTTAAATTACTTCCCAGGTTATCATCTTGAATAAAATGTGGCCACAGCTCCTGCCTGCCGAACACAACCGAGACATCCCAGGCTCCCAGTCACATAGTGCTCGTCGTAAAGATGAAGCGAAGGAAGGAATATTTAGGGTTATTTTCACTGAGGTAACTCTGAAAACTCACCTGCACAGGGTGAAGTCTGGTTTTGATGCTTCCAACACCTTCCACGGTGGTGACAGCGGCTCCATACAGAGAGCAGATGGGCACCAGGCAGGCGGTGACCGAGAAGTGTCTGTGTGTGAGAAACACAGGAAGCTCATGGGAGTGCACAGCCCTGCCCTGTGGGGTGCCTGGGAACCAAGGAGGGCAGCAGAAGCCCCCCGGTGCCTGTCCTTCAGCCTGGGGGCTGGGGAACTGGAGGGGTGACATGGTAGATGAATTTGGAGCCCCACTGCTGACTCTGTACTACCTCTAAGCAGCGGGGATCTTCAGGGTGAACCTGGGTGTTCTGAACTATAGAAAACTTTCCAAATCCAGAACAGATGCTCCTGGGACCAGTGGGAACGGATCTTGTCACCAGGAGTACGGTTGGGGCTCACCCAGTATTCACTGGGGTAGTGGCCCCCAAATAGGGTGAAGGCAGACCTCCATCATTCACCCACACTTGCATAGTTGGTGGTTTTTTTAAAGTTAATTTTAAACTCTCTGTATATGGTCACACAATAGTGTTGAGGGGGTGCTGTATTCTCAGGCCATTCTCCCAGGGAATTTGGGAGAAACTCAAATCCTGGAATCTGGCCCTTAATTTAAGGCCCATATCCTTGCTCTGAAAATGGAAATAGTGTCAGCTTCAGAGCCAAAAACATGGGCTCAGGTCCTCATCCTATGGCTTACTGAGTGGATGATCTTGAACAAGTTACTTCATCTCGTCGAATTTCAGTTTTCTCAACTGTGAAATGGATGTTTGGCCTAAGTAGGTATCCTCAACCTGCTATGCATAAATGGGCCTTGGAAGGTTCACAGTCTTCCTGAAACTGTAATTAGTTGATGCATTTTCAAGGATAGGTGACTCATAGCTTTTAGCCCATTTTCAGAGGAGTCTAACTTCCAGGGATGGTGAAAATCCTGAGACAAGGAGGTTCTTAGAAAACGTCTACAGCTGTGAGGTGAGCATACAAGTCTGGCAAAGAAACCAGGCCTCCTCTCGCTTCTGGACCGTTACCTTATCTTCTTGGACACAGGGTCACACTCAGACACCATCACAGTGCAGGCACCGCAGCCTCCTATTCCGCAGGCGTACTTGGTTCCTGTGAGGCGTACTGGAAGGGGGCGGTTAAGGAAAAGATGCCAAGGTGGACATTTTGTCTGCGTTACAGCTGTCCCCCTAAGGTGATTAGAGGGGGAGTCTTCTTTAGTGAATGAGGGTCGGATCTGCCTCCAGGTCTTGGTAAAGGACACTATCTCATTAGCTGTGTGACATCAGACACACTAATATCTCCCGGTTTTCTCACTTGCAAAGAGGGAAAAGTGCGATCTACTTTATCTTCATAGGCTTATCATAAGCATCTTCTAGGATAATGGATATAAAGAGCACTTTAAAATTTCTTATTTTGTTATTGGGTATTATTTTAGGTCTTCTTTTGGGTTGTTTTCATGTGATTATAATAGAAGAAGCAATTTTGGGAAGTTCACTATATGGCTAGTTTTGTCCAGTAATTTGTAATTCACTTGAAAGCAAGTGAGTGAGCCTTGGGAGAAAGTGCATCTCCTTATTTTCAGATCCTCCCTTGAGTGTCCCTCTTTTTTCACATGGTCTAATCCTGAATCTACTAAACTTCTACCCCTTACCACTGGTATTCTTTCTCCTAATTATGATGTTTCCACAGTTTATGGGATTGGATGTAATTAATCAGACAAGGTAAGAAGACTGCAGAATCGCTGATTTTTCTTTTAAGTCATAGGGCTTATTCATCTAAATTAACTCATAACTGCAGATGCTTCTCAAAGAGGTTATATGAATGAGTGGAGTGGGCTTGGTGTCGGCGGGGCAGTCACGCTCCATTTCGACAGAGGACTAGCTCTCCTTACTGAGCCGCGGGAATGCCTCTTCTCTCATCTGTCATTACAAGCTGAGAAAATCTCAATTTAAAAAATGTTGAAATGTCTTAATTTTCATACATTGATTACTAACTAAAAACCATGTGGATTTTTAACCAAACTCGACCAGGGTTCCATTCCATCCATTTGTAATTTCTTTCTTTGAGAGATCATTTTGATTTACTGATTAAAATATGTTTGCCATGATGAAGATCTGTATTTCAGAATATGAAATGGTGGGGGAAATATGCTGTAAGGAAACAGATGTAGGAAAAGGCAGTCTTTTCCTGTGATACATGCTTTCCCTGAATCTAGAAAATTTGGTTTCCCTCCAGGGCAGGGTACTTGTAATACAAGCCTGTGTTACGTAACTACCCTCTTGGGGATCTGGAAAGCTCTTAAGGAATAATTAGTGCTGAAATAAAGAGCTTAGCTTCTATTTCACTACTATTAAATTAAAGTATAAAGAACTCTGGGGAAACTCCATCTTCTCCAAATAACCCGATTCACTTAATATCCTAAGACCATTGCCAAAAGCAAAGAGACAGCCAGGGTCAAGAGGACTGACTGACTAATTCTCATAATCACAGCTGCCCTAAGCTTTAAGACAAACATAGACTTGGCCAAGACTCGATCAAAGGGTCCAGTTTGTGCGTAGGAAGGTCAACAGTGTGACTTCTGGGTCTGCATTCCTCTCTATCACCTGCATTAGAAACAGGAAAGAGAAGGTTATGGGTTTGGAAGCAGTGACTCAGGAGAATGTCGTGGTCTGCTTGACTTAAGGGTTGGGATAGGATTTAGGCCCACTGGAATCTGCCCCTGTTTCTGTGGTCTGAGGGCCAACAACTTTCCCAACTCTTTTTTAATAGAGACTCACCAAGCAAGTGTGGCAACAAAGGTCGTCCATGTGATTTGCTGTGTAAGGACAGCCTTAGTCTTCATGTTTTCTCCATGATTTAGTTATTTTTGTGGAATATTCCAATCTAATCTTTTGTATTCTTAAAGTATTTCAAATTGGGGAAGGATTTGGAGTGTGTGTGTGTGTGTGTGTGTGTGTGTGTGTGTGTGTGTGTGATGATGGCTCTTGGGGGATGAAAGTTAGGCAGAAGGTTTTCTATTTGGCAGAATAAAAAGCACCTCTCAGCACCTCTGAGAGGTCTCCAGTGGGGAGTACATTTGATAACATTAAGGGTGTTAGGAAGGGGTGGCAGAGAAGAAGGTGGGAGGGAGTCACTTGGAGAGACCCTGGTTGGAACCAATCCCTTCATAGTGGCCTTGTCGCCCACTCAGAAATTAGCGTGGCTCTGGTGGGACGCTAGAATTCCTCCCTCTCTCCCCTTGAAAAGTGAGGGATTAGCATCCAAAAGTCATGGAAGGACCTTCTTTGGTGCTTCTTTCCCATTTGCTCATTTGGGATATTTCCTTGGGCTTTTTCTTGTGGCCCCCAGTCATACTGTTACATCAGTGGAAAGGAAGATACAGTAGACTATGTGTGTTAAATTCTTTTGTCCCCGATGAAAACATGAACTTGTGTAGACCTCAAATAATAAACAAATTCATAAGATGCTTCCAAGTTGAGATATTAAAATTCAACTGCTCTTTGTACCTAGGGGGCTCCAATCAACAGAAGGAGAAGCCCTCCTCTGCCCGCCCTTATTTCTCCCCCAGGTCCTTTAAAAACATTTATTGAGAATATGGTTGGATAATGTTTCTGTTATCTAGCTGGCTCCTACTCCCCACTAAACAAACTTGCATTTACTCAAACCCTTGACTTATTCCCTATTCTGGCTGCAACTACTTCATTCTGGGCTCATGACTCAGAAGTGACTGGGGCAGAAAGGAGAGGAAGGCTGTGAAAAGCTGAGGCCAGTGGAACAAACAAGTAAGGACTCAGCTCACGAATGATCGTGTTGGAAGGATGTGAGGTGGCTGCTGGCTGTGACTGGCTACAGCGGGGAGAGAAAGGCAATGGTGAGAGCTTAGAGGCTCTGTTCGCCCTCCATTCTTGCACACACTTGGGCATTGCGGGTTGGGGTGGGCATGCCAATCCCAATTAGGTTTGTCAGATCTGTGGCAGAGAGGTCCTGGAGGAAAGGTGGCAAGACCCCAGGGAAGTGGTTTGCCTTGGGAGCTACAGAATGGTTCCCTCCAAATACAGAGACTGACAGAGGAGTGGATCTGGCAGAGGATCTGAGGGTTAACTAGGGGCCTGTGTGGAGGGATGGGGTAGCCTGAAGGGGAGGATGCCAGGGAAGAGAGGCAATGGATGAACTCCCTCTCCTGCCATGTTTTTTTCCCCCTGGAACTTAACTGCCACCCAGGATAAAGGCAGGATTTACATTGATTGCAATTAGATTTCAACTAACTCTGTTTAATGGCACCACAACAAAAAAATTGATCACAAAAAAATTAAGAAGGCTGTATATCTTGTCCTTTTGAGTTTGAGGATCAAGATATATTGTTAGATTAATGGCTTCCTATGTATCAGGCACCGAGCTACGTGCTGTTATAGCAGGTAGGGGCTCCCAATCGGCCAAAGAAACATCCCTCTTTTAATCTTCACAATCGCCATAGCACTTGAATACTAGAGATGGGTACTTTGAAGTTTAGGGAGATGAAATAACTTGCTTAAGTATATACAGCAAATCACAGAGCAGGGTTGGAATCAAGACCGTGTGACGCCAAGGTACCTGGGATTCACACCAATGGTCTACCAGGTTTCCGCATCCCTAGAGGATGAGCTCTGGCTGAGGGGGGACAGCTACATTAATATGGGTTCCTAGATTCCGATTAGGGAGGGGCTCAACCCAAACGGGTCATAGATCCCCTCAAGCTAGGGGTTTCTTGCTGTCTCTGCAAGCCCGGCTGGTGTCACCAAACACTTACCTTCCTCCCATTCACAAAGAAAACCAACTCGTCCGATCCTGGAGGGCAAGGCATTGCACCCGGAAGTCAGTTTCTCCTCACGAGTCTAGGTGGGAACGCTCCTGGGCCCCAGACAAAGAGGTGAGTAGAAAGGATTTAAGCCACTGCTATTCCTCCCTGCGCAGATGCAGGCAGATCGGAGGCTCAGAGGGCAGGGCAGTGGGTGGAAAGGCCCTCGCTTCCTGGCCTTTTAAGTCCAGGGAACCTGTGTGCCCCGCCTCCTGCCTCATGCTTCCTTCTGCCTCTCACCAATCCCGACTTCGAAGCTTGCTCAGCACTTAGCCCATGTTTCTTGCTTTTTCTGAAGTGGGCGGGCCTCCACGTGAAAAGCATAAACAACAATCAAAGCTTAAACCACTGTAGGTTGCCTCAGTCCCAGGATTATTTTCTGGATGGATTTCATTCTTCTCAAAAGCAACTAGAAGTGAGTTTTCTGAGACTCCCTACTCTCCCCAACTTTTTTCTTATTCCCTCTGAAGAAACATCTTCTCAGAGGAAACCATATGGACTATTCTAGCCCACACCCTAGTTAAAGTGGAGGTGTGGGGAGTCACGTGTACCAGCCCCTTTATACTTTTCCTACTTCCTCCCCACCCACAGGGTCATTCCGCTAGAAACAGTGATCTATTTAAGGCAACCAATTTATAGATTAATAAAGACTGAGTGGTGAGATCAGAACTTTAGGAAGTGGCAAAATGGGAGCTAAAACCAAGATGTCCTAGCTTACAGATCTGTAAGTCTATGAACAATAGACCAATGCTTCAATAAAACACTATTTTGGGGCCTCCCTGGTGGCGCAAGGGGTTAAGTCCCAGCACTATGAAACTATAGGCAGCCACTGCAGCACGAGTTTGATCCCTGGCCAGGGAGCTGACCCACGTGGTGCAGCAGACCTCTCCTGTCTCGCCCACTGCTCCCCTCAGCAGTGTATTTCAGTCAATCTGCCTGTTCTGCTCCCCACTCTGTCTCTGCTGAATTCTCTCCCCCTCCTCTGGCCTACACCCCAGCTCTTGTATGCATAAATAAATAAAATAAATCTTTAAAAAAACCCAAAACACCATTTTGATCTTTTCAACATCTCCAGTTAGATATCTGTAAATAAAATGAGAAGTTCTTATTCTTTCAGCTTAAGGAATGTCTAGGATTTGGCCTCACTGTGGGTGAGTAGGTAACTGCAGCGCGATCTGATTTCAGGAGGGAGGGGAAGCCTGTGTGTTTCCCAACACTTCCTTCATGAGGACCTGGAGCCGGGCCTGCTGTTGCTGGAGTTGGCTGGTGAACTTAGGCAACAGGACCTCGACAACAGCAAAGATCCGGAGTCCTCCTGACTCGCTCACTGAGGCAGGGCTGCCTTCTCACTTGGTCCAGATGTGACTTCAGAATCTTTCCCACCAAGAGTTATTCTAAAAAAACACCCTAATCAAATATGGTTGGCAGTTTCTAGCTTTCTTTACAATTCTAAGGCCTGGGTCCCAAGCTTACTTGTGTTTATATACCCGTGGAGTCAAATGTGTACACACCTCATGTGCGTTTGGGTGTGTATGTGGGTATTTCGCAAGTAATGAAAAGTTTCTGAGTAAGTCCACAACAGGTTCATGAGAACAGACGTTGGAGATCATGCTATGACTTAGGATGGACCTTGAGGTAGGCCTTTTTTTTTTTTAAGTATTTTCCATTCTTTTTAATTTTTTAAAACGATTTATTTATTTTTGCAAATACAGTGAGGTGTAGGCCAGAGGTGGGGGGCGGTGAGAGGGCTCACCAGAGACAGAGGGGGGAGCAGAACAGGCAGACTGACCAAAATACACTGCTGAGGGGAGCAGCAGGCGAGGCAGGAGAGGTCAACTGCACCATGTGGGAATCTCCCCGGCTGGGCATCGAACTCGGCGGTAGCTGCCGACAGCTCCACAGCGCTGAGCTTAACCTGTTGCACCACCAGGGAGGCCTGAGGTAGGTCTTTTTGATCAAATCACTCCTGCTAAAAATATCCCCCTAGGTCTTTGAGGCTTCAGATCTGAGGTGGAAACTCCTTCACCTCCTGTGCACTCCCCCACAATCTGTGTTTCTGGTCTGAGACTCTCTTGCCTTTAAAAAAAAAAAAAAAATCTTGCTTCAGCCAACCATCTTTTCCCGTTGCCATTCTTCAGCTTAAACCCAGCTATTTTCTACTTGAAACCTCCCAATGGCCTCTCATTGCACTTTGCAAAATCTCTCTTGTTTGCTTGTTGGCTTCCGGGACTGGCCCTGCCCTCCTCTCTGAGCTCATCTTCAACCACTTTCTTCTCCCCTGTTCATAATAGAAATTATGAACACGGGCTTCCGCTGCTTCTTGAATGTGCTGCGTTCTTTCTTAAGGCCTTGGAGCACGTTACGTGTTCTGCCTTCTCTTCTTTCAGAACTCTTCTTGGAGTTCTTCCTGCTCACCCAGTTTAAAGTAGCCCATTACCCTCTTACCCCTCTTACCATCTTGTGGATTTATTCAGCAACTTTCATTTTCTCCATAGCTCATCATTACCTGACATGGGTACTTTGATATCTTCACTAGAATGTAAGCTCCATGAGGGCAGCAATGTTACTTTCAGATCACCACCGTGTCCCCAGGGCCTAGAATTGTGTCTACACAGAGTAAATGCACAAAGTGTTCATTGACTGAAGAAGGCTCTCCCAGGGCTGCAGTGATAATAACCCAATTTCTGACCCACTATGATACCCCACTTTATCTGTCATCAAAATTAGCGTGAACGCTCCCTTTTTTCCTTTCTCTTTAAAGAACCTGCAAGTCAAACCAATGGCTTTTTAAATTTTCATTTAATAAGCCAGGAAACAGGAAACTAGTCTCTTGTCTACCATTAATAGTTGGTTGTCTTTTCAATGTTTTATCTCATTTTCCCAATTAGGGAATAAACTCTTGGAGGTTAGAATAGCCAACTGTATGCCCCACAGTGCTCAGTTATAGAAGTGAACAAATGCTCGCCTGATTGCCTAAAATACCTTACACGAAGGAGGCATCATTCAATCATTCATTCATTCAACCAGTAGTTACTGAGCATTTGGCTCACATCAGGTACCGTGCACAGTGCAAATCAAGATCGGCAGGTTTTTTCCTCCAAGAAACCCATGGTTAATAAGAAAGAGGCTGAATATGAGATTGGCTATTTACCATTGTGAGAAGCATATAAACAGGGATTTAGCTTTGTTTTGGGGAGAGGGCTCAGGGGAGGCCTGAGAGGAGGACATCTAGTCCTGAAAGATAAGCAAGAGTTGATTCATGAGAACAAGAAATGGGGTGGGGGGACAAGCTGAGGAGAAAGTGGAGTGTGGTATGGGCCCCCTTATGGCTGTTTCCACTTAGGGAGCACTGATGCCTCGATTATTTTTCATGGTCTACAGTCTTCACCAGGTCGCTCTGCCTTTTAAAAGGAGGAAACCAGTGAACACAAAGAGCACAAAATTTCCATTTGCAGGTAAATGGACGCTGTCAACAAAAAGCATGAATCATGACCTGAAATCCTTTAACATATTTATAGGAATAAATTCTTCAGCATCAACACACAATACAAGCATCTAACACAGAAGAACAGCAGTAGGGTATGAAAGCTGGGTTATGGTTTTCGAGTTGGAAAATATGAAAGTATTTGGATTAGGTAACCCAATACTGGGAAACTGAAAACTGACCTTGACTGGCTTTAGAGGAATGTTTTCAAACTTGTTTTAGCTGGGGAAGCTTTTGTTTGAATGAAATCTTGTGAAGTGTAAACAAAACATACAAAAAGATTGTTGCTCAACCCGGAGGGGAGGGCTGGGGTGAGACATGAAGGCTGCTGATACCTTTCAGAAACTGCCAAGGCTCTGGGAAGTTCAGTTGAACATTCACTCACTTCAGAATGAACACAGGGTTTCCCACAGTAAGAAGGTTGGTGCAGCCTCTGTCAAGTTTTTCTGACTCTCAAGACAATGGAACAAAGTAGCCTTGGCTTTTTTTGGTTGTTGTTTTGTTTTTCCATAATGAAAAGGGAAGACTTAGTTTCTTCATCTTTAAATGGATTGTTCTGGTCGGTGGAAGAAACTCCACCTATGTTGACCCAGGTGCTTATATGTTTGTTATAAAAAAATGTTTTATGGGTTACATCAAAGAATGCCTGTGACCCAATGAAGAATTAATATTCTCTGACATTGCCCTTCCCCATAATTCAACCAACCTATTTCTGGAAAAAAACTAACAAATCCTACTGTGATGTAAATGGATAAGTACCAGCCACTAGTTCAGTGCCCTTGTGGGGCCACCGTCTGTTTTACACTCTTCAAGGCCCAAAGATGGAACGTGGGTCAGAAGCCGGGCAGTGGGCACTTTCTAGCACCCTTAGGTTGGCCACTAACTGCAGTGCTGAGGACTCACCACCCTCACCCTTCTCCACTATGAGGCCCATTCTGCTCTCCAGTCTTCTGGCCTTTGCTGAGTGAGTAAGTTGCAAGGTTTGAGGGAATTTGGGTGCCAGTGGGGCCTCAGGCTAAGAGGGAGAGTGGTTATTTCCCTCACAGGCTGGGGGCGTGCCTGGAAATCTGCACCCCCAAAACTGTGAAGCTGGAGGAGAGTTTGTCACTTGGGGTGAGGGTGGGGCATGGAGAAAAGGTTTGCCATTGAGTGAACAGGCCAGAAGGGCCACATGGCTGGGCTGCTCTTTCCTGCCCCTTGATCTGGGCAAGTGTGAGGACTCAGGAGCGGCATCAGGCCTCAGGCTTCCTCATTTCCTCCACCGGGCCCTGACGGCCTTCCAGCTTCTACCCCACAGCCCGCGGGAAGTGGGTTAGGGTCACTTGCCTTGGTTAGCCCGTGGCTGGGGCCTCCTAGCAAGAACTAGACTGGATCTAGTTATTTATTTAATAATAAAGAAATCTCTATTTCTAATTTACATACAATTGTTTCATTATGAATTAAATGATGCTAATATTACTTAATATTAACTAATAATAAAAATAAAGTATTGTTTTATTTGACAAATGAAAAAATGTAAGGGGGCCTATTATGGATTGAACTGTGTTCCCCAAGGTGATCTTATTTGGAAATCGGGCCTTTGTAGATATCATCAAATTGGGATATGGCCATAATGGATTAGCAGGGGGCTGTAAATCCCATGGCTGCTGTTGTTACAAGCAGGGGAGATTTGAAGACAGAGACACAGAGAAGATGGTCATGTGAGGCTAGAGGCAGAGATTGAAATGATGTGTCTACAAGTCAAGGAATGGCAAGGATGATGGCAAACACCACCAGCTAAGGAGAGGCAAGGAAGACTCCCCGCGAGCCTTCAGAGGAAGTGTGACCCTGTCCCTGCTTTGATGCTGGAATTCTGCCACTCAGAATTGTGAAAGAATAAACTTCAGCTTTTTTTTTTTTAAAGATTTATTTATTTATGCATACAAGCTGGGGTGTAGGCCAGAGGTGTGGGGTGGTGAGAGGATTCACCAGAGACAGAGTGGGGAGCAGAACAGGCAGATCGACTGAAGTACACTGCTGAGGGGAGCAGCGGGTGAGTCAGGAGAGGTCTGCTGACCCATGTGGGAATCTCCCCGGCTATTGAACTCGTGCTGCAGTGGCTCTGGATAGCCTCATGGTGCTGCACTTAACCAGCTGTGCCACCAGGGAGGCCCTAAAATTCAGTTGATTTAAGCCAACAGTGGTACTTTGTTAGGGCAGCCCTAGCAAATTTAATTATAAATTTAAATAAAAACTTTTTAAATTATAAATTTAATAAATGACAAAGAAGTAGTAGTATCTTATAGTGTTAAAAGGATATTCCCTAGCAGGCAAATTAAGTGATTGACTTGAAGACCATAATTCTTTGACAGTAGTCTTTGGAAATGTTAGATATTAAATATACCATATTATAATTAATATTCAGGCATTCACATTACTTTGGGGATAAGTTTATGCATTTTTAAACAATTGAATAACTTTTTATAGTGAGATGCTGGTTATTTTTGTTTTATTTATTTTTATTGAGGTGACATTGCTTTATGACATTCTATATGATTCAGAGGTAAAGGATCATACCCTTCAAGTGTATGTAGTTTATATTTCCTTATACTGCTTCTTATAGACCTGCTTTCTGTCAACCCAGGACTCAGTATTTTAGAGCTCTGCAGAATGTTGTATTTCCTTGAACACTTCTATGTGGTTGCTTACTGTGGTTCTATTGTTCTGCTTACACAGAACAAATCAATTTATTATGCAGACCTAGTATCAATTACAGATAATGAAACTCAGGCAAGAGACTTTTCCCTGAGGCTTTATTTGCAATTAATAATGACATCTGCTAAACAGTAGGCTGATAATCTGAATTTTAAAAATGCATTTATACAAGTAAGAAAAGCATACAGCAAACATACAACATGGGATTCTGTGGTAAGTACTGATTTAAAATAGCAAAATTTTACATATGGACATAATCATTTATTATCTTGAATGTAAAATTATTCTTGTTTATAAAGGTAATTCATCCAACGTATAACTAAATGGACTTACTGCTCATACCTAGGGAAGGCTGCACATTCAATCAGGAGTAACCGTGAAAGATCTGTGTGGTAGACTGGACATCAAACTCCAGGCCCCCTTAGAAAAAGGACCTGCGCCCAGTTTGGGGAGGGGGCCAGCACAGGACGGCCAGTGGTGCTCCCTGGGGTCTGCCAAAGGGGCAGATGCCGCCTTCCTCCAGGCCACGCCCTTCCTAGGACAGCCTCAGCGGTGCCAGGGATGTGGCGGCCCACAGGCCTCTCCATTTCCGCCTAAGCTGCCAGCGCCTTCTGGGTTCTGCATCACATTGTCCCTCTGCCCAATTCTGCTCCTCAAACTTCCTTTCTCAGGTGTTGCTCCCTAAGAAACATCCTGCTCCCCAAATTCTGTCTCAGCACTGCTTCTGGGGAACCCAACCTGGGATGTGGCCATGTTCTTGTAGGGTGAAGAGCATGGCCACTTTACATTGTCTAAAGTTTCAAAAGCATAGACACAGAGAACAGGTTGGTGACTGCAGAGGTGGTGGGCAAGGTTGGGGTGGAGGGAGTGAAGGGGGAGGGGTCACGGGGGCGGGAGTGGGCAAAAGATGGATATTTCCAGTTAAAAAATAAACAGCACAGGGATGTAATGTATAGCATGGTGACTATGGTTAATACTATATTACATACGTGAAAGTTGCCGAGACAGTAGATCTTAAAAGTTTTCATCACAAGAAAAAAAGTTGTAACTATGTATGGTGACAGCTGTGACCTAGACTTAAGGTGGTGATCACCTGCAATGTATTCACATATAGAATTATTACACTGCACACCCCGAACTAGTACAACACACCAGTTATACCTCAACAAAGAAAAGAAAGTACTAAGTGTAGAGGATTTAAAGAACTTTCCTTAAAAGAAACAACACATATCTAAGACCTCCTGTCCAAATCTGTTTTTGACCACTTCCATTTTGTGCTTGTGTCTGTAGTATCAAACTACTGAACCCAAACCATCTCGCTGCCCCTAACTCTCTCCACTCAAATCCACTTCCCTGGTGTTTCATAAAGTGACATAAAAGTGTGGTATAAAATTGCTCCATCATAAACTTGTGGTCCAGAAATAAGGCATCTGAGTCCTATGGCACTTGAAATTGAAGGGCACAGCTAGGATGGCACATTATTTCTTTTCTGACAAACTTTGTTGAACCCACAATTAATCAGTAGTAAAGCTTTTATCATTGAAAGGGAGCTTGAATGTTATGCCAAGACCACTGATTAAAAAGATTGCGTCTTATACTTTCAGCGCAACTACCACTGTAGTAACATTTTAACATCAGACAGACAACAGATGTATATCTAAGTAACCCATTAGTAATATGGATTAAGGTTGCAATATAGCAGCCACTCTAAATTGTCAAATTTAAAGGCGTTATAATGATAACCCTATATTTGAAATCAATTATTCTTTTCCATGTACTATTTTTATAACTACTCCCTCCCCAATTCCAATTCTTCAAGTTAATTGAATACTACTGAAATCATCAGACTTGTTTTGTAAAAATTCATTTTCTGTGTTATCAGAAGCCTTGTCACATGGTCTGTGAAATAAAATACTTTAAAAATTAATTTGTGTTTGTGATAAATGTATCTTCTATTTTAATGCTAGAAAATATACCAGTGACCCTGCTTTTATAGTTCTGTTGGCACAATGAGTTTTTGTGGGTTGGGTTCCAGGCAACCTAGATTACTAAGTGAATTCTAACAGACACTTAAAAAAAAATACAAGTAAACACACATTCACATACTTCTCTTAGACTGAGAGACCATCAGTAGGGAGACTTTTCTTTGGAAAGAGGTCTTTCCTTTCTACTACTAATCTCTTTTTCCAGTCTGGTCACACATACACATAAATAACTGTAACGTTTATTCTCCCACCACAAACTCACTGTTAATAAATGCAGAGCTTTAATATCTAGCACACAGATCCCTGACAAGTGATTAATGTTGTTTGCTTTCAAATCTCACAGAGAACTGAACATCTTATCTAGCATTAAGATTTCATTTCCTTAGGAAAATGTGATGTCAAATAGCTGAGAAATAACAGAGGATTCTGTGCTCCTTTGGTATGGCAAAAGGAAGGTGGCGATGATTTCACCTTTTAGACACTAAGTCACAACAAGGGACTCCAGAGTGACCTGAGATTGCAGAATTACTTGGGGTGGTTTCCTAGGTGAGGAAGACACTGCATCACGTGCGTGGCTCCTGTCAGATGAGGATAGCTGGAGGCTCTGGGTGGTCTACTTCCCGAAGCCTCATCTAAATGGGCCACGTGGAATGGCAGGGACCTGAGAACTGAGTAGGCTTGCAGGGCTGGGCCCCCAAGAGCCCTCCAAGGGGCTTCTCACTCCACATGCAGAGAAGGACAGCGGTGACTTGGAGTTGGCCTAAGTAGGGGTGTTTACACCATCAAACATGACAAGCACTATAAATCACGGATTTTTCCAGGCAAGACAGTTATTATCAGCACATCACTGCCTTTAGGGAATTCCAATCCTGGGAGTTTGGGGGGGTAGATGATTTTGGGGATAAGCAGGTTTCTGAAGAACTGAGCATGACAGTCTCTCTTAAGCTGGTGCGGGGTAAAGAAAACTCCACCACGTTTTTAAATCATGATGATGTTGATCTTTAGGATAACGCGAATGAAAAGAAGAATTTTTGATTCTACGCGTCATTAGACCTTTTGGAAAATTTGCTTTTTAAAACATAGTCATGAGGTGATCTAGACCACAGAGAACAATGAAAAGTGCAAAAATGATTCTTAGCAATTAAAAGCCAGCCTATATTTGCTCCAGGTTGAAAAATTTTAAGGGCAACAATGCATATTTTTTTTTCATTTTTTAAGAAAACATAGGCTTAAGACACATGGATGGACCAAGGTGTAAATGTTGAAGGATCATCTCTGGGGATCTAAAAAAGATTAAGAGAAGGAAGACAGTTATTAATAGAATGTTGTTAGATGAAGAAAGGTGTTAACTTAGAGGAAAAATGGCTTTAAAACAAGAACAAGTCAATGTCCATTTTATTTTCATCAAATCATATAATTTTCATATTTCTTTCAATTCATGAGTCATACATCTCCTATTCTCATAAACTTCTTATGTTTGGGATGAGATACAACTTATTCAGAAGCCCACTAATTTTAAAAGCAAGGCATAAAGCTCAATCTAATTTTATACCAGGGGCTCATTTAGGGCTGCAGCAGGCAGTTCAACATAAGTCACTGATGATAGGTGTAGGTATATTTTTAGCAACTGGAAAATGAACTGTTGTTATATTAGTGTGGGGTTATAAGGCTTATCAAAGGTGCCCACTGACTTGATATTGTCATTTAACTTATTTTTATTAGTTTGCTTAATGAATACTTTCTGAATAATTGACTGGCTAAAATATCTACTCAATTTCATTTAATTAGTGAAGTAATTAAAAATATCAGTTTTATCAAATATCAAAATACCTCATCAATTGCATTTTCACAAAATGTTTAACCTACCATGAGTAGGTTAATTGAGTGTGATTTTCTTTTGGTCTGATACAATGAGACCATTAACCATCATTTGAAGAAGTGCATTCACTTTGCATTTGCTTCGAGGTATATAGAAAGTAGCAAGTAGAAGCAAAATGAGATTTTTCTCTTTTTTTTTGCACAGAAGAACTAAAGTGTAAGCCAGAGGTGCAGGGGGTGAGAGGATTCACCAGAGACAGAGTGGGGAGCAGAACAGGCAGATACACTGAAATACACTGCTGAGGGGAGCAGCGGAGGAGACAGGAGAGATCTGCTGTGCCATGTGTGTCAGCTCCCTGGGGGGAGGGGGGAATCGAATTCAGGCCATAGCAGTGATAGCACTGAGACTTAACCCCTAGGCCACCAGGGAGGCCCCAAAATGAGATTTTTCACTGGAAAAGATGAACCTGTCCTGAAATTTTGTCATGGTTATCCAATCCAGACCAAGAACTTAGAAGCCCATATAAGGGGTGATCATACAGGGGCCTCCTCAGACCTTACTTACCATGTCAGTAAACTGATCCACACAAGTCATCCTGATCAACTCGGGAGTTGCGGGGCTGCTCAGGTTGAAGGTGTTGGGCAGCCCCCTCTCTCTGCGGGCAGCAGACACTGCATCATAGATGGCGAACAACACGGAGGATCCCAAGAACATTCCAGCCTCACCCAGTCCCTGAGAGGAGGGCAAAGGCCATCAGAAGTGGTTCATTTAGGATTATTTTGTGTGTGTACAAATTCCAGAATTGAATTTCCCCGTATTGTCGCAGCCTAGACCCCCATATTGTTTTGACAAGGTCACTTTATGGGTGGCGAGCCTTCCTATAGTTCCCAAAGTCAGGATGCGATATTTCTTCTTGCAAATAAATTTAAGTATAATTTCAGGAGAACAGTAACTAAGTTTCTCCACCATGCCTGCATGCATTAACCTTACTCATTAGATCCTGGCAGCGAGATGTCCTTGTAACAGTGAAGTGTCCTTGCCCGGTCAAGGGTTAATGTTTGAACAAAGAACATTTAATCCCTTCCCCTATTTCCCTTCCTTGCTTGGAAAAATCAGCTTATAGTTCCTTAGATTATTTCCTCCAGAGATTAGGATAAAGATATTTCTTTTATTATGGTCTTGGTTTCAGACAATC
>PVIJ01001681.1:151717-188472 GCA_004024925.1 Scalopus aquaticus
AGGTTGAAGATTATGTCCTGTACCTTGCTGGAATTTACATCAGATAAGAGACATTTTTCCAAAGTTCCTTGATTCCCCTCAAAGTATGTAATTGATTATGTATCTGAATATCTGTAATCACCCTGCCATTGTCAGTAGTTAATTCTTCTTATGCTTTAAAAACCCTGTTCTCCAATAATAAAGTGGAACGGCCTGATCATACTCTCTGGTGTGTGCTGTCTCTCGCTCCCCACCCCCGTTTCCCCACGGAACTCGCCCCCACCGCCGACGCTTTCCCCACCAACCCCGGGAACCCAACCTCGGTTGGAGCCGGCCTCCGACACTGTGTGGTTTTGTGTGGGGTCCTCCCTGGAGGAGCCTGGCACATCAGGACAGCAAGGCCGCTTAAAACTCTCGTTCCCCGTCTGGTCAAGTCTCAAAGACCAAAGCCTCTGCTGCTCTTTCAGATGCTCTGACTTGGGCTCAGACCATTTGTGTTTAACTCAAAACCCAAACAGACCCGCCGCAATCTTTGTAGTTGCACTTGAACGACAGCAACATGGCTGCCCCCGAAGAGTGGACGGTGAGGTTGTCTGCTGTGGGGGGGCTCCGAGTTACAGGGGTGGCATTATGTTTTGAATAATTCACCAATGCCTCTTTGTACTGATTTTTCTTTTTTCTTTCTTCAAAGTAGTCTGCTGTTAGTCTGTATCCAGGTCCTTAGTGGGGAGACAGGACTAAAGCTCTGGCTTTGTTTTTACCCCTAAGCAAATGGGGAACTGGTGGAAGGACAGCTTTCCTCTGTGGTGGGGGGCGTGGGTGGGAGCAGAGAGGCCCCCCTATTTGCAGCAGGACCCGCAGGGAGGTGACGGTCCAGGAAGCCGGCTTGTGCCAGGTGCTGGGATGGCCGTTAGTGATGCCCCTGGCCAAAATCTGGGGTAACATTGGAGTCAGAGGCCATCTGGACAGGCAGGCTTGCCTCTGTCCCAACCTTGAACTACTATGAAAGAGAGGGAATTCCTTGAAAATCTGAGGTTAAACTTGTCATCTGTCCAACCAGAATAGAAGTGAAGTTGGAGAAGGTGTGTTTTTGCACACTTGCCCTAGATCTTTATGCATCAGGTAGAGCCGGGGGCTTTGGGAAGCTTGGGGTCACCACCTCCCGTGTCAGAGGCTATTACCACCTCAGGGAAAACAGTCAGTGAGAAACTTGTTTGAAAGCGCATCCTGATTTGGGGAGGGTATAGGGAGAGGCATCGTGAGCGAGAAAGGAGTCAGGAGGACATGTAGGTAGAATGCAGAAAGGGCAGCTGCGGGCTGCGGGCGTCGGCCCACCATTTTGGTTTTCTCTGTGGTGGCGCTTAGTTTAAGGAACCTGGATGTCTGACTGCTCCTTGACCCTTGTTTTTTGATTTAAATTTGCATCCTGATCTCTCTCAAGAGTGCAGACTACCAGAGCTGCTGAAGTCAGTGCGCCACAGTTTGCCAAGAGTTTTCTCTACTTTCTCCCTCCTTTGGGCATTTGTAATTCAAAGGAGTAAGTCAGTTCACGGGACTGTTTCATTAATTTCTGAAAGAGCAGGTTGTTATGGGGCTGAATTTTACTCCTTTTCTCCATACCACTCCCAAATTCATGTACTGAAGTCTTATCCCCAGTAACTCCAAATGTGACCAGATTTGGAGATAAGGCCTTTAAAGAGACGATTAATTTAAAAGGAGGTCTTTAGGGCAGGTCCTGATCCAACACGAAAACAACAACAACAAAAACAGGTGCAGAAGCACCAGTCTATAAAGCCACAGAAACTGCAGGATACTGGCAAAGAACATAGATTATATTCTGCAACCTGTAATCTCAATATAAGATCAACATTTCAAGTAAAAAATAAAAAACAAAGATAAAATGAGGTCTTTAGGGTACGATCTAATCCAGTGTCCTTACAAGACGGGCGTCCTTATAAGAAAGGGAACTCAGGACACGCACAAAAAGACTTGCACACAGAGGGGTGACCACATGAGAACTTGGGGAGAAGGGATCAGCCAGCTACAAGCTATAGAAAGATGGCCTTGGCAAATTTCAAATCTTCCTCTGAATCCTAGTCTCCAGAACTGTGAGAAAATATATCTCTGTTGTTTAAGCCACCCAGTCTGTGTATTTTGGTGTGGTGACCCTAGCAAAGTAACACAGAAGGCTTGAGCTCTCACCTTGGACGAGTAGATGGCTATGGGATTTCGGGAACGCACCAGAGTGACGTAGAACTCCTCTGGTATTTCAGTGACAGTGGGGATTTTGTAGTCATCTGGGCTCCGGGAATAAAGCACACCTTCTGGGGAGTATTTCAGTTCTTCTATGGTATATAAACCCATGCCTTGGATAAATGCTCCTTCAACCTACAGGCAAAAATTTCATGGTTTATAAGTACACGATGCGGGTTGAATTCTAATGTGACTGAAGACAGAGCTCTGAGCCACAGTAAGCCATTCCTGAAAGTACTAGGGTAGACTTAACAAAGGTCTGCGCCTTCTCCCCTCCTGACCTCATCCCTCTCCTCACCCAGGTACCTCGCAGTGTTGGTACCTAACACTCATCGAGTGCCACGCCCCTCTCTGGGCCACCAGATTTGTTCAGGCCCCCAAGTCTTTGCAGGTGCAGTTTCTCCTGATTCTCATCACTGCTCCCCACCTCAGCTTGCCCACCTGGCAAACTCCTATTCATCCTCCAAGGTGCAACTAAAGAATTACTGTCTCTTTAGGGCCTTTTAGATCCTCCCCAATACCTGGGTGGATTTAGGGACTGCTTCTGCCAGAATCATTGTATGTTGAACAAATGCGCCTATCCTGGTGGCTCTAAAGGGTATTTCCTTTGTTTAGCTCTTGCTTGCACTCTCATTTTCCTGTTCCTGAATTTAGAAGCCACAATGAGAGCTGACATTTGCGTATTCTGTTTTTTATATGGGGCTTGGTATTAGATTCTCAATAAATGTCTGTTGAATTAGACAAAAAGAAGCCAACATTAAAGGAGCATGCACTAGAACCAGGACACTGTAGTTTATTAGAATACCTGGATTTCCTTGCTTTCCATTATAAATTACAGTGGAAAGTAGATCAGTATTAGATAAGGTAGGATAAAAGAAATACCTTCATTAAAATAATTTTTTTTTATTAAAAGCTATGCCAAGGTCTAGTTACAAATGACCATGCTCTAGGAAGAAGACCGCCTTGTAAGGGACTTTTTATGACCTCTGCCTGGAGGTTATACAAATTCAAAGAAAATTATAATTTGCATTTTTAAATGCCAGATTTGGGTCACATTTGAGTAAATAAGGCAAATTTAAATGCTAAATATGAAAATTCCAAATACTTAAAAAAGATCAAAGAAAAAGAAAACACTGAAGTCCCAGAGTTCCTGTCTAATCCACTTCTGGCTTTCTGTCCTTTTCCAATGGGACGAATGTAGCGTTTTCCTGACCATAACATCTCTCTTCCTGCCTTTGCTTAAGCAATAAAGAGGCAAGATTGAGAGGGGAGAAGGGAAGTGTAAGAAGGGGAGGCAGGGCTTGGTGCCAGCTGCGGGTCTCACACTTCGCAGGCTTCAGGTGGGTTTCGGTGCTGGTTAAGAGAGCGCACACCACATCCCGCCAGCAAAGTCACGCCGAGCGAGGCTGGGCCTTGCTGTGTGGCCTGGGGTCCACATTTGCAGTGTGTTTCTTTTGCTAAGTCTGAGGACCACAGTTTGAGGAACATTGAAGAACCAAAAAAACTCTTCTTTATAAAGCCCATGGGCCAGTCTAGGTAAACTAGTCTCTAAGGACTTGGGATGGTGAGAAGCTGTTGGCAGAGGAAAGCACCATGTCTGTTGGGTTTGATGCCAAGTTGCTCAACCTCCAGAAGGTTTTCAGGTGCCGACGATCACCAGGCGGCTCGCCTCACCTGGGAGCAGGTGGGCAGGACTGGGTGGATTAATGTGACTGGCCTGGTTGGCTTCATTTTGAGAAACAAGAATAGGCAAAAAAGGCAAAGCTACACCAATAGCTGGAAAGGTTTTAAGCAGAAGTTTAATAAGACTTTGCATGTATAAATTCTATTTATTTTTGAGATAAAAATTAGAATTAAATTCAGCAACAGGAATTGCATTTAAGCATTTCTTTTTCCCTTATGTTTCTCTAAGTTGCACAGTCTGCCTAAATTCAATATTAATATGAAAAAAATGTATCTTTATTATTATGTACTTATATGACATTCCCTAATTATGGACATATTAATGTCCATTGAGGGAAAATGAAAACATGGAGAATTATAATATACCATATATATTCCTGCTACCAAAGACAGTTGTTTACTTTTTCTTGAAAATTTCTTCCAATATTTTACCTATTATTTTTCACTTGTCATGTATTTATTATATATTCATATTCTTCCAATATGTATCTATTTTATCTGTGTCATTTATATGACACAGTATGTTTTGCAGAATACTTGCACTAGGTATGAACAATGTTTGGAAGACTCTGGAATGGAATTCACCAAAAGCCCCAGCTGGCGGTGCTGCCATCACTCACCTGCCCAATGTCCAGGGCTGGGTTTATGCTGAAGGCAGCGTCCATGAAGATGTCCGTCCTAAGGAGCTGAGCCAAGAGGAAGTACATAATGGAATCAACTATTTGTTTAAAATAGGTCTTTATTAAAGTAATACATCTGTCTCAGGTTCTTCCATTGGGAGGATTAAGTTGGTTTTTGTTAACAGCATAGAAAAAAACACATCCATGTCTATGTTTACACTATTAAGATGGTGAATACAAATGTTTCTTTTTACCTTGTGAGCCCCAGTCAGACAATCGATTTCAACCTCAGAACAGGATGCTCCATAAACCCAGTATGGGTAAGGCTCGCCTTCCCCCTTTTTCCAGTCCATAAATGTATGGTAGCCTCTAGAAAGGGAAGTCAGGAGGGAAAAGAAAAAGCAATTTTCCCACCAGTGGGCTGAAAGCCCGCTGGGCTCTGAGTCCTGGGGATGAGCAGAGCACCCGCTGTGACTGTTCCCCTTAAGGGTCTCCCTCTAGGGGGCTTGGGGATAGGAGTGGTAAGAGTACTACTGCAGACCAGGGCGAAGGTCGCTGGTGTTTTGACCCCTACCCTCCAGCATGCAGACACAGGGATAGGGCAGAGAGCGCACAGATCACAATAATGTCCCTGCCGGGTAGACAGCAGAGGCCCTACGGCATCCCTGGTCTCTCCAAGCTACTGACCGGAGGCTGAAGGGTTAATGCTGGACAGAGCCCAGGGCTCTCTGGGCATCTGTTCAGACTGATGCACACACCCCAGTGCCGCCCAAGTGTGACTCTCAACCAGAATAAAAAATGTCCCTTACTTGAAATATCCAGTAGCTGAAAGATTGATGGATTCTTGAAAGGCTTTTGAAATCTGGAAGAGGTGATTAGGTACAAAGAAATACATTTAGGAAAAGTAATGGAAAATGCCTTGTGTACTGGGCTAGCCTCTTCTTGTTTGCAACAAGCTCTGTCCTCACTTTCACTGAGAGTAAGACTTGAGCACGTACAAGCCATAGGGCCTTTCCAAGGAAGGCGCTTAAAGGCTGCTGCTGGCTGTTCTCTGGGATCCTCTATTTCTTTTGGTTTCATTGTGTAAAGTTTATTACTTTTCTTCTTCTGGTTTTTAATTAGGGAGGGGTCCAGGCCATATTTATGTGGTAATGTACAGAGGTAGGTACGTAAGTCTGTATATATGTATATGTATCTGCATCTCTATATATGTGTGCACGTGTATGTATGTGTCTTAGCCCTACTTTCCCCCAAGATAATTTGACCATCTCAGTATATTATGTCAGCTCCCCTGATGGAATAAACTGGGCTAGGGTGGAAAGTAATAATAATATGGTAATTGTTACAATGATTATTGTTAAAAATAGACTAATCCTTATTAGGACTGCTATATTTTCTATTGCTCTGGTGAGAAAACCAAGAAGGACTTGGGTTAGTTGTCCCATAGACCTAGCAGTGACAGAGCAGAGATAGTGACTGAGGAGTGTTTTGTTTAACCCATGCTTTAATCCTGCTCTAGGAGAAATCAGACTTTGAAATCATGTCAAATTTCACGGAACACAGACACCTCTTCTACTCTTTTGAAAAAGCAGAAGTAAATGATATTAAATGTTTTATTCTTGAAGGGAGACCACCAATCAACCCAGGCATATAGGACTTTTACTCATCTGAATACAGCTGCCTTTTCCTGGTCGGTATAATAAAAAGCATACTCACCCACTCCTCCCATTTTCCTTTAGGGTTTTTCTTGATGACTGGCTCAAGACGGGACATAAGAATTTGGCAGGCATTCTAAAAACAAATATTTGAATGGCATCAGAAATAAAGGGCACAGGAGTAGTGAAATGTTAAATGTTGAAATCAATTAAAATGTTGACTGTCAGCATAAATCTCTCTGGGCAGAGTTTCTTAAACTTGAGTAATGTATGGAATCCCTTTCAAGGAAAAATACTCTTGGGGATCTTGCAGTGTTGACTTAGAATTATTTTTATTATAGGACCTCCCTGGTGGCGCAGGGTTTAAAGTCTCAGCGCTATCAAGCTATCGGCAACCACTGCAGCATGAGTTCGATCCCCAGTCAGTTCGAGCTGACCCATACGGCGAAGCAGACCTCTCCTGTCTCACCCACTGTTCCCCTCAGCAGTGTATTTCAGTCAATCTGCCTGTTCTGCTCCCCACTCTGTCTCTGGTGAATCCTCTCACCCCTCCCCTTCACCTCTTGCCTACACTTGTATGCATAAATAAATAAAAATAAATCTTTAAAAATATTATTACAATATTGTTTGCATAAATAAATAAAAATAAATCTTTAAAAAATTATTATAATATTGTTTAAATATATGCTAACATAAGACTAGGTAGAGTCTCCTTAGTTTTATAGTCCTTTTATAACTACAAAGCAAAAACAAAATGACAAAGTGTGCAAACCAATCTATATACCAATAAAATTCAAAATAACAACATTAATTTAGTTGATGGATGATGTTGTATTTTTGAAGCTAAGTTGCTGCTTGGAATGTAGAAAAAGTGTTGGGTGACGAGGCATACATAGTTAGGAGTACAGTGCCTATGGCGTGCCAGTTGGTGGGTCAATTTTTCGCCACACTTCTTATTTAAATCACCACTAGATTTCATTTGCACTTTATATCTTGTCATTGTCTGTTTTTCACTGGGCAAGAAAACAACATTTACGTATGAAATCAATATCCATTCTTGTTGTGGCATAAAGAATCTTAGGTCCCAAATGTAGGCAAAGAGATTCTATGGTCGCAGCACATTGTGGGGTCATTCTAAGGATCCAAACTATGCTTGTTTTAACCAAAATGAAAATAATGGTTTCAGATTTGTTAATCGTTGCCTTATGTATTTTGATGTACCTTCTTTTGTTTCATATATATATGTGATTACATATATATATACACACACACACATAAACACGAGTGTTATGTCTTCCTGATGTATTGATTACTTAGTCATTATATAATGTCTACCTTTGTCTCTTGTTACCTTTTTCAGCCAAAAGTCTAGTTTATGTGATATAAATGTGGCTGTCCCTGTCTTTTTGGGGGTCCCATGTGCTGAGAGGATTGTTTTCCAACCATTTACTTTCAACTTACGTGTATCTTGAGCTCAGATGGGTCTACTTGGAGACAACAGAAAGTTGGATTTTGGGCCTCCCTGGTGGCGTAGGGGTTAAGTCTCAGCGCTATAACAATATAAGTGCTGAGGCCTGAGTTCCATCTCCAGCCAGGGAGCTAACCTACATATGGCACAGAAGACCTCTCCTGACTTGCCCGCTGCTCCCTTCAGTAGTGTATTTCAGTAGATCTGCCTGTTCTGCTCTCCACTCTGTCTCTGGTTAATCCTCTCATTGCCCCCCTGGTCCCTGGCACCTCTGGCCTATACCCCAGTTCTTGTATGTATAAATAAATAAAAATTTAAAAAAGAGTTGTTTTCTGATATAATCAACCACTCTGGTAGCTACACAGTAGTGGTAAGGCACTTCAATACCCTACTTTCATCAATGGATAGATCAACCAGATAGAAAAGTAATAAGGAAGAAATAATAATAATAATAGTAACAATAATAATGATAATAATAATAATAAAAAGGGATTTAGACCACATAAACTTGATAGACATTTATAGGGCACTGCATCCCAAGAAAGCTGAGTAAATATTCTCACAAACACATGGTACAACTAACTACTGAATCACTATTGGATTAATAAATAATTAAAATGGGAAGAAAGCACTGGAAGGAAAATGGACAGAAGTTACCCACACCTCCTTTCTACCTGCAGGTACAAGCTGGGCAGTAGTGGACACACTATAATTTGAAGTACATTTTGGATGGAACATTTTTAGTTCTTGAAAGGAGATGATTTCTGTGGCTAAACATGACCACTGGATTTTTAATTATCTTAGAGTAATCAGAAAAATTATAGGCAGATTTTATTCAAGGGGAAGAAAGAAGCTCACAGAGGAAATGAGAAGCTCAAGAGTCTTGGCTTTTGAGTCAGGAATTAGCTGAGTGACCTAGACCCAGCCACTTGACCTCTCTTAGCCCCAGTTTCATCTTTTGAAATTCGGGTAGGATAAGATCCCTTCTTGAATTGTCACTGGGTGAGCAAGAAGTGAAAGAAAAGTCACCTGCACGGCCTTTCCAAAGATGTCTGATCCCATTGAGCCTGCTGTGAAGACTGGGTTGGGTACAGTGTCTGTGCTTGTCTCAGACAAGTGTATGTAAGATGTGGGGATGTTCAGTTCCCGACTGGCCACCTGCCAGAAGCAAAACAAATAAAAATTTAAAAAAATTATTATTTTTTGGGCCTCCCTGGTGGCGCAGCGGTTGAGCGCTGCACTGTGGAGCTGTCGGCAGCAGCGATGCGAGTTCGATGCCCAGCCGGGGAGAATCCCACATGGCGAGGCAGACCTCTCCTGCCTCACCCACTGCTCCCCTCAGCAGTGTATTTCCGTCGATCTGCCTGTTCTGCTCCCCACTCTGTCTCTGGTGAACCCTCTCGCCGCCCCATGCCTCTGGCCTGTACCCCAGCTTGTATGTATAAATAAATAAACCTTTAAAAAATTATTTTTTTATATCTCCAAAAGACAGGTTTATTTATTTTATATATACATATTATTTATATCTTTTACATTACTATGTATTCCCCATAGGTTACCCATCACCAATTCACCTGTGAATCGTCACCATAGTCCCTTGTGCTCTTGTCTCCCCTGTTTTGAACCCTTATCTTCCTCTTCCCTCACTGAATGTCTCTTATTTCTGGTTGCCAATTAGTTTTGTTGTTGTTGTTGTTGCTATTATTTTCTCCTCTTGATGTCTTAATTGGTTCCCCTATATTCTTCTTATAAGTGAAATCATTCAATATTTTTCTTTTTTCTTTTGGCTTATTTCGTTGAACATGATTCCTTCTAGCTCCATCCATATTGTTGTGAATGGCATGAGTTTATCTTTTTTGATTGATGAATAGTATTCCATTGTGTATATGTATCACATCTTCTTGATCCAGTCACCTATTTTTGTGCATTTGGGTTGTTTCCATATCTTAGCTATTGTAAATAGTGCTGCAATAAACATAGGGGTGCATGTATACTTTTGGATTAATGTTTTTGTGTCCTTTGGGTATATTCCTAGGAGTGGAATTGCTGGGTTCTATGGAAGCTCCATTTTTAGCAGTTTGAGGAACCGCCATACAGCTTTCCATAGTGGTTGGACCAGCTTGCATTCCCACTAGCAGTGGGAACCTCACCAACATTGTGGTATCTCATTGTGGTTTTGATTTGAATTTCCCTGATTAAGAGGGATGTTGAACATTTTTTCATATGCCTGTTGGCAATTTGCATTAAAAATTAAAAAAAAATATTTCATTGACTTTTAGCTCCTGTCCTCCCTTGTCTTTTTTCAACTGAGTATATAGGGCAAGTGGCTAACCTATAGAGACAAATATTTAAAATAGCATCTTGGGTTTTACATGTAGATTATGAGTTTGAAGATTTTAAATAGCACTGTAAATATACATTGCTTTTCAGAGACAAGTGGTCAACAAAAGAATCTCTGTATTATTTTATACCATAAGCTAATAGCACTACGGTCACTCTGGGACATCTAGGTTAGCATGACATAGGGCAGGCTGAGGTCTGATCTCCCCATTTTACCTTCTTCTTTTCTTTGTGGTTTACAAACAGTTTAGCAAATTTTTTCTCTCATGGGACATTTTGCAGGCATAGGGTTTTATTGTAAAGAAGCCAGATATGTTCAAAGAAGGTCCTGTGGATTTTTGTGCAATTCCAAGCACAGTATTAAGAAATATTCTTTCGGGGGCCTCCCTGGTGGCGCAGCGGTTAAGCGCTGGGCTGTGGAGCTGTCGGCATCATGCGATGCGAGTTCGACACCCAGCCAGGGAGAATCCCACATGGTGCGGCAGACTTCTCCTGCCTCGCCCGCTGCTCCCCTCAGCAGTGTATTTCTGATCTGCCTGTTCTGCTCCCCACTCTGTCTCTGGTGAAACCTCTTGCCGCCCCATGCCTCTGGCCTGTACCCCAGCTTGTATGTATAAATAAATAAATCTTTAAAAAAAAAAAAGAAATATTCTTTTGGGCCTCCCTGGCAGTGTAACGGGTTAAGGGCAGCACTATGAAGCTGTCCAGAGCCACTGCCGCACAAGTTCAATACATGGCCGGGGAGATTTCCATATGGCACAGCAGACCTTTCCTGCCTCACCCGCTGCTCCCCTCAGCAGTGTAGTTCAATCTGCCTGTTCTGCTCCCCACTCTGTCTCTGGTGAATCCTCTCACCACCCCGCACCTGTGGCCTACACCCCAGCTTGAATGCATAAATAACTAAATCCTTAAAAAAATAATAAAATAAAAAATATTTCTTTAAAGAAAGTGTCTTCTCGCTATTTTTCATTGGGAGGTAAGCTTTGTCCCTCTCCCCCACCTACATTTTGGATTCAAATATCATATTTGACAAATCCTAATATTAAAAAAAGAAGGGAAAATTTCCCATTGCAAATAATCTATTGTTCTTTCAACTGTATTGGAAATACTCCTTTGAATTAGCATACATAATGCCAGTGATGTGGAGTTTCTAACTGATTGTGATTCTTAGGAACATAATTTATCATCTTATTAAACATACTCATTTCTAGTGGAAAATTTGAATGAACACAGTGATGTTTTGAGCTGTAGTAATAAAATTGGGAAGTATGTTATCTTTGAAAACTGGAATCACATTTTTCAGAAGACCTATGGACTTGATTCTTTGGTAAGCAAGAAGGATGATCTATTTCCTGAATTCTAATATCCACCTTTCCACTCTTCCATGCAATTTTACATTACTGAAATCAAGACATGCCTTACAACTGATCTGAGCATTTGGGTAATGATATTTCTCCTGTTTAGCAAGAAGCTATAAGCTTCTTTGTCAGGTGCTATGATCTTTTACAGTAGAGAAATGGACACTTATCTCACCTGAATCATTTTGGTATAAAGGCCTTGTCCAAATTCGCAGCCACCATGAATCACCAAGACAGAGCCATCAAGATAGATGTGGACTAGAGCAGCACCCTGGGGGAAAATAATTACCATACCAGTTTGGAAACTGATGCAACCAAATGTTGGGGTGAGTTTAACTGAAGTTGTCAGATGAATAGTTTTGCTTCATTGAGCCAATATCTCATTATTTCTACCATAGAAGAAAGCCATTAGTAGTGGCTATTGGAAACCTCTTTCAACAAGACCCCAGGCTTGAAAACCATCAATGTCATGGGGAGTGGGGCAAACCGGGTGAAAGGGGTCAGTGGTCTGGTGAAAGATAAAATTGGACTTTTAGAGGTGAACTTTGTGTGTACAGATAGCTGATTTATAACGATGCACATTTGAAACATATAATGTTATAATGCAGTTATCTCAATAAGAAATTATTTTAAAAAGAGGAAAAGAAATCTGTCAAGATGGCCATGTGAATGGTGGCTCATCTGAAGACAAGAGCCTTTGGGGGCTGCCTCTCCAGAGCCCCAACCTGTACAGCAGTTTGTTACTCCCCCCTGGATGTGAAAATTACTTTTAAAGCAAATGGACTAATTTAGTGACGAGAGTCTCCTGGTCTGAGACTGTATTCTCAGGACTACATTCCCAGGTCTCTACCATAACTTTTAAACATTCTGTTTTCACCTGATGGTGCTCTAACAGGGGTCATGTATGACCACGAACAGGTAAGAACGAGCATCAAGAGGCCATGTTGAATTCATGTCGATAATGCTAGAAACTCCCAATGGGACTACTGAATTGATAGGGGCATATTAGAAATAAGAGGTTAGGCCGGGAGACATCCTTTAGGAAGAAGGCTACAAAATGCCTGCACAGCTGTCTCAGAACCACCATGGTTTTGTAAGTAAAGATTTAGCTTTAGAGGGCCTCCCTGGTGGTGCAACGGGTTAAGCGCAGTACTATGAAGCTATCCAGAGCCACGTGGCACTAGTTCAATACCCAGTGAGGGAGATTCACACATGGCATAGCAGACCTCTCCTGCCTTGCCCGCTGCTCCCCTCAGCAGCGTATTCAGTCAGTCCGCCTGTTCTGCTCCCCACTCTCTCTGGTGAATCCTCTCACCCTCCCACACCTCTGGCTTATACCTCAGCTTGTATGCATAAATAAATCTTAAAAAAAAAGATTTAGCTTTAGAAAAGTGACATCAGTCACCCCATTAAATTAGTGTTGCTATCTTGAATATTACTGACATTTATAATAATATTTTTACTTAGTTTTCCAACTTTATGTTTTATATAGCTATACGAAGACTTGGACCTTGTTTTGTGATTATAAACAGTTAGACAGCATTAAAATAAATAATAATTTAAGCAACTATTGAGAGTCCATAGAGTTTTTCTCTTTCAAGGGTCCTGTACATGTTACTCTGGCTTGGGAAATATGACCTGGGTGGAAGACTAAATCTATTCCAAGAGGTGCTGCACTCCTAACCTTCCCCCTGTCTCTTCTTCTTGCTTTCTATGTTGTTATCAGACTCCAGGAAGGGTGTGATTAGAAGATAATTTTGGTAAAATATAGCCTGGTTACACCTCATTCACACCATGTGGGGGCTGTATTCTTTGCTTGATAGAGACTGGGTTATAGGGACATTTCAGAGATTGATGGAATAGGAGAGAGAAAGCGAGATAGATAGCTAGAGAGAGAGAGACAGAGAGAGACAGAGAGAGAATCAGAAACAGAATCCCTACAAAAAATAGTTTAAAGATGAAACTAAAGGGAAGGTACACTAGTTCCTGAGTCTCATATAATAACTCCATGTTTCTCGGTGAGTTGGGCAACTGTCTGTCCTCGTGTATTTTTGAAAACTCTTGTCTTCAACTGACCCTATTCTTGTTACTAGGGAATTATTAAGGACAGAATGGAATCCTCTTCTTTCCTCCAGTTCCCGCAAAGACTTCAAATTCTACCCCATCCCCCAATATCCAAGTTTGGACCCCTGTCCAAGGCCAGGCCCCCCCATCTCAGCCCCTCAAAGCAATCTGTTGACTATTTTCTGAAGTCTCTAGTGCACCGTCCCCCCAGGTCAGCTCTGAAACCTGTGCCCTCAATGGTTGCCAACTGCACTTTGTTTCCTGCCTTAGGAAGTTACCCTCATTTCTCCTTTACTTCCAGAGAGACCACCCTAGTGTGCACTGTTGTCTCCTTCTCACAGTCAATCATTGGGAAAAGGGCTCCTGGTGAGAAGACAGCTCTCCCAGCCTCGCCAGCCTCACCTGATTGTAGTAGGACACGGGGATCCCAATGGAAAATTTCATAGGGACCACAGCAAGTCCCTTCTTCTTCCAGAAATTTTTTTTGTTAAATTCCTCAGCAGCCTTTTTCCTGTTATAGAATGAGGATTTCTCCAGACATTCTTTCCAGCATCTTCGCAAGAGCTCTGGATTAAATGTTTGCTTAAAGGCTGTTTTGCTAATTTTCTTATACATGTTTATTTCTTTAACCTGAAAGCAAGAAAATAAAATAGATTTCAAGAATATAAGCTTACTCCTTATGTGAAATGTATATTTTTGTTATATGCTTAATATAAAGGAAGTTTTTGTTAAAAAAACTGTTTACGTGGCTATAAATATGCAAATGTAAGTGTACATGTATAACACAAATTCAACAACAATACTAGCAATAGAAACTATTATTGAACACTTCATGTGCTCCAGACTACAGGCTAAGTGTACTGTCTCAACTAAATCTAAAATAACTCAGAAATAGTAGGTAATATTAATGGCCCTGTCACAAGTTTTATTACACTGGTCAACAAATTTTTATAAAGGTCATGTTACTGAAATAAAATTGGTCATTTCCTATCAATTTGTATGTGCTCAACATGAATATGACAGTCAAATTCTAATTTTGGCTCTAGTTTTTTGTAATCTACAATAAATGGATGTTTACATCAAGAAATGCATGCCAATGGTAATAGGCCTACGGTTAATAGCTGTAAAAAATCAAGTCATAGACTACTACTTAGATTTCTTTGCTTGTATCTTGTACAGCTGTTCAGGAGCATCTCTGGGGAGCATCCAGCAGTAGTCAGCCATCATTGTAGTGGACCATTTTCCCTGGTATCTTTGTTCCATTGATGGGATATCTTGATGAAAACGTTCGCAATGTTCATCACTAACCATACCACAGTTTTCAGGGAAGAAATCCAGATGGGAATGAAGGAAGTGGATCTTTAGAGATATACTGCAGCGAAGTTTCTGATACTGCATCAGCATGTCTTCTACTATTTCCTTGTAGTTTTCTGCCCTAACATTCCCAAGAAAGTTTGTAGCCACTAAGCGAAAAGCATTCCCTGCTTGTTTCGCATCACCCTGCAGCAAGTTGTTGAACCGGTCATCTTTGAAGAGCTCTTGAATCGGAGGACCCACAAAAACTCCCTCTTTAATCTTTACTTCACTGAGTTGAGGAAATTTTATATATATATAAAGGAATTGTGACATCTTCTTCTAGAAGATTCCACTGTTGGAGTCTTGATCCTAGCAATTCTGCCTTGTTCTTGGGTAAGTCCAAATCATGAACCAGGGCATTGAGTTCTTCCTGTATTAGTCTGTGTGGGGTTGATGATGCACCAGTGAAAATCTGGGTCACTGCATGCTGATGGAACAGGAGAACAGGTCGGCTCACCCTTGTCCTCATCAGATGAATCAAGAAAATATTCTGTGGAGGTGCTGGAATAAGAAGTCCCTCACCACGTGAAACTGGTCTCGATGTAGATGGAATGTTTGGGTAGACTATTCTCGACTTCTTTTGCTTCATTGTTCTGCCAGAAAGAGGAGGAACCAAGCAGAAGCAATAGTCTTTTATGTGGTTGCTTGGTTCTCTCCACACCATGGGGACTGCAAATGGCATTGATGGTCTTTTGCCATTTAACCACTGTGAAAGCCGTGTTGTCCATGTAGCACAGCATATATGGGGGGCCCAAGGCTTGTCTTGGTCACCAACCTTGCATCCGAAGTAAAGATGAAAAGCCTTCTTCACTTGAGAAGTGATCCTTTTCTTCTGGTTGGCAAATGTCACTTCCCCACAAATAGAGAAGAAATTGTCCGTGCTATTAATGCACTTTCGAGGCATGACTGTTCTGTATTGTGCCTATGAGTAAAATAATAACTGTTCTATAGAATAGTAGCTTAAAATGTCTCGCACAATGTCTGAAATCTTTTCAATGCTAAACCTTTCCAACAGGGCTTTATATAGTGCACTGCTGACGTCAGCTTACTTCAGCAGCTGCCTGGCAGTAGTATTGCATTGCATCAGAAAATGATGCAATCAACTCTGGATGATGTGTGCACGGTGGTATTATGCAATGCGATGCAATATTATATCATTCTAGGCTGATTTAGGATGTTGTTGCAGTCCTACTGGATAAATTTAAACGGTGAAACACATAAAATGAATTATATGAAATATTTTCAAAACAAGAGGTAATAAAACATTTTCAGGGTTATATTCATGTTCAGCACACCAAGATACTACAGAGTAGGGCTTTTGTAAGTCAGTAATGATCTCAATGTTGACCAATGTTAGTGGTAAGACAAAATACTCCTGCCTCAAAATTCTTTTATACATTGCCTTATTCTTACTGTTCTCAAATTAGCTTCTAAAGTCTTGAACTTTGCAGAGTGCATAAATGGCCATAATCATTCCACTCCCTCTATTCATGCACTTGACTCTGGAATGGACCATGTTATTGCTGTAGCCAATGCATATTATGCAAGCAGAGACTAGAAAAGCGCTTGTGCATTAGGGGTTGCCACATTCTTGTTACTCTTGGGAACTCTGAACTACCATGAGAACTAATCTGGGCTAGCCTAGTGGAGGATGAGAGACTCTGTGGAATAGAGATGAGCTTTCCCAGTCGAGACCTCTCTTAGAAGAATTGGCAATGACCACTAGACATGTAAGTGGAACTGTCATAGATCATAAAATTTCAATTGTTCTAGTTCAGATCAAAAAGCTACCCAGCTGACCCACAGAACCAGAAGAAATCCGACTGTTTTACCCCACTAAGTTTTGTGATTGCCTTGTTACATGACAAAAGTAGCTAATACATAGATGATGTACTATATTCCTTTGAATAATGTACTTAGAAGCTAACATAATGCTATATGTAGGAGGTATATTTGAACTAATGATGTCAGAATTATGTTAGGGAGGTTCTGACTGATTACCTCTTCAGGGAGTAAGTTACAATGAGACGCCACAGCAGTGACATAAGCTTCAGATACCACTGTACCCTGGGGGAAGCCAAATCCTCGAAAGGCTGTATTAGATGGCAAATTTGTTTTGCAGGCTCTGCCACGACACCGGAAATTAGGAATGTCATATGCATTTTCAGATTTCAGCACCATGAACTCCGTCACCTGAATTAAAACAAAACAAAACTTCCTATCTGTCAAATATTCGAAACCATTTACCTGAATTTTATCTCTAGTTAGAGCCTCTCATAGAGTTGATCTAATTTGTAATACAGATATTCAAGCATATAAAATATGGCGCTTACAGCTCAACTATTACAGTAACGTGTGGGAAAGGCATGTTTCTAATTTACCATCTCGGACTCGTCAGGAGTGCATCCACCATTGACGTAATATTCCACATCAGCCACTTTGATCACACCATTGCTCATGAATCCAACCTGGAAAGTGATATCCCCAGTCACACCATTGTTTTCAACAGTTCTTTACAATCAGACCATGCTGTACGCACATCTGATCACGGTTGTCAACTCATATCTATCTCAGGTGTGTGGTTTGATGTGCCAGTCATCAGAGGAACAGTGAGGATGGTGAGGAAGTTGACCAGGAGCCCGTCAGAAAGCCCTGATTAGTTTGAGGCAGCGCCCACATATCCCTTCAAGAGTCATTTAGTAACTGTCTTTATTACTAGTTATCAATGGACAGTCAGGACAGCCAGGTCCTGAAATTTTGGCTCTCACTCACTTTGTACTTTGCGAGGAGTGGGTGTCGGCCAGCAGTTATCAGCATGTCGTCACCACGCTCTAGAATAAACCGGATTGGGTGGCCAGTCCTGTAGGAAATGACTCTGTTACCAAGCTGGACGTGTCATAAAATTACAGGAACACAGATATGGGGGGAGAGGGTTTGAAATAATCCGGCTTAGTGGTTTTCAGTGGAAATAATAATGTGCTTTAAACAACATATTGAAAGTTGGTGGGGACATCAGAATAAGAAAAAGTCCTGTCACTATTTTCGTTCTAGTTTAGTGATCTTTGAGAACTTAGGTATTAAAATGACATATTATTTGGTTTTAAGTTTTATTTCTCTTTCATATTACATTAAGGAATTGTATGATTATTTTACAATTACTTATGTAATTACATAAGTAGGTTACATCATTATGAGTTTCACTTTGGAATATTGAGCTATTTGCCTTAAGGGATATTGAGGCCCAAAGGGTTGAGAACCAGAGCTCTGTTGAACTCAGCCTTTCTTGCATTCAAACTTCCCTTTCATGAAAGCTCATCAAGGACTCCTCTGGCCTCCTCTAAAGAAATGTTCCCAGTGCCTGCACATCTGTATTTACAAAGCAGCCTTTTCTATTGTTGGAAATTGACATTGAGCTAAGACTTCCATGGTTTTTCTTTCCAAAGCAGTAGCTGGGATAAGTTAAGTTTGTCCTGAATTTACTTAGTGAATAAGCAGTAAAAGTTCACAGAAGTCATGGCTACTACTGTGTCTGGTTATTCTGTCCAGATGCTGCAGAGGCTGAGTGAGCATCCTGGGCAGCTTCAGACCCTGTTTATCTCATGACAAAATGTGCCCCTTCTCTCGCTGGGGTTTTAACTCCCCCTCTTAACCCTCCCTCCATTCAATTTGATTTAATGATTCAAAATGCAAATATTTAAAGAGTGAAAGTCAATGCTATTCTTGACAAAGTAATCCATAAGCATGTGTGTGCCATGAGTCAAAAAAATAAAGTCATTTCACTTAATTCACACAATAACTTTGAGAAACAAGTAGATATTATTTCCCCCACTTTACAGATGAGGAAGCAGTAACTTGCCCAAGCTGACCCCGTGAGCGGGCAGAGCAGGGCGTGAATGCAGGTCCTCTGGCTCCTGACCTGGCGCTCCTTCACCCACAAGGTAACCACTCTCTGGAAAGGGAAGGTGGTGAGTACTGGGGTGCAAGGGGGTGCGGGGCGGGAAGGACGCTGGCAGCGCCTGCTCTGCTAGGATGGCTGACACTGGCAACTGTCCCTGTGACTTACTTGTTGGCGGCCACGGCGCTGACAGCCCCTAGCAGAGCAGACTTGGTGATCTTTCCCCCAAACGCTCCTCCGGCTCTTTTCATGTGGCAGGCGATTCTGTTCCTTGGGACCTTTAGTGCCGCAGACACAAATTCCTGCAAGAGGTTAGTCCCCAAAGTCACATAAGAGCAATAAAATAATTTATTCCCTCACTCTGTTACTTCCCCTCTGCCTAGTAAGGGGAATTCAGTAATTCAACAAATACATGTACAACGTGATTTCATTTTAAACATCCTCCAAGAAACCTGATTTCTATTAAGCAGTCATGTCTCATTGCCCCACAACTTCAAGTTCCCCCAGCACAAGGCAACTGCTAATCTGCTTTCTGCCTATAGAATTGCTGGTTCTGAATTGTTCATATAAATGGAATTATGTGACATGTGGCTTTTTTCATTTAGCATAGTTTTCAAGATTCATCCATGTTCTAGCATAGGTACCAGCATTCATCTCTTTTTGTGGCTGAATTATACTCCATGCAGGTATAGATAAATGCTTTGTTATCCATTCACCCACTGAAGGACATTTGTGTTGTTTCCACTTCGGGCTATTGTGAACAATGTTGCTATCAAAATTCACACATAAACTTTTGTGTGGACAGGTATTTTTCTAGTCATGGAATTGCTGGAATTGCTCAGTATGCTAAACACTCTAACATCCTGAGAAACTTGCCAAACTATTTCCAAAAGCGACTGTGCCATTTCTTCTGCCACCAGCAATATGTGAGGTTTTGATTTCTCGGCAGCCTCACCAGCACTTGTTATCATCTGTCGGTTTGATTACAGTCATTCCATTCTCTCTGAGATTAAGTTTTTACACCATCGTCGTTAAAGAGAAAGACACGCTTTGTCCTGTTTTGGGAAATAGCAGCACTTCCAGATTTCTTTGAAAGGTCTGCTCTTTTAGGAAATATTAGCCCCAATTTCCTCATCCTGGACTTGAGTTAACATCAAGAGCTCAGGTAGTTTGAGAAGCAAGTGGGAGGAATCAAAAGACCCCTGGAGCAAAGTGCCCGGATCTAGGGACCTCATGTCACATAGTCTCAGCATGCAAAAATATCCTGTTACCTGCACATGGGTTGGAAACTGTGTTCCAAGATGCAAAACCATTTCTTTATCTTCTTGTTTTGGGATAGCCAGGATAGTTTGGGTCTCCATATAAAAATGTTCCTGTCCTTCCACATGGATTTCGCCTGTATAGCAAAAACACAGGACAATGTTTAGTTGAAAATCCCAACCTGGGGATGCTCAGAGGTGTTTGGTTTATAGAGTGAGTTGCTTCAGTGTATATGGTTTTATATCATGGGGTTAGGCCACTTTCTCTAATTGGCCCTTCCTGTGCCCGACCAGCTGAGTGACTCTGGGTCAATCACATCCCTTCCCTTGGTCTCAGTTTCTTATCTGTCTAGTGAGACCCATGCTGGGCTTAGGTGCACAGCTAACATGGCCACATATCCAGGTTTTGCCATTTCCCTGCTCAGCTAATCTGACCAAACTACTAAAGCCTCCTTTCCTTATCTCTAAAATGGGGAGGGGGGTGTATCTCAATTAGGTGATATGAGGATAATTGAGTCATAGAAAGATAAGCAATTTGCTCAAGGACACAAAAGTTTGAAATGGCAGAGCTGAGACTTTTTCTCACCCTCCAATCAGCTTGTTCTTACTTGCTTATCTGAGATTTTTGGCTTGTTCAGAATGTTATTTTCTAGGCTACACTAGGAGAGTTATTTGACCCTCGTTTGAATATTGGAAGGAGATATTTAGACTTCAAGACTAACCAAAAAACTCTTGTGATGTTAAAAATAAGTAAATTGTTTTTCCAAGAGTCAAGGGATTTCTAGAATTTTTTTTCTTGGGACAATAGAATGTGAGTCATGCAAAAAAAATTGATGCTTTCTGCATATACAGACACTGTATAGACACAGTTTTTATGATCAGCTATTGTTCTGAGACCTAACATTTTACAGATAATCAATTCATTTAATCCCCATAACTAATCCTACAAGGCAGGTATTAGGAAACAGATGTGGAGAGGTTGAAGATGACTGAATTTACTTTTCACTTTTCTGGCTCAAGATCACTTACCTTCAATGATTTGATCAACATTTTTGAAGGCTTGCTCTACATCTCCTTGTTCAATTTTTTTCTCAGGAGAAAGAAATGAATTGTGCTGTAGGGCTTGCTGCAAGCAAACAAAGCAAAACAATCAATAAGGTGTGTATGTGTGTTTTAACATTCTAATAAGCCATTCATTCCTCATCAAAATCCCATGCTCCTCTATTTGATTTTCACACACAGAGATCTTCTGAACGATGGGAACAGTCATCTGAAATTGGGTTAAAATGGGTTACAAGTATTGGTGACTCCTTAGTTTTGAGGGGATCTGAGGGGAGACAAGGATATATAAGACATGGCCCCACCCTCCAGATAGCTGAGTGGTGACCTGAGGTCGTTTGGTATTAAGGTGTCAACTCTGTGGTGGTGGTGCTGGGGCAGGTGTGTCAGAGGTCAAAAAGGAAGAGGATGGTGTGGCTGGAATGTTCAGAGATGTTCTTGTGAAGGTAACTTAACCTGGGTGCTGAACTGGATGGGATTAAGGTAGTTAGAGGAGAGAGGGTGAACTGTTTGAAGTTGAGAGTGCCTCATAAAATAATAGTTTGAAGTTGGAAACAAACTGAGGGTTAAAGTGAGACCAAGGCCAGGCTAGTTGAGGAGCAGGTATCAAGAAATAGTTGAATAAGGGGCCTCCCTGGTTGAGCGCTACGCTGTGGAGCTGGAGGCAGCGGTGCGAAGCGAGTTCGATGCCCAGCCAGGGAAAGCCCCGCATGGCGCTGCGGATCTCTCCTGCCTTGCCCGCTGCTCCCCTCAGCAGTGTATTTCTGATCTGCTTGTTCTGCTCCCCACTCTGTCTCTGGCGGACCCTCTCGCTGCCCCACACCTCTGGCCTGTACCCCAGCTTGTATGTATTAATAAATAAATCTTAAAAAAAAGAGAGAAATAGTTGAATGAGCTTGATAAGTGAATGTCATCTAAGAACCTTATTAAGCGCACAATGTTGTATAAGAAAAGTGATGTGATGACAAGGGACTATGGTGGCGGTTCATGGGTGAATCAGTGGTGGGTAACCTTTGAGAAATACACGACAATGTAAAAGGTATAATTAATAATAAAAGGAAAAAAAAGAAAAGTGATGTGATGAGATTTGTGACTTAGAAATGTTCATGTGGTGGGTACATGGGTTGAAATGCAGTGTAAGAGTCTTGGTATTAAGGTGTCAACTCTGTGGTGGTGGTGCTGGGGCAACTCTGACAACAAGGGGATGAGGACCCAGCTAGAGGGTGGGGTGGGAGTAAAAGGGAGAATGGAAAGAAAGGGGAAGACTTAAAGGATAGCCCTTAACTTGACTTTGGCAGCTCATGGGAAGAACTGAGGAAAATCAGAGAATGCTGAAGACTACAATCTACTTGGTTGGCTTTCATATAGCTTAAGTACACACCTATCCATCCATCCTTTGGTCTTGCACATTGATTGAGCACCCCCTATGGGTATAGTGCTTGCCAGACACCAGAGATATAAAACACAAACATGTTCTTGACTGCACTAATAACTGCAACTAAAACAGCACAACAGCTGATATTTACTGAATGTGTTTCAAGACCCAGGGATTATTCTAAGTCTTTCACTTGGTTTCTATTGTATAATTCTCATGATGACCTCCTTTTGATGCATGCACTATTTCACAGATGAGAAAACTGAGGTATGAAGAATTGAAGTAACTTGCCAAAGCTTTCATTGTTACTATGAAGTTATTAAATGGCAGAATCAAAATAGGAATCAGCACTCTATCTTTAGAGCTTGTGTTTCGCTGGGAAGCGGGCAGGGAGGCAAAGGGCCCAAGAGCAGAAATTCGGTAGATGTCACACCTTTTCTGAGTTTCGCAGTGCTCTGGATTTGCCCACCGACTAGTTTTGCACATGAGGTCATAAGGACATTCCTCTGGTATTGCTTCTCTATATTCTTAGGTCATGCCTTGACAAGAGGTCACTTGATAGAAGTGGATGTGGGAAGGAAAAGGGTGTTCCAGGCAGGAAAGTTCTCAGTATTCTGTCTTGATGTGTAGAACGCTAGAGCCTTCTGTCCAAAATATAGGTAACACCAAAGTATAGCTAGAGCCCAAATTATACTCTTTTATGACTCCAGGGGTTGAAGCCTTACACATTTTAGAAAACACAGTGATTTGACTACCTCTATTGTTATAATCTTTGGTTCAATGTCTTCGTAAGCGATCTTGACTTTTTTAGCAGCCTCCTTTGCATGAGCATAGGTATCAGCAGCCACGGTACAGATGATCTGACCCACGCAAATGACCTGCAGAAATGTCACATGTAATTAATTAAAACAAAATTGTTAAAACAGAATTACTGTCCTCACATTCTTATACTTACCCAATGGGTTCTAATGGCCAAAACAAAGATTATTTTCTACATATGAGAATAAATTCAAAACAGTGGCTTGAGTGGGATGTAGGGGGTACACAAATTGAATGTAGAACTTAATTTCTTGACCTTTGATTGTTTTTTTTTGCTGCTCCTCACCATCTCCATAGCATACTAGTGATCCAGTCATCCTGAAATTCCATTGGTTCTTCCAATGTCCTATGTGTTATTTTGCTTCTAAGACTTTCATGACTTTTTAGAAACCTTCTTAGGGCTTACATAAGAATCTTGAAGGAATCCACAATTCAAGAGGGAGTTTGAGAAACCCTAAGATGGAGTCACTGTTTCCCTGCAAGTCTTTGTGATGTGACTACAAAGCCATGGATACTGTGGCCATCACCAATAATTTATTTTGGCATTTCCAGCAAAGGATTTAAATAATAAGCCTCGCACAAATCACACACCTCATTCTGTGCATAGAAAATCTCTCCTTGATGGTTATTTTCTCCTGGTACATCCTCTGCTGTTATTACATCAACAACACCTGGAATTGCCAGGGCTTCTGAAGTGTCAATTTCTCTAGGAGGGAAAATTTGAAAGTCTACATTAAAACTGCAGGAATAAGTTCAGGGTACAATACAAATGATTTGTCAGACACAAGGAAAAGCAACAATGGATGTCATGAGTGAATCATGGGGCGATAGTCTATGCTGGAGAAGTATTGGTATTTAGCAGGTGTTCTGACTTCTGGTCGCAGATTCTTTCAAGGTTATATATGAAAAGTGACTGATTCTCATCCAGCTGAGCAAGTGAATATTCTCTATTGACTTAGACATATAGATATGTAAAATAAGTCCTCTATTTGAATATGAAATTGTGAATACATTACAGTAATATATAGGAACACCTTTTATTTCCTTACATGATCTTTGCATAAGCTCTGGTACTGGTGACTACAGCCAGGAAAAGTTCTTTATCGATGGGTGGCATGTCATCAACATAAACAGCTTCCCCTGTGGTGTGTTTAATGGCAGACTGGTGCATCATTGGGTGGCCAACTGGATCTTGTGGGGGTTGGCAGGGATCCACACACTGTTAATCAATAAAGCAAGTTATTTTATCTCCAGATTGTCATGCTCTGAAAACTGACTCTGATATATCTGATTTGCTCATAAGTCAAAAGGACAATTCAGGTGTTCATATTTGTGAGTCAAAGTTAATAAATATCCATTGAGTACTATGATACAATGGTAGGGAATACATTCTGGTTATAAGTCCTTCCCCCAAGAGGAGAGACATTATTTCTGACCTTAAGGATCTACAACCTTGTTGAGGAATCATAACACATGCAAACACACAGTATAATAGTGTGATCAACTTCACATAGCAATAAAGAATGGTTTATACAACTAATATTGTTCAAGGAAAATATACAAGTTCTTGGGGACTTAGGGTGATTGTAATAAAGCAGGGAAGGCTTTCTTGAAGCAGTAAATGTAGAGCCAGCTTTAAAGGAAGGACAGGCATGACCAAGAAAAGGAGGAAACTTTAAGTAACAAAACTGAAACTAGTGGAAAAGGGAAATTCAGAATCTAATTCCTTTTGTAGCCTCAATGAAAGCATAGACACTAAACCAAGCAGGGAGTGCAGGGGTGGCAATGGGTAGCATTAGCTAGCTTTAGTGGACTTATCTTTACAAGTTGAAAAAAAGAGAGATGTTGAAAGAGGAAATATATGCAGAATGCACATCTCTGAATTCATGAACAGATTAAAAAACAAATAATTCCATCCACCCACCTGGAACATCTGAATTCCTTGGGGTGCTTCTATGGGGAATTCTTGTAGAGCACTCATGAACTTTTCTGGGATATCAGGAAACTTCTGGGGATTCTGAAAAGAAGATAATTTTACATTTAATTTCACAATCTGAGTGACTAACTTGGGAAAACACATGTAGACACAGGGTGATTCAATTTATTCTCCCAGGTGTTGATGCCAGTTCTTCCTGGAGAGTCCTGAGTTCTGAGCTCCCTATGAGAGTGGTAAGTTGTTTGAAGAACAACCACGTTTTCTGAGCCACACAGAAAAGTGACTACTTATTTCTAGGGGACACCTCCCTTCATGCCAAGGTCTCTTTCTGAAGGGGTGGAATCTGCACACTTCTAGAGAGAGGCTTTCATATCCAGGGCAGCCTTTTCAGCATTATCTTTAAGAAGCAAGCAACTTGGATTAGGCAAAGTGAGTCAGCTACAAGGATGTTCCATTACAGATGATTTGTGTTAATGGAGAAACTAGAATGAATAAATATCCAACAACAGGAAAATGATAAAAAACTGCAGCACATCTGTAAGATACAATATTCTGTAGTATTAAAAATGATTTTGTAGAAGTGGATATTAAAAATGCACATGAAATATAATTAAATGAAAAAATGGTACAAGATGATCACATTTTTTAATAAAAAAATAAAAGGATGTATTCCAAATGTTAATAGAATTGTTGGATTAAAGTTTATTAAAATTTTTTTCTCTTGTGTTTTGATTTATTTTATAATGTTACAATGTATAATAGAATATGTAATATGTAACAGATTATATGATTATAAGTAATAGATATAAAACAAAACATGCTTATTGGATTATACATTATAATGTATTATATATACTGACTACATGCTGAATATATTATATAATATGCAATAAAGTATATAAAATGTACACTAGAATGTGATAACAATTTTACTAATAAATAATGTAAATAAAGGTAATAAAAAAGAACTGGCAGAACTAACAGAATAAAGCTCTCAGGCATGGAAGAAATGTGGGTGCATTTCTTGCTATTTTTGGGTCAGTTCATGACTTATCATCAAGGGAACACTCATAGTCATGAACCATGCTCTGAGAAACATTGCTAGCGGGGTCATTTTAAACTAGGTTAGGTAAGAAAAAAATAGTCATGAGAAACTAGAAATAATCTAAAAGTCCAAAAACAAGAAATAGATTAAATAATGGTACCGGTACCTATAAACATGGCTTGCCACCACTATGTCATGATGTCACTGAAGCGTACAAAATGATATTAAAACATGTTTATGTCATGAAATGAAATAAGTAAGTTGTACTAACCAGGTCTATAGATATGGATCTGTGGAACACACACATGTGCGCACACATACACACACAAACACACATACACACACAAACACACATCCATAAAAAGGGGTTTAGAAGACACACACCAAAATATGAATAACAGTTGCTAGGGGTGATGGGATTATAAACGATTTTCTCTTCCTTTTTGGCTTGCTCACACTTACTAAATATCAAAGTGGGTGTTATTTTATTAAGAACATTTTCTTTTGAGAGGAGAAAAATCATAAGTTACTTATTGAAGGCTTTTTGCAGCTTACTGTTGGTCAGCCTGAAATTGTGAATTTGTGTTTGTCCCATAAGTTACAGGGCAGATGGAATCGCGAGGTCGCTCTCCCCTGCGCTCCTGGAACCTGGCAGCCTCCACACTGAGGGCCCCACCTGGCTCTCTCAGTGTATTACCAAAACCAGGCAGATACGGTGCGGACTAAAACTCAGAATGTCCAGGGACCCAGAGATGCAAAAAGTCATTTACCACTTTGTTCAGTCCTCGCCTAACTTTGAGGTAGAATTTGAAAAGTAAGCTGATGATGAGGGCGCGCCGGTACTCTATCATGCCGCCCTCAGCGTCTGGCGGGATACGAATCTCACTCAGGACCAGTCGACACGCATCACTCAGCATCTGGTCATCCCATTGCCTAGCAGGAAAGCATAGAAACATTTCAAGGAGAAGCAAGGCCAGACACTAAACTGACAGAGCAAGGGAAGGTGGAGGGCAGTCTGCACCCAAACTTGAAGTCTAAGCAAAATACCTACAAATATCTCAGGAATTTCTTTCAGAATCTGCTGCAGAGGTTCCCAAATTTTCCTTACCAAGATCTCTTTCACTATTATTTTTAACTTCATGGCCAGGGAATGTTGATGCATCTCAAATAGCTTGAATAAAAAGTACTAGAGTCAAAGTTTCCCAAGATCTGGGGTTAAGTTTCATTGCTGAAGCTTCATTGCTGAAGCTTTAGCAAGTAAACCATGCTTGACCCACCTATGGCACAGGTAGTGACTGAGAAGTAACTGTGTAGTTGGAAAATTTTTCACAAATACAAGTTTCTACATAAATGCTTTGGAAGCAACAATTAAATTTAATATCTGAGGAAAAAATGGTATTAGGTCCTAATTATTGACAATGAATATGATGAGTTAATAAAAATTATAAAAGCATAAGTTAGAAGAATTTTAAAAATGTACTTTCCATATGCTAGAAATAATGAGACTGATAAAAGGAAGGCCATCTAAACTTTTGGTATATTTGAGCTTCTTTATGTGGCTTAAGGACATTTTCAGTTGTCTTAGACAACTGAAACATTTACTTCTTTCTTACAGGTTAATCAAAATTGAAAATTTGAGGACAGTATCTAATTAGATTAATTTGTACATTAATCTTATCACAAAAACTGCAAAAAAGAATCATTGTATTTTACTTAGCTATTAAAAAAAAGATGAAATCTTGCCACTTGTGAGAAGGATAGAATTGGAAGGGATTATGCTAAGTGAAATAAGTCAGAAGGAGAAAGGAATATACTGGGTGATTTCACTCATGTGGAATACAGAGGAACAAAGCAAAGAACAGACAACACCAAATCAAAACACCCTCTTGAGGGTGGAGGGTGTGCAATGGACTATGGTGGAGAATGGCGGGTGCCTGGGTTGTGAGGGTGGTGCGGTAAAATGCATCTAAGGACGTGTGAGCCTGCACCCCTGCACCCATATATGGTCTTGCAAATCTCAATATAAAGTAATTCCAGGGAAAAAAAGAGTCATTGTATCTTGAAGGAGGTTGGCTTTTGGATGACTTTTATTTTCTTTATATTTTTCTATACTGCTTAAATTTCTACAATAACATCTATCTGTTTATCTATCTATTTATCTTTAATTTTCTTACATTGTTTTTCCTTTTTGTACGATATCTGATTTCTCCCCTCAGGTGTAGTCTCCGTAGTTCTCCCACTGCCAATTCACCTACGACCGATCACCACAGCTCTGATTCTCTTCCCTCTTCTGATTTGACCCATTTCCCTCCTACTCCCCTGCTGGGTGCCTCATATCTACAGTTTGCAAATTTTGTCTTTTTCCTGATCTTCTAAGAACATCTATATATTTCATAATCAGAGAAACATTTTCCAAGTGCTATTTTCATTAAAATGATAAAACTGAGGGCCTCCCTGATGCCGCAAGGGGTTAAGTCTCAGACTCTGAAGCTATCACAGCCACTGCAGCACAAGTTCGATCCCCACCAGGGAGCTTCCCATGTGGCAGAGCTGCTCCCCTCAGCAGTGTATTTCGGTCGATCTGCCCACTCTGGTGAATCCTCTCACCACCCCCAGCTTACACCCTAGCTCTTGTATGCATAAATAAATAAATTAAAAAAAAAAAAGTTAGACTCGCAAAGCCAGCGTTCCATGTTTTAGACGTGCTGTGACCTACCTCCCAATGAGCTGCTTGCAGGTCTGGCCTGCAGGAACCACAGTGGGGCCAACACTCCCAAAGAACATTTGAAGGTCCTGGATCGTGTCTGTGCCATCTTCAAACTTCACACTCATACCGGCATTGACAATGGCAAAGGCGTTCTCTTGACGCTGGGCCAGCCGGAGCCCTGACACAAAGTGCCACTGGAAACAGAAAAGCACCCACTGTTCAGGGCTTGTCTCACTAGGGACAGATGCAGCAATTTGATGATAATTTATAGTGAAAAGCGCCCTGGGGATAACTGAGCGCTTTCAGGTCTTGGCTGGCTATAGTGTTGACTTGGGTGTTCTCCACATGTTAATACCGAACCCTCTCAACAACTCTACGCATTTCCAATTTCCTGATGAGGAAACTGAGAGGCTAAGTAACTTGCACAAGGTCACACAGAAGAGGGCAGAGCAGGGGTTCAAATCCAGCAGTCTGCTCTAGATCCACGCTGATCTGCTCTCTCCTCTGAATCACCACATGTATTCTCAGGCAAGTGATTGAAACTGTTTGGGCCTAAATTTTTTTTTAATGGGAAAGTTGGATTTGATCACATGGGGTCTCCTATGCTGCTGAGAGGGGTGGGGGGAGGATCAGAAGGTGGGGTGTCTTTTATCACATCTCTTCTGTTTTAGTTTGCTGTTTCTGGTAAATGTCATTTGAAAAAAGATTATTACTGTTAAGAAATAGAAAGAAGGCTTGAAAACCACTGGGCCAAAAGGTTTCCAACAGTCTTTCTCTCTAGGTCCAAGTTTGTCATTCTAAGTTAATCCTCATGACTAGTCTGAGATGTTAGCATCACAAAGTGGGAACACCTAGTTCAACTGTCAGGTGCAGTAATATGTGGTAGGGGCGGGAGGAGATTAAATTCTACCACTAGGGGCCCTGCAAAGATTAAATATTTTTGATATAGAAAACAAAGGTGTTAAAGAAGTGTTTGGGACACACTGATTGTATTTACTCCACTATACTGATTGGGGGCTGGGGGGACTTTCCATTCTTGCTGCCACCGTCCTCTTTATACCCTGTTACCTTCTTTATAACATTAGCCTCCTAAGTGGTCATTCAACCTTCAGTCTATACTCCAAGCAATGTTTCCTCTATCTTTTCCATGGACCGCTATTCCTAAAATACCACTTTCATTAAGTTTTAACTTAGCTTTAAATCCTTCAAAGGTACTTCTCTGCTAGAATGCAAACAAACTTCTTGACGGAGCAACAGACAAGCTTGGTGATGGAGCCTCGCTCCCTCCAGGCTCATATGGGGCTGCTCCAGCCATATTATAGGACTGCCTGGCCTGCTACCTGCCCGGCAACTGGGCACACCCTCGACCCCACCCCCATGCTGCTCTGCCTGGAATGACTACCCCCTTCTCTCCACTATCTGTGCTCAGTTCCCGCTGTGTTCCTTTCATTTTGAACAATACCAGGGGATGGCTCTCCCTTTCATCCGATCTACTCATTTCCTGTCTGAATAATTAGCTAGTTGCTATTTCAAGTCCTTCCTCTTACTTAGATTTAGAGACTTTCAAGGTCAGACCCCATGGCTTACGAATCCATGTTCTGTCTTCTGGGTATAGCACTGTGCGTGGCATATGGTGTTGAGGACAGTGAATATATAGATGCTTTTTTGGTTGATTTGGAAATATTTTTATGATAATGAACTTTTAGTTTACCAGGAACTTTCTGTAGATTGTCTGTAGATAGTTTTACTCAACCTTGGTTAAGTTACATATTTCCCTGAAACCTAAATTTAAGCTCCTCATACAAAAGGCTCTCCTTTTGCAGAAAGATGGGGCTCATGGAAATGTTTTAAAAAGAAAAGAAAAATATAAATCTAACAATAGTAAACATACAACCCTGAATGCTTATTCATCTTTATACAGACACAGTCATAGTTTTAATTTAATTTTTTATGGAAGAAAGGGCTCATGGATTTATAAAAGTCCCAGTGTGGCCCTGACATGAAAGCAGATCAAATGGTAATGTGGGGATTTCCTGTGAGCAGTCCCCAGAGTCTCCCTGAAGCAATTAGTTGGAAATGGAGGGGACCCCAATTGCAGGGACCAGTCTGCACTTCGAGGCCCAGGGCAAGCTGGCTCCCCTCTGGTGGGGCAGCAGGCAGGAAAGCCTTACCTGAGTAGAGTAGGGGATATAAATAGACAGGACAATCTCCTCCGCCTTAAGGTTGGCTTCAGGTGATTTGCCAAGGAAAGGTCCATCTAAAGGAATTTGCCGTTCTCCTTCTGTTACGGAAAATGACCTTGATTAGAATGAACTTACCAAACAGGCAAGTATGTAACAAGGGGCGGGCGTGATGTGTCCAGTAGAGAGAGAGAGGGCTGGCTGAGGATTGGCTCTATTTCCAGCTTCCCAGTGGGTCACCTTGAGTGACTCATAGGACATTTGGGGCTTCTGGCAAATTAAGACTAACCCCAGAAAGTTGACTACAGAACTGAGGTTAGCACAGGAGGTGTGTGTGTGGGGGGGATGGAGAAAGGAAGGTGAGGACTGTGGTGGTGGACTGAGGGTGTCCTGGTGGTGAGTGCGGTGTGGTCACAACACCTGAGGGGGGTCCTATACTTCTAAGACACAAACAGTGATGTAAATCAATGTTACCTCAATTAAAGAAAGAAACAGTGCATTCTCTCTCTCTCTCTCTCTCTCTCTCTCTCTCTCTCTCACACACACACACACACACACACACACACACACACACACACACACAGGCCTGGGCTTCTTGTTCCTCAACTGTAGAATGACAGGGTTGGTCTAGAAGAGCTGAAAAGTCTTTCTGTTTTCTTTCTTTTCCTCCCTGGTTCTTAGAGCTCATTCCACACCACACACATATTTTGATTTTGAAGAACATCAAAGCTCTTTGGAAAAAAGCTAGTACCATGTAGGTTCATAAGTGGGTACAAAGCATTTCAGAAGTGGAAAGACTGAGACCCGTGGTGCCAGAGGTGGACAAGAGACAGAGGCGGGACCTGATGTGTAACTATTTTTCTTAAACAGTTTACCACACTCTTACTTAATTCACCATATTTTAAAAATGTGACCTTAATCAAAGAGGAGATATCAAACATCGATAGCTCTCTGAATAATATGCACTTGCTTTTATTTAAGTTTAAATAATTTTCACTTGCAAAGCTCAAACTGCCTCTGCATAAAGGGAGACGTAATGAATAATACACCCTGGCAGCTTGACTTCATTTAAAATGAAAAGCTCTATAAAAAAATTGCCATCTTTATGAAACTCTGAAATGAAATATCCCATAAAACTTGAAGATCACAGGGACAACTTTCATTAATTTTTTTTCTTTAAAAGTTTTGATAATATAATTTGGGCTGTGCATAAATGTGGCCAAATAGTTAAACTGTCAGATGCAGTAACTTATCTGACCTACAAGATACAGAACATCTGGAGTACAGGATAATCAACTTCAGTTTCACCTTTATTATTTGGAGTAAGATAAATGTAGCCTATCTATAGTTGGTGAGTCTAAGTTAGATGCTCTTGGGTCCCTAGTTCACAGTTTACAGAAGGAGCTATATAACTGACAGTGATAATTATAAAATATGATGCCTAAAGCTTGATCTCTTACCTTTAGATACCAGATTGATGACAGCATTTCCTGCTGCTAAAATAGGATTTAGGTCAGAAAAATTAGGTCTGCTCACCACATGTCCTCCTAAAGTCTAAATTAGAAGAAAAAGGATGACATTTTACAAGTTACACTTCATTATTTAACAAATAACAAACCATGTATATAAGAAGCTTATGTAAAATTTTAATTTTTGTCTTTGTTTCATACATCTGGCAGAATTTTGACACAGCTAAACATTTTCAGACAACATAGCACGTAAGATTCCCACGCCTGAACCCAGCCCAAACTTAGTGCTTGAGAAAATATTCCTGTCCATGTGCAATAAGGGGGGAAAATTTCTTTGAGAACTGACCCAGTATGAGTGTTCCCTAAAGCAGGCAAGGAGAGTAGAGCCCGAGAAACCCCAAGCCCTGGGACGCGAGCATTAGTATCCCAGCGGTCTTCCCTGCGGCTGGGCTGCGCACTGGAGTTCTTCTCTCCTGCAAACTCTCAGTAAGCGCTGCTTCACAGACAGTCTTGGACGGGGGCGCTGGGGTGGGGGTGGGGGTGGGGTTAAGAAGGCAAGGTGATGTGGAGAGGAGCAACATGGTTCAGAAAAAGGGCAGAGATGCAGAAGGTGGAAAGACGTGGTAAAATTTGAGAACTGGTAGAAATAGGGCCGGAGATAATCAAGAGAAATGCGCTCCACCGAGTCCTGCTCCACTCCCCAGTATGTGTGAAATAGGCAGCATTTTGAATCAATTTCCCTGAAATCATAAATAATAAGGAACCCTCTAAAAGCTCGATAACTGGAAATACAGAAGAATAAACATGTGGGAGGCACATGTTTAGAAACTGGCCTCCGTGCAAAGATCTAAGAGGTGAATCAGTCATGAACGGGGATTTTGGAAGTAGAGATTCTTGTTTATTGTAGCTTGGATAAGACATTTTATAGACTGTGAGAGCTGTATAGGATCTGAGAAACAGTCCAATTAGTTGAACCTAAATTTTTAAAATGAAGAAACAGTGACTTCAAAAGATCAAGTGACTTCTCTAGTGTTAGACCACTTTTGGTGACACGCTGGGATTAGGATGTGGGCCTCTTCAGACTCTGGTACTGTAATCTTGGGGACACAAATGCACACAGTGATACCTCACACACACCCTCATATTGTAATGACTTGTTCCATATTGACTTGGGATTGCTTTTCATAGTGATGTTTGTTAAACTGAACACAACTGTAGGACTGCCCATCACTGTGGCTTTACTCAGCTAATCTAGAGACCATACCGCCATATTCCTAATCTGAGCTCCAGCAAGAGTTCTCAGATGCTTCAGGAGGGCACTGAAGGTCTTCGTCTTCTCCTTTGGTTGGTCCGAAACAATAAATTGTAAGGCATCATTCAACTGGGCCAGGCTGTATCCTGCGCCTATTGTCACCCCTGAAAGTCAGATAGTGAAATATAAGCTTCAAGTGAGCTGTGACAGGATAGAACTGCATGGAAACAATATTTCAAATATATCTTCTCATATTAATTTAGAATAACAAAAACCAAAAGAGAATTAAAAATATGGCTGGCAATTTCCTTTATTCCCAAATTTAAGTATCAAATTCTCTTTCTCTAATAAGTCAGAAGGAAAAAGAAAAGTATCAGAGGAACATAGGGAAACAGAATTAGGGGTCAGAAAAAAAAAAGACAAAACTAGCAGGCAAGTTATAAATCCAAGAGATATACAGCAGGGGAAGGGGAGGGAGAGGGATCAAAACAGGGGCGGGAGGAGCACAAGGGACGATGGGACGGTGACAGCTCATGGGTGATGTGGTGCTGGGAGATTTATGGGGACTACACCTGAGGGGAGAAATCAAATATTGTACAAAAATGAACAATCATGTAAAACAAACAAACAAATAAATAACTAAATCTCCCCCTCAAAACCACTCCCTCCCAAATTCTCAGTCATTATAGCACACATTTTAGGGCATGGGAACCACAGATATCGAAAATGTTTTATTCCATTTATTCTCAATATAATGTTTTCCTGAATAAATTCATCAAATGTGAAAATTTCAGCCCAGGCCTTGTGAGACTTTAAAAGATCATTAATCTTAAATAGGAATTGATGTGCAAATTTGCACTGTCTTTTGGCTTCCTCCACTGTCATTTCTTCCTATTCTTGTTCCATTTTCAATACAGCAACAGTGCACACCCTCTTGGGTCAGTTTTATTTGCACGAGTGTTCACAGGGAACACTATCAGTTGTGCTGTCATCCAGTTCATGCATCCTCAAAGGGAGCAAAACACCCAAGAGGGTGAAAAAAATCTTGCTCTTTATATACATTCTGCACATAAACAGACAAAAAGCCTCTATCTGCGGTGTTAAAATTTCATGGCGGGATGACAGAGAAAAACTATCTGATGCTTCTTAGAGGGACAATAATGAAGAAAAGGCTGGGAAACACTGGTCGAGTCCCAAAGGCTCTACTTACTCTGTCCCTTTTGCTTGGACTTCCCTCTTAACCCTCACTGCGGCCTGGCCACCCCTTGCTCCATCTCTACCTAGGGGACCCTTGATAGGGACTTGACAACAGGTAAAAAGATGAACAGGCAGACTGACTTAAGATTGACAGATCAGATGGGAAAGCGATTGATTGACTATCTAATTTCTGTTGGCTCACTGGGGAGAATCTGCTTTTATGTAGGATTTTTAGCTCCTGTAACCTGGTATTCATTCAAATGCTGAGTTTGGGTAGTTCGACAGCGAGTGAGTATGTTTCTCAGACAGCTTTATTCTTTATATTTTGCGGAAGGAACAGTTGACTAAAAGTAAGACGACCAAGCATCTGTCCTGCGGTGGCAAGGTGTTAGCTGTGTGAAGTTGGGGCAGGTTCAATGGAGTTGTTAAGTAGTAAAGTTCGGAAAGTTACTTAAGCCCTTTGATTCTACATTTTCTTTAAGAGAATGGAGATGCCCAGCAATCAAAAAAGACAAACTCATGCCATTTGCAGCAAGATGGATGGAACTAGAGGGGATTATGCTCAGTGAAATAAGTCAGAAGGAGCAAGAAAAATATTAGATGGGCTCCCTTATAGGAGGAATATAAGGGAACCAAATAAGGCACCAAGGGAGAAGAAAGCAATAGCAATAACAATAAAACCACAACAAAATGAAACAAAAATAAACAAACAACTATAATACAGAGACATTCTGCAGGGAAAGGGGGAGGGGAGGGATCAAAAAGAGGGTGGGAAGAGCAAAAGGGACTATGGTGATGGTACATGGGTGAATTGGTGTGGAAATTCTTTGGGTTCTATACCTGAGAAAAGAAGACAAACAATGAAAAACAAATGAACAGGGCCTCCCTGGAGGAGCAACAGGTTAAGCACAGCATTATGAAGCTATCCAGAGCCACTGCAGCATGAGTTCGATACCCGGCCAGGGAGATTCCCACATGGCGCAGCAGACCTCTCCTGCCTTGCCCGCTGCTTCCCTCAGCAGTGTACTTCAGTCAATCTGACTGTTCTGCTTCCCACTCTGGTGAATCCTCTCACCATCCCCATGCCTCTGGCCTACACCCCAGCTTGTATGCATAAATAAATAAATCTTAAAAAAAAAAAGAAAAATGAATATATGTAATATACACACACATATGTATACATGTATACATGTATACATATATGTGTATATATTACCTCATACATATATACATGTATGCATATACATATATACATATACATGTATGCACATATATACACACATATACACATATATATACATATATATACACATAAATAAATTAATAATTAAAAAAAGAGAGAGAGAAAGGCGATGCCAAGGTTACCCACTATGTCCCCTTCCAGGATGGTTATGAGGATCCAAAGAAACAAGAGATGAAAGCATTTGGTAAACTGTGAACAGTATAAAAATAAATAAGGTGCTGTTCACAGCAAAATTTTCAAATCTTATTACCCATATTAATTTTTTTTTTTTTTATTTTTTTTTTTTTTTTTAAATTTTTTTTTTATTTATACATACAAGCTGGGGTACAGGCCAGAGGCATGGGGCGGCGAGAGGGTTCACCAGAGACAGAGTGGGGAGCAGAACAGGCACATCAGAAGTACACTGCTGAGGGGAGCAGCGGGCGAGGCAGGAGAGGTCTGCCACACCATGTGGGATTCTCCCAGGCCGGGCGTCGAACTCGCGTCGCCGCTGCCGACAGCTCCACAGCACAGCGCTCAACCGCTGCGCCACCAGGGAGGCCC
>PVIJ01001682.1:0-188420 GCA_004024925.1 Scalopus aquaticus
CTTATAATCAAGGAAATGCAAATCAAAACCACTATGAGATACCACCTCACACCTGAGAGGATGGCACACATTAAAAATACAGGCAACAACAAATGCTGGAAAGGATGTGGAGAAAAAGGAACTCTTCTACACTGCTGGTGGGAATGTGAACTGGTCCAACCACTATGGAAAGCTGTATGGAGATTCCTCAAATTGCTAAGCATGGAGCTCCCATACTACCCAGCAATACCACTTTGGGGAATTTACCCAAAGGACACAAAAACACTAATCCGAAAGGAAACATGCACCCGTATGTTCATTGCAGCACTGTTCACAATAGCAAAGGTATGGAAGCAACCCAGATGTCCAAATATAGATGATTGGATCCAGAAGATGTCGTACATGTACACAGTGTAATGCTATTCATCATGGAAAGAAGATAAGCACATGCAATTTGCAGCGATATGGATGGAATTAGAGGGAATCATACTCAGTGAAATAAGCCAGAAAGAAAAAGAAAAATGTTGAATGGTTTCACTTATAACAGGGCTATAGGGAAACCAAATAGACGAGAGACACTCAGCGGAGGGGGGGGGTCATCTATTTTTGGGCGTTTGGGTTGTTTCTATACCTTAGCTATTGTAAACAGTGCTGCAATAAACATGCGGGTGCATGTATCCTTTCGGATTAGTGTTTTTGTGTCTTTTGGGTATATTCCCAGTAGTGGTATTGCTGGGTCATATGGAAGTTTGGATTCCACTCTTGCTGTTCCTGCACTTCACCTATTCTCTTCCCTTCCGTTGCTCCCAAGGTTTGGACTTCCCTTGTATTTCTCTTTGCTACACTGTCTGATTCCTTCCAGTAGTCACTGATTCCAATTCAAACACACACACACACACACACACACACGCACACACACACACACACACAATTCAAATAAAACATGACCAATGGAGGCCACTTTTTGGAAAATAAGAAAATGTGTGTGATTATCTTGGACACAGATGTGCCAGGACACACCCGTTTCTCCTGGGCATGCAGGTACACACATCTAACCTTTGCCTGTTGCTTGTCAGTCCAAGTCTCTACTCATCTTTAGAGAAAAGATCTTCAAGTCACTAAACTATACAATATGCCTCTATGTGCCTTTAAATTCACTTGATTAATTAAAAAAAATGGGGAGCAACATTTTGCCCTGACAGGAATGAGATGTGCTTGTAAGAGAAATTGAGTTCAGCCCAGAAAAAATGAGTTTTATGGAATGAAAGACGCTTAAAGAGAAATTTAGCATTTAATTATGTTTAATTATCACTGTGAAATCTCTGTTTACTGTACTGTCATTTTTTAAAAAGGTTTTTTCAGAGTGACACTTTGATTAGGATAATTTCCTTCTTCCGACGTAGTGCATTTTTTAAATCATTACTTGGTGCTGTGACTGTCAACCAACAAAACTGTTGATGATTTTTTTTTTTAGATTGGATGATTGTAGACCCCTAATGTCTTGATTCTAACCAGGGCTATTTTAATGCATCGATATTTCATTGACACAAAAAGCCACTTATGTCACTAACTGAACTCATTTCTACTTGATAAACAGATATCAGCAATATATCAGCAGATATTTTCTGTGTGCACACAACTTAGTAGAAACTCAGGTTTAGAAGAGTACATATACACACACACGTATATCCATATAAATATATACACACAAAATAGGTATTTTATATATGTATATACCTCAATTCAAGGCAATCAAGATTTATAGCACATACGAGTCTTTTGGGAAAAATTAACTGCTTCTATGTATCAAATTATGTCTTGGGGCTACATTCCAACTGAGAATTCAAGGTAATAAACTAGATAATAAAATGTAAGCACAAAGATGAAAACTAGAAATATAAGTTGTCCTAATGAAAAGAAGAGTTTGAAATAGAAGAATTAACAATTAAGAATTTTAGAAAAAATGATCATGAATTAAAATACGAAGGATTTCAACATAAGAATGGTTAATGAAGGAACATAAAGTTTTTTTTTTATTTTAAGAAGTGCAACAACACACTTGATTATATTGGCTAGTTTAATCGTCACATTTTCTCAATGAGGAAAATTAGCTTATAATTCTATAGTGAGAAGGGGTAATAATAAATTTCATTAATCTGCATTTGAAAGTCCTGCTGTAATTTCAGGTTTTCAAAAAGAAAATTTATAGGTGGAATAGGCTTTAATTATTCTAATAAACCTCTGTGATTTCACATATTGTGTGGCTTGAATTTTCAGATATGCAAATACTGCTTTTTGAATATTTGGTACTCATTGGAAGATGTATATTTTATGTTTATCACCAAAGTATTTAAGTAGCACATCACATAGGTTACACATTATGTGTCTTGAACATGGTATATGTATTCCTTTTTTTCTTGAAAGTTAGTTTTAATAACCATTGATGAAAAGTCAGAAGTAGCCAAATTGAATCATAATGTGCAAACTATTTGTCACTTTGAATTTTTATTTAGAAATTTATCTCATATAAAAATCCCATTAATAACTTTAATGATATGTCATGTTCTAATTTACCCTAATTTACCAGTTTCCTATTTTATTGGGCATTTGCTTTCTGTGTTTACTGTGATGAATATGTAAATAGATCTGATCACTTGCTTGAGTAAATTCTTGTTAATACATGCACTATGTAGAAAGATGTGCTCAGCTTAAGGGATTTCACATATATTCCTAAACGGCTTTCCATAGAGATTTTTACAATTTACAATCCTCAGCGGTGTTGTAGCTTACCCTTTTCTCCGTATTTTTGCCTCTATTTTTTCACTCTAAAACAGGAATAATGATAACACAATTATTTCCTGCTTTCTAGGCTTGTTAGGAAAATATATTGCAATAACACGTGAAAATGGTTTCTATAAAGAATTAGAAACTTGAATTTCCAAGGCAATAATGGAGTTTACTTCAGTAATCTGTACTTCTGTTTTACTGTGGCTTCCTTCAGTAACTTCTGTGCTTGAGATGGCCTAGCTCCTACACCTACCTCTCTTTCTCTCCCCTTATGTGCTGGACATAGAACCAGTTACTACAATAAATACAAGTAAGAAACAGTGTATTAAACAGGTGATATTGTGGCCCAAGGAACAGTCATTTTATGCATTGTCATCTTTTACTTATTTATTTATCTACTTAATCCTTGAAGTCCTGCATTTTCCATGCAGGACTGAATTTTCCATCCTGAATTGGATGGAATTTTCCATCTTGCTTCCATCTTCCATCTTTAAGGACCAGAAAAATCCAAGGGTTTATATAATCTGAAGGAAGTAAAAGGATCAGTCGTCTCTTTTTTTTTTTAAAAAGGATATATTTTTATTTATTTCTGCATGTAAGAACTGGGGTGTAGGCCAGGGATGCAGGGGGGTGGCTTGGGGATGTGTGTGAGAGGATTCACCAGAGACAGAGTGGGGAGTGGCCATCACTCTTCTAGATAACAAATTTCCTTTTAGGTTTTTTAAGTGCAGTCTAATAGGTCAAGATGTCTCTTGTGGATGACATTTTATATCTATGTTTTCATCTACTCTGTATATTTATAGATTTTTGCCTAGAGGTCCATCTTTTTAATCTCATTTGTAAATTGTTTAGAAGTGCCACATCTATAACCCTCAATACTTAAGGCTCATGAGTTATTTAATGCTTAAATATGTGTGTGTGTATCTGTGTGTGTATATATATATATATATATGTATTCATACAATGCTGTTGTTTTAATTGTGTCCATTTTGCATCAAAGAATCATAGCTTTGTAGAGTTGACATAACTTTTCTGAAGTACACAGGGAATATAGAGCATAATTGGAGGAGATGATGTGAACCTGGGATATCTCTGGGTCCCAAACTCATACTTTTAAATTTTTTCAATTTTAATTGAAATATAATTGTTATGTATATAACATTCTGTGACTTTTAGGTGTGTAAAGTGTTGATTTGATGCATATGTATAAATTTATGTACATATATACAATACATAATAATAATGCAATATATACATACATACACACATATGTATGTATATGTATATATTGCATTATTATTACCACCATAGTGTTAGTTATTAATTCATTGCATCTCTTTCTTTGTGGTGAGAAGATTTAAATACTCTCATGTCATATATTTAGCAAGTGGTAGATATGAGGTCCAAACAGTTGTGTGACATCAGACTCCACTCTCTCACACATTATATTTATTATTTATTGCTATGTAGTAAATTGCCCTAAACATTATTGTCTTGAAAGAGTAAACATTTGTTAATTCATAGACCTTGAAGGTCAGATATTCAAATGACTTAATTGGGTGGTTCTGGCTTGAGATCTCTTAGGAGGTTGTCAAATGTCAGTGGGACCTGGAATCATCTAAAGCCTTGATTGGAACTGAGGGCATGCTTCTGTGAGGGCTCACTCACCTGGGTGTAACAGACTTAGAGAAAGACTGTTAATCATGAAATTGTGTCTTCCATCGCTCCATTCCTTCAATGCTGTGTCTTACTTGTATGACTCAGATCTTTCACTACCAAGAAATTTTACTTCCAGTGCTAATGTTAAAGTTTATAGTTTTTATGTCTCTAAAACACATACATTTCCTGCAAGCTGCCTACTGAGAGGAAATATATTTGGGTCTGGAGTGTCCTTTTAATGTTTCATATTCAATATGCACGTCTATACCTGTGATGTGAGAATGATGAGTAGAATTCTAAGTTATTGCTTTTGGATTTATGCTTCAAGATGTATGTAACAGTGCATCTTTCTGGAAAAATATAGGAAAATATCCCTCCCCATAACTGCCACTGCAGCCTATCTTGATTCCTTAACTTCTAGTGAGAATTGCTTTTATCTTTTCTGTGATCTCTGGTATCTCCATAAATATCTGCAGCACTGTGCCCAAGAGATTATTTTGACAGTTACTAGGTGCTGGAAAAATATTTGTTGAATGAAAGAATCCAGTTTTGTATCACTAAGCTCTCTAAGTGAAACTCTGTAAGGTGGGAGGAGGAGTATTTGTATTTCACTAAAAACAACATATAAGACTTTGGGATAAATATGGGTATATTTCAAGTAATCTGCCATTCAGATATCTGTCCTATATAAGGAGATTCTTAACCATTACTGCCCTTCCTCAGCAACTATAATAGGAAAAGAAGTTCTACCATTTTTAATAACTTGAACTAAAGCGTAATGATTTAGAAATGGAAATTTGGTTGTTCAATTCTATTTTCTAAAGCTATTATTTTTAAATTGTTTATTGAGTCATTATCAATTTAGAGTTCCCAGCCTTCTTTGAAGTTTTAATACTTTCCTTAATTATAGAGGGAAAAAATATCAACAGCAAAAATAATAACTGAAAAGAACATATATTCAATGACTTTTGCCAGGATAGTATTCAAATGATGATATCATTCTATTTGTATCAGTTCTCGGAGATTCTCTGGTCCTAAAATTGTGAAGGACAGAATATGTAACATATGGGCTGGTCTTCGCCCTGGCTCCATGATTCTGTGCCTTATGTCACCTTACTTGTTAAATGAAAGGAGAAAATATTAATTTGTTAATATTAAAATTCTAAGGTTATGGTTAAATATTGCATACTAAAAATATTGAGTGATTAGGAAGAAAAAAGTTGCTCTTGTAGTAAATAGCATGAATTCACTATATAAAACACAATAGAGCCTCTGCTCTTGGGGATCACTATTGGTTCTTTAAATCCATAAAAATAAACTGACAAAGAAAATGATGCAGTCTTTATGTTTAGACAGTCAAAGGTATTATTCTCTCTCTCTGCATATATTTTGAAAGATGGGATCTGTAGGTTCTAATAATATCATGATGGAACAAAGCTCATGGTGGGAGCAGATGGTGAGATTTTAACAGATGACATGGAGAAAGTGGAATAATTCAACCTTTATTTTGCTGATTTATTTTCTATCAAAGAGGATTATCTTTGATAAAAAATAGGATGTTTGATTAAGAGGAAACTGAAGATCAAGAAATGAAGGAAAAAAATAATGCAACATGTTTTTAGTGAGTTAAAAACATGTTGCATTATTTTTTTTCTTCAGTATTAATTTTATCGAAAACTAATTCACACAGGTTCACACTTATTTTCTGATAGGAAAACTGGGCTCATGAAGACATAGCTTGAGAACGTTTTGTCCAGGCAATCAGAAAATTATATAGCCATGCATAAAATAGTTATAATATGATGGACAAATGTTGATTGAGTGAAAGTGTGTTCATTTGGATCTTACTGAGCCATCAAAGCTGTGAGGATGGACTGGTGATTTGTGTGAACCTGAGGACTTAATGATACCAGGATATATTTTGGTAAATATTTTTGCCGATGACTTAAATGGTGAAAGGCAAGAAATATTTCTTAAATGTGTAGGTGAAACTATCAGAATTTTGAAAAGTAGAGTCTTTTATGTAAATGGACAATATGAAACTTCATAGAAATAAATGTGAAACTCAATTTTTTAAAATATATATTTTTATTGTTATTTATATCTCTTACATTTTGTGTTCCCCTTGGGTAGCCCACCACCAATTCACCCGTGATCCATCTCCATGGTCCCTTGTGTCCTTTTCTACTCCATTTTGTGCCCTTAACCTCCCCCTCTCCTCACCCCCCCAAGTGTCTCTCTCGTATTTGGTTTCCCTATAGTCCTGTTATAAGGGAAACCATTCGATATTTTCCTCTTTCTTTCTGGCTTGTTTTGCTGAGTATGATTCCCTCTAATTCCATCCATGTCGCTGCAAATTGCATGTGTTTATCTTCTTTGAATGCTGAATAGTATTCCATTGTGTATGTGTACCACATCTTCTTGATATAATCAAGGAAATGCAAATCAAAACCACTATGAGATACCACCTCACACCTGTGAGGATGGCACACTTTAAAAATATAGGCAACAACAAATGCTGGAAAGGATGTGGAGAAAAAGGAACTCTTCTATACCGCTGGTGGGAATGTGAATTGGTCCAACCACTATGGAAAGCTGAATGGCAATTCCTCAAACTGCTAAACATGGAGCTTCCATATGACCCAGCAATACCACTTTTGGGAATCTACCCAAAGGACACAAAAACACTAATCTGAAAGGATAGATGCACCTGTATGTTCATTGCAGCACTGTTCACAATAGCAAAGGTATGGAAGCAACCCAGATGAAACTCAATTTTTAATTAGAAATATTCTAAATGCAATTGATATTTCCCAATGGCTAGTATACTGTAAAATGTTTGCAATATTTAGCAATATTCAATTAAAAAATGAAGATTTAAGAGGACATCACATAGTTCTTCAAATTCATAGTAGGTTGTTGTATATGTGTATTCTGTACATGTTCAGAAGACAAAACTGGAATCAGGTAAAAACAACATGACAACTTCCTAATGATATCTAAAATGTAAATAGCTGTTTAAAATTGAATAGATTATCTTTCCTTTTGTCAGTTCCTAAGCTTCCACAGACTTTAAAATTTTCATGTTATTTATGGAAAGGGCAAGTTTTCTCAACCTTCATAATGTTGAGATTTTATGACAAAAATTCTTAGTCACGAGGGAGTATGTTGTAGGATGTTTAGCATTACTACCTAGCAGATGCCAGTATAATGTCCCCTAGTTGCTACAATAAAAAGTGGCCCTAGACATTGCCAAATGTGCCCTCAAGGGCAAAAATCACCACAGATTTATAACCACTGCTTTAGGGAAAGGCATTAAGAATTTTCTTATAATTCGAATGTTAGTGACAGGTATACAGATCAATTAGCAATCATTAACTAGTCAAACTGGAACAGTTTATTTTATTTATCTGTTTGTTTATTTATTACCATTCTTTTTCATACTTGTTAATATTTTGAGATAGAGTAGTCCAGTTTAGCATTTGGCCCTGTTGGATATGGCCAGATGGAATAGAATACAGGTGAGGTAAAGTTCAGGGAGATAATATAACAAAAATCACCAAAAGCGACATGAGGTGTTTTAGGGGAACATACAACTAGGTAAGATGCTCTGTCAGGTGTCTTTATACAGAACAAAGCACTTCATTTACCTTGCTTAACATGTATCATTTATCCATCTACATGTAAAGAATACAAGATGAGGAAAACGTGAGTTTTTCTCTCAAACCTAGTAGAATGAGCTATCTCCTTTTTTAGCCTGAAATCTTTTACTGCTGGATCAGATGATAGATCTATTTTTAATCTCTTGAGGAAGTTCTGTACTGCTTTCCATAGATACATTCCTACCAACTGTGTATGACAGTTCCTTTTTCTCCACATCTTTGCCAACACTTGTTGCTTCTGGTCTTTTTGATACAGGCCATCCTCACAAGCGTAAGGAGAGTTATTTCATTAAGATTTGATTTGGATTTCCCTTAAAATAAGGAATGAAGAGTATTTTTCATGTATCTATTGACAATCTGTATGTCTTTGGAGAAGTATCTACTGAGACCTGCCCATTTTTTTTGATTGGGTTGTATGAATTCTTTATATATCTTGACTATTTATACCTTATCAGATGTATGATGTGCAAATACGTTCTTCCATTTAGTAGAATGTCTTTTCACTTTGACGATAGTTTCTTCCGCTGTGCAGAAGCACTTTAGTTTGATGTGTTCCTATTTGCTTATTTTTGCTTTTGCTTCCATGCCTTTATACTTAAGTCCCCAAAGACCAATATTGTGGAGTGTATCACCTGTGTTTTCTTCTATGTATTATATGGTTTCAGACTTACATCAAAGTCTTTAATTCACTTTGAACTAATTTTTGTGTGTGGTGCAAAACAGTGGTCTCATTTCATTCTTTTGCAAATGGTTGACCAGTTTTCATAATACCATCTGTTGAAGAGACTTTCCTTTTTTCATTATATGTTCTTGTCTTCTTTGTCATAAATTAACTGACAGTGTATGCATGGGGTTTTTCCTGGACTCTCACTTCTATGACATTGATCTGAATGTCTATTTTTATTCCAAAACCGTAATGTTTTTGATTGCTGAAGTGTAGTTGTATACTTTGAAGTCGGAGTGCATGACACCTACATTCTTCTTTTTTTGTCTGTATTGCTTTAGCTATTTGACATCTTTCATGTTCCCATACAAATTTTAGTAGTATTTCTTATATTTACCTTAAAAATGCCATTGGACAGTGTTAAGTCAGCATACTGCTTTGAGTAAGATGGCTATTTCAACAATGCTAGTTCTTCCAATGCATAAGCCTAAAATATCTTTCTATCTCCTTGTGTCATCCTTTATTAAGTTTATTCCAAGTTACTTAATTCTTTTAGATGCAATTGTAAATGGTATTATTTTCTCGATGTCATTCCATTCTGGTTGTTGGCATATATATTACAACAGACTTACATGTATTGATTTTGTAGCTATTTTTACTGTACTGATTTGTTGTTTCTTCTAGATTTTAGTGAATTTGTCATAGTTTTTTATATGTATTATCATGTCATGTGCAAATAGTGATAGTTTTACTTCTTTTGCAATTTGGATTCCTTTTATTTCTCTTTTTTGCTTAATTGCTCTGGTTAGGAATTCCACTACTATGTTGGAGAATATTGGTAAAAGTGAACAGTCTTGTCTTATACCAAATTTTAGAGGAAAACCTTTCATTTTTTCACCATTGCAAATGATATTAGTTGTGGTTTGTCATATATTGTCTTTATTATATTGAAAAATTTATTCATGAATGGAGGTTGATCTTATCAAATGCTAGGAAAATCTTTTTAAATATTTGTACAGAACTAAAACCAATCCAAATAAGTTATTCTTTGTGATACGTGCCACGTTGTTTACTAAACTCTAAACAAAATATAGCCAATGTAGCATAAAACATGACATCTCTTGTTGGTGTTTCTTTTGCTTTTTTGGCTCTAATATATAAATCATTTTGATTAAATAACATTATTCCCTTCACCCAGTATTTGGATATTTAGCTTTAGTAATAAATGACACATATTTGCTACCTACTTGAGCTTTCAATAGTTGTTATAGGACTTTACTCTTCATGGAGCTGCTTTCTGGTGAGACCTTACTATCCATTTCCTGGTGGTAAGTCATAGTGAATACTTGATTGCTTTTTATTGTGGATTGTTCTTTTCCACCAATCATTTCTAATATGAATTCCATGAAGATTACGTTGGTTTTTGTCCATAAATACAATTTTGTTTTATTTTCATATAAAACACATATTCAATTTAATGTTTTTGTTCTCTCTTTACTAATTATTCCATGGAGAAATCCTTCACAAAGCTTTTACAAAGGGTTTTGGGATACAATGTAATTGCTTGTATTTTATATTTAATGATTTCATCCCAACTTACCACCCATGACTTTAGTGTATGCATGGTGATGTAAATATTTTTTCTCTTCTATCAAGTTTTAAATGCCTTGGGAATAGGAACCTACTTTCCCCCCCCCCTCCTCTCTCCTTCTACCCCCGCTCACACACACAGACAGTGTTTAGCAGACTGGGGCAATATGGTGTTATGGTACTGGATATAAAAGAAATGGACAAATGGGTATTCACGAAGCCTTTTTTCAGTGATTATTTTTTGACACAGATCAGTGGCTTGATGCCAAAATACAGTGAAGGCAAAATAATACAACAGAGGGACAAAATAACATGCTCTGTGCTCTATACTATTTAGAGGAATGGAAGGACTTCTTATCATTTCAACCCATCTTCCATAGAGATTATCTCACTAACATAGCAGTTCTCAAAACCTTTGCTTCAGTGGAAGGTTTGTTAAAGCACAGGTTGTCAGGTCCTATTTTCAGAGCTTTTGATTCAGTTGATATGAAGTGGATTCAAGAATCTGGACTTCTAATTCCCAAGCATGCTGATGATGCTGCTGGTGCAGAGATCCTACTTTTAGAGCTACTGCTCTAAACTGTACTTACATGAGTATTATATGTTTTATGTCAGTAGTTTCTGATTAGGAACTGTATCACAACCCTTTTGATTTGTCACTTGATAAAGAATACATGTAAAATACCAATTACAGAGTGTGCTACCCTGGAGATAGTGAGTTGATGCTTTATCATTGCTAATAAGATCTGGCATCCATATTTTAGTATGCAGTCATTATATAGAGATTCATTGAATCCCCTCTCTCTGCTACAAAATGAAGATAGATTTATGAGCAAATATTGTCCTCATGGTACTTGTAATGTATTGAGGAAGAAGAATAGGCAATTATAAAATTCAAAGATAGTTTTTATCTTAGTGATCCAGCATGATCTGAGCTGGGCATGGTACTCAATTTCCACATCTGTGATGTAGTTATGATGATAACACTTGCATAGTTGCCATCCATTAAATGAGGAATCATAACTTCACTCTTTGTATGCTTTCAAATGCTATTTAGATGTAAGGTACAAACTAAAAAAAAAAATGCACTATTGTGTGTAGGAGAGACCATAACAGAAGAAAAAGATGAGTATTAGCCATTGTAATGATGACTTATAGACACATTTTGAGCACATTCAATACCTTGTTATAGTTGCCACCTACGTTATTGTACATAGCATACAACCTTCCCTTTTTAGTAGTATGAATTTGTAATAGTATATGCTATACACGACATAGGTGACAGTATCTTTTTCAACTGTAACTTAGAAATTGAGAATTTGTTAGGTACTTGGAGATCTATTCATACAAAGGGTTATAGATTAAAAATTTGAACGTGAGCCTGAATAAAAGATATAAAGTGATCTTTTGCTATATAGAAGAGCTGATTTGACAGTTTTTTCCACCTATTTATTTTCAAAAGAACTTAGTGAACTTATGTGGACAAAAGTATATTTATACATCAAAAGCAAAATCTGGTTCAAGGACAGCTTCTTTCAATAGAAATAATTTTTATGCTTACATAATCCTAATAATGACAACTTTCCTTTTAACCTCTTTCCCATGGTGCTAGTGTACTAAGGCATATGAGTAACCATTTTGATGAACTAGATATTCTTGATGTGATCACTACTACATTACTATTAGTGAAAAGGTAAGTGCTCCATTGACTCAGATTTATGTATCCTGCTGCAAATTTGAGTGGATTTTACCCTTTCTTTTATTGCCATATCTTTCCTTTTGTTGTGGAATCTTTTGCTATGGAGGAAACAAGAGGAAACAGTATGCAATGAGCATATACTTGATTAGTTATAGAAACTTGAGTTCTGCTTCTGAGTTTACCAATCTCTCTCCTGGACTAGTCTCATAAAATTAGCACCTTTTGTTCAATGCCCTTGAATTAAGGACTATGAACTGAGTTTCTTCTCCTTGGGAAAAAAGTCTGAAAGGTAGCTGAATTTAACTTATTAAATCTATTAAATTTTGACCTAAAAGATGGTGGCTACTTGTTTTGCACATAAGCCACAAATTGGCCAAGAAGAAATAGTAAGCAATAAAATAATATATATAAAAATTATGCTCTGCTAGTAGAAGTTATCATAAACCAGAGGATTATGAATGGTGGATATATGATGCAGAATTATTTTTAGAACTAGCACAAATCCTTCTCTCTCTACCATCATTTTGCTTTTTTCCTTAGGCTATGGTTATTTTACTAAGCTATAAAATTTCATCTTGTATATCTCCCTGAAGCCAAGGACTTTGGAACAAGGGAATCACCATTTGAATTGAACTCTACCACTTATCAGCTCAGACATTTTATCTATAAAATGGCAATGAAAGTTATCTGTGAGTATAGTTGTATTTTTTCTGAGTCAGAGTATACCAGTAAATTAGAACTAATAAAGGTTTATTTTAAGAGATTGCCTCATGTAAATACAGAGGCTGGAGAGTCTGAAACTGTAGGGTAGGTCAGAGGTTGGAAATTGACACAGAAGTTGTTACTACCATCTAGAGACAGAATTTCATTTTTGGGAAACCTGTTATGTTGTCAAATAAAACTAGCTATCACACAGCCATCATACTAACAATTACTAGGGTACACTATATAAATTAAGTGTTCATGTGGATTATTTGATTTAGTCATTATTATTATTTTATTTAGTTATTAGGATAAAATTTATCACTATCCTACTGTAACTTCACAAGCATGGGAACCACACCTAGTCCAGCAACTCAAGTCCTGTTACAACATTTTGCAAATTCAAATTAGAAAAGAGAATGATTTTCTTTATCATCTTCTAGTTCAGTCTTTACTTAGGTGGTGGTGCCCAAACCCATGTGAAAGAAGCTGGGTTGGGGTGCTCTCTATGCTTAGAGAGCAATGCTGAGTGTCAAAGAAAGGTAACAATGAATGTTGCATGAGTTCTTTCCTCCTTTACAATTTGAACTTGGTAAGAAATTGTTATGTTTCTTTCTTTAAGCAATTTTGAGTTGGGTTTTCATCACTTTCTATTAGAGTTAAGCACTATATTATTGTATTACTATCAAGTGATGGGTAAAAACAACTATTACATCTTCATGATTTAAAACACAAATGTTTATTTTTCACACACATTTAAGTCTACCTTGAATCAATGGTAAATTTTGGTCTCACCTTTGTTAGAGAACCTCACTTTCTGAAATGCGGCTGCCTACCACAGCAGAGGGCACGAGCATGGTGGATTGTGCACTAAGCCATCTCCCAAAGTGACAAAGATTGCTTCTGTTTTTATTTCATTGTCCAAAACAAATAACATGGCCACACAGAATTATAAACACTGGGAAAATGTAATTCTACCACATCCCAGAAGGGGAAAACCAGGAAAATGAATGAATATCACTAATAAATACTGAATAATTCATACAAGTTTTTATGCATGTAAAGCACATTAGTTGATTTTGTTGGTAAAAGGTAACTGACTTGAAGGGAATATAAATTATGATTTCAAAAGTATTAATTTTTGTATTTTTGTCAAGGAAAATATTTTCCTTCTTTGGAAACATTAGCTGTTCCCTTATATTTCCTTCTAACAGTCTTTCCCCCACATTTATGTTTTTAATAAATCTGGAGTTTATTTTTATGTGAGATATGAATTAGTAATTTAATTTATTTGGCAAATATCCCAGTGCCCTTTAGAAAAGAGTCCATTTTTCCCCTCTGATCTACAAAGCCATCATAACTAATATATATTAATTTTCCACATTTTTGTGGGTGCATAGGAAATTTCTATTTGTTTTTATAGTATTCTGTTTGTAAAAATCAACCTGAAACAAAAATAACATATGTTACCTTTGAGTTGTGAATTCAAGAATATTTGTTGGATTATTCTTTGGTAGCTCTGTATTTTTCCCTAAAATATAAAAAAGTAATATTCTGCCAAAATGATGATTTTTCTTTTTAAGATTTTCAAGATATTACAGTGAAATTCTGTTACAAAATAATTTTGCTCACCAAATAACTTCTACATCCAATTAAAAATATTTATTAGAACATTCCAGTTAATAAATCAATAGTTTCTGAGAATCTACTTTAAGGGATACTGACAACATATCATCTTCAATCTGTTCCTCTTTTGAAGATTATACCCGTGTGAGGGACTGAAGTCCTATTTTCCTTTCATAAGTTATGATGATTTTAAGGTGTGATAACATCATGTTCTTGGCTTCAGGGAATAAAGACTAAGCTTTGGATAAAGCCCAAGGATTGAATGTTGACCTTGGAAATGTTTTCTAAGTGAATATATTAGAAGAACACATAACTTTCTTAATTTGGTTTAATACTTTAACCAAAATTTCACTTCATTCGTAAAACAATGCTTTAGTTCTAACTTCTATTTTAAACTAATTATTTCATGACTCTTGAAAGAAACAAATGCAGAAGACCAAAGTAGATTTATACCTATACACCAAGTGAATAGTTTTTGTGTGAATAACAAGTTGAATTCAGGTATTAGTGATTTTTCTTCAAGTCTAGTTAGTCTGAAACTCAGATACTCTCAATCTCATCTCCTGTTTTACAGGAAATGTTGGATGTTTTAATATGATTTGATTAAGTAAAAAGCTTGGAGAATTAACACTTTCTTCTTCGCAGAGTTCATTGTTCAGGAAACAAATGGAGTGTATCCTGAATAAAATAAAATACAACAGTGCCCACATTCAAGTGGAACAAGATATGGGAATGTGAACAGATCATTGAAAAATGAAGAATTTTACAGTGTGCTTTCTTTTCCCCCAGGATGCAACAGCACTAGGCGACAACGACAAATTGGAAGCTACATCACAGCTTAAATGTCAGGCTTCAGCTGACTTTTTTTTTTCTCTCACTTGGCTTCCTAAGGGTGGCATAGGGAAAGAAAATGATTATGGCAAAAAAAAAAAAAAAAAAAAAAGACAAAGCACAATCTTTGCCAAAGGAAACAATATATTTGAGTGTAGGAGTCTGAGAAGTGGTCTGAGATGAAATTAGAGAATTAAGCAAGAATCAGTTCATGTATATTCCGATAACCGTTTGACTTTGCTTCTGAAGGTGATAGCAAGCTGTTGAACGGTTTTGAACAGGTCACTGAAATAATTAGATGAGTGTCTTAAAAATACACTCTGCTTCAATTTGCAGAGTGGTTCGGAAGGCAGCAAGGCTGAACGTAGTGGTATTTGTTGGAAAAGCATCATAGAGATCTAGGGGAGAGATGATGGTGGGTAGGAATAGAAAATGGCATCTAGACTAGAGAGGATTGACTAGATTCGAAATCAGATCATGAAGTGGCATAAGTCTGACCTAGTATTTGACTACCTATGGGGATGAGGATAAAGGAAGATTAAAGAACAATGCCACAGGTAGTGAAGTTGAGTGAGCAGGTATACATTTTGAGACAGGAAACACATTGGAATTATTGCCTAGTTTTAAGAGCCAAGTATTGTACAATGTAAATTTGTCTGAAATCCATAACTTTGCCTATAATTAAATTATTTTTAATTATTGTACACTTATATGCTTTACAGTAAGTACCTAATTTCTCATTTTTAAGTGAAGATCATTATCAATAGTACTAGAAATACCAACATTTCTGCTGTTGCCATCTAGTGGCCAGAGTCGTTATGTCACCATTTCATTTCTTGAATTACATCACTGAGAGATCAAATATAGTCATATAGTAAATATTAACTGATAGAGAATCAGTTCCTTTGAAAATGCAGTATTTTTTGGAATCACTAGACTTGAACAAATCATACTGTGTAGTGTGTTAGTGATATGAGGATACTTTCACTTTTTTTTTTTTTTTACTTTATATTCTGCAGTTTTCTACCATAGACCTTGAAACAACTTATTATGGTAACTTTGATAATTTAGTAAAAAAAAAAAAGCATGAATTTAAATTGCTATATATCATGTATATCATGTCAAGTGAGAAAATATCTCTCAATGACAAATAGTGGAAAAGTTACAAAGGGAATTCAAGAATTATCAGCGCGCACATGTATCTAGTGAACGACTTTTGTGTACTGAGAGACACAAAGAATGGAGTTTGAGGTTTTCCCTGGACATTTAACTTTTGGGGGAAAGTTATAAACAGGGGAGGCATTTAGCAAAATATGTTAGGGTTGTGTCCACTCCTTTCTAAACTCTCCTGATTTTGTTAGGATTTGCATATTTGTTTGTCTCGGTTTTTGGTCTGTAATTTTCTTTTTTGTGATCTTTGTCCACTTTTGGTGTCATCTTAATCTTGACCTCATAAAATGTGTTTGAATTCTCTCCTCTTTTTCAACTTTGAGAAGGATGGGTATTAGTTATCTGTAGTCACTGTAGCTATTAGAAGTCTCTTAATTAATTATAAAGCCTAATAGGTATGCTTTAACAAAGCTAATTAAAATTCCCTTGCAGTTGAACCAGTGATTAATATGTGTGAAGACTATCCCATTTATATTAAATATATACTCACTTCTGATTAGCATTAGCCTGAAAGGAATATAAACCAAGTAATTATCAGTAGCAAAACATATTATACTGAGATAATATTTAGAAAATCTAGCAGTGTTATCACAAAATAGTTATTTTGTCCTAGTTGAAATTCACTTATGTAATCCAACACCCCTTTGAAAGAAATATAGCAGTTTGAGAAAGTTTAAAATATGCCTGAGAAATCCACGCTATGTTTGAATTGTTTTGCTAAATATGCAATTTAGCATCCAGGAAATTTACTGAAAAAGCAGTTTATAGCACAGCAAAATCTGACTCAGCAACTCTTAACATTCCTTTAGCCAGGCCTGATTTTATAGGCTTGTGACCGGTGCGGTCTCACATGCCCCTACATTTAGAGGTCCCCAATCTTGGTTAATGCTCTTGTCACTCTCTTGAAATTGTTTATCATTTTTGAACAAGGGGCCCCACTTTTTATTTTTAACTGATCCCACAAATTATATAGTTAGTCTTACTTTTAGTATATTTGTATATTTTTCAGAGTGAAACTGTATTTATTATAATGTATTCTTGAGTGAGCATTAATCCTACTTACAGTGAGAATGTTAGCACTGAATCTATATGAATCAATATTTTATTTGAAACCCATCACCAAGGAATAATTGCAAACAAAAATTCATCACGATAGGGGCTGTAGGAATAAGTCCACCCATATTCCAACCCGGAGTCACAGAGAAGCTTTGTGCATCAGGACCCCTGCTTAGGTTTTCTACTGTTACAGGAGTTCCAGATCTATGCAGTTCACTGTTTTCCAAGTGCCAAATTACTTCTTAAAGACCCTGATTCAAACTGAAATGAATATTAGTAAAGAATTTTGTGAAGGTCTTTTTTTTTAAGATTTTTTAAAAAAATTATGTATGCATACAAGTACTGGGGTGCAGGTCAGAGGTGTGGGAGATAAGAGGATTCACCAGAGACAGTTTGGGGAGCAGAACAGGAGGATCTACTGGTATACACTGCTGAGGGGAGCAGCGGGTGAGACAGAAGAGGTCTGCTGTGACATGTGGGTCAGCTCCCTGGTTGGGGATCAAACTCAGGACACCATATTGCCGAGATTTTAAACCCCTGTGCCACCAGGGAAGCCCACTTCACGAATATCTTTGTGGTAGAGGACACCTCTCTGTGATATACAGTTATGCCCCTGGGGGAGGCAGGGGAGGGAGGTGAGCCTGAAAATTGGCTGTGATTCTAGTGCCCATCAAGCCATCCTCAGTCCTCTCTCTCTCACCGTTTTTTTTTTTTTAAAGATTTATTTATTTATGCATATAAGCTGGGATACAGGCCAGAGGTGTTGGGTAGCAAGAGGGTTCGCCAGAGTGGGGAGCAGAACAGGCAGATTGTCGGAAATACACTGCTGAGGGGAGCAGCGGGCGAGGCAGGACAGGTCTGCCGCGCCATGTGGGAATCTTCCTTGCCAGGCGTTGAACTTGTATTGCCGCTGCGCTGCCGACAGCTCCACACCGCATCGCTTAACCGCTGCTCCACCAAGGAGGCCCACACTGAATGTTCTTAACCTTCTATGCTTTCTTCTATCTTTGGTTTCAGAATTATTACACATGAGTGAATCAATTTTTCTTTTGACTCTGTTTTCATAAAGTGATTTGATGATCATAACATTTATTCACTTAGATTTGGAATATTTTGACCTAGGCGTACTATGTTGGATCTTACAGAGAGCAAAGAAATTCCAGGTCTTTTAGGATATTTGAATCCCCAGAGTTTAGGGTTACTTTAAATCTAAGAATTTGATTTATTCTTGGATCACTGGATTCACCTAGGTTCTAAAATGAACTATTTTGAGACTGTTATCTAACCTGATCTCCCCAGAATATTGTAAATTCAAAGGTGTGGTTAGCCTGAGTCCTTGCTTATTAGAACAGCTCTCATAGACACTCCATAAGAACTTGGTGGTAGTTTCAATTCTAGATAGGCAGAGAACACAGAGCTAGCTGGGTGGTAGGTTACAATTAATATGTCATTGAAGATTTTGTTTAGGGAGGGGCCTCTACTTCTGACAGTATTCCAGTTCAATCTATAGCGACCTGTGAAAGTCATCCAGAAGCAAATTCTTGCTATTTATCACTACTAAATGCTAAGAATAAAATAAACATTTGATTTTTGTTCCAGTTTCACTTTGTGCCATAATTCTGTAAAAATTAAAATGAAGGCAAATCAATTACTTTTTAAAAATAATAAACACTAAAAATAGAGTAAACTCTACCCGCTTTCTGGCTATAGTGAAGCTGTTAGAAAGTTCTTATTGTTGGATCTCACCTTTTAGATTTCTTTAATTTTCCTGACTTCTTTGGTCATGAAAAATATTAAAAAGGGCACAAAAAAGTTTGCTTGTGGAGGAAGGATTCAAAGGTTTGGGGGCATGAAAAACATGTTATCAAGTAAAAGGCATAGACAGAGATTTACAGGACGTATTTTAATTTACAGGGTAGAGTTGAATGTAAGGAAAGGGAGTGCAGCCCTAAAATGTAAAGCAAGGGTTTGTCTTAGGGTCTTAAGCGTGGGGCTAAAAGCCTGCATCAAAGTAAAGAGGAAGTAAGTTGGAGAGATAACATGGCCAATTCAATCATTTGTTTGATGGTGACTTTGGTTTCAGTCAATTTAGTCATGGTTTCCATCTTCCGTAGTCTACTGTCACAGAACACAGTGGGAGGGTCTGGAGTGGCCGTGAGGTAGTCAAGATAGATTAGATTTGTGAATATACAGAAAACTATGGGTGTCACAGTCTGGGTGAGGTTCTTAGAATACTCAGTTGGGAGAGGTGTGAGGTGTGAGGGTTCCTCCTGAGAAACAGGATGTTGTGGAGGTTGCAATGTGAGATGTGGAGATGACTTATCTGTGCCTGTAACTCTACAGAACTATGTCGTAGAGCAACTGTCCCTGTAAAAATATGAAAAACATATTTTTAATCATATTGTTATTATTAAAATAGTAACACCTGAAGAATTTTAAATGTCAAATTCGAGATTAAATTTTCTTTTCCTTTAAGTGTTCTACCACAATTCTGTATACCCGGCTGTTTGTGATTTTTATATTCATGTTATACTTCCTTAGATTCTTTTTTTATCTTTATATGGTAGTTCTTAAATTTGTTTTTTTTCCCTTAGTCCCTGTAGAATGTGAGAGAGATAAACTCTTTGAATTCCACATCTGAAAATATCCTTATTTTCCCCTACACATTTGATTTACAATCTGGAAGGTTCATAGAATCTTAATGTCACTTCTCTCACTCACCCCAGTCAAGGATCTTAAAGGTATTTCCCTTTTGTTTTTTAACTCCTGGTTTTACTGATGAGATGTTTAATATCAATCATATTCTCTTTTACTTTAAAGGTAGCATTTTTCTTCTCTGAAATCTTTTAATATTTTATTTTTGTCTGTGAACTCATAATATTTCATCAAGTTTTTTTAGCTGTAGATCTTTAATTTTGAGTTTCAGCCTAATGCTTTCTTTCAGCTAATGTTGTAGATAACACCCCAGCTTAGGGATTTTTTATTATATTTTCATTTATTTTCTCATATGCATTGTGATATTGTTTTGAAATGTTCCTTAAAAGAATGTTGAAGCTTTTTATTTTCATACCTCAATTCATATTTGTCTAATTTTTAAATATTTGTTTCATGTGTCATTGGATTTAGTCCAGTTAATTTTTTTAGATCACTAAAATTGCCTTAAATTTATGGAGACCATCCTTTAATATGCTAATTTTAAGCAATATTTGAATTCCTATGGAGTCTATATTTTCTCAGATTTCTAATTTTTCATAGCAGTGATTTCTATTTTATAAAACACCACAGTCCTTCTAGTTTATTTTCCTAGAGCTCTATTTCTTCTTGAATCCGTTGTTCTTTGTTCATAAACTTGTACGATTTTCCCTAAAACTTTGAATTGTCCATTCATTTATATGAATAAAAGATAAGGTTGTTTTTTATAGGTAGCTTACATGGGCTTCCCTTGAACAGGTTCCCCATTTGACCCTTTCTTGCCTGGGAAGTATGGGTGAAATGACTGAGAAAAGTTAGTGGTGAGGCTTCCTTACTACTACAGTACAGACAGAGGGGGGGGCACTCTAAAACAGAAGGGCTTTGCTCATGGTGCAGAATGCTTTTCTAGAGTCCATACCCAGGCATCTGTCCTATCTGCCATGAGATGTAGAGTCCAGTGTTACCTCAAGTTCTGTTCTGTTGCCTTTTGGAGAACAATACCATTTTGGGTGACTTTCTCAGATGGCATGGTGAAAAGAGCTCTCTGTCCTCATACTGTGGGTAAAAGTCCCACTTCTAACAGCTTCCTTCAGAAGAAGGTGATGGGATACCATAAATCCAGGTGCCTGGAATTTAATCTGTTCTACTGATGGCTTCCACTGTACCTCTGTTTTATGATGTAAGTTGAATGTACTCATTGGCTCTTGTAAAGAATAGAACTTACTTCTGGTATCTTGGTCTGTAGTGTCTCTCCTTTTCAGATGTAGTCATTATCTTACCTGCTATGTTCTTCTTGCTTCCAGAGTTTCTCAAAATTTCTAGCCCATTGATGACACCCTTTCTTGTTCTCCTGTACTATTACATTTTCACGCTTTATATAATATCTTTCTGTCATCTTAATAGGACTTTGGGGCTTGGGGATAGAGCTTGTCAAAGTATAGGTGAGTATGATCATTCCACTAAATTGCACAAAAAACCAATAGGTATTGAACTCTTTGCACTGAACCACACAACTTTCATAAGTATTTGGAATCTAGATTAGTATTGAAAGAAGACATTTTTGTCAAATAAAGATATATAAGCATATACAGCATATTTCATATGTAAAGCAGACTTTAAAACAGCTGGCAGGATTATTCATTGCCTCAGCAGAAAAGGGATTTTACTGAATGATTGTGGATCATTCTAAACACCTTGTGTTTTACCAGCTGCAGTGAACTCAGCCCAACACAGTAAGGTTTGTTGATACTGATTGCTGTTTATTGTTTGTTAAGGAATTTTAGTCATAAGCACATGATGTCTGTTTTTATGAAAACATATATAACTCTACAAAACCTTATATAAAGTGAATATAAAAAGAATTTAGTACATGCACCTCCTATGAGTGGGGTGTATGTATTTGCAAATTCGAAATGTATCACCAGCAATTACTGATGGTATCCCTGTGTTCTTTCACTTTTCATAAGCCATAGGGAATATATGCGGTCAGCATGCTTGTCAATTAATTTGTGAAAGAATTTATGTCAATGCCTATTGCTATGGCTTATCTTTTAATGTTGAATTAAAATTAAATACTTTCTTTTTTTTTTTTTAAAGAATTTTTATTTCTTCATGTATACAAGCTGGGGTACAGGCCAGAGGCACAGGGCGGCGAGAGGGTTCACCAGAGACAGAGTGGGGAGCAGAACAGGCAGATCAGAGATACAGTGCTGAGGAGAGCATCGGGCGAGGCAGGAGAGGTCTGCCGCACCATGTGGAATTCTCCCCGGCCGGGCGTCGTCGAACCGGCATCGCCCATGGCCAACAGCTCCACAGCGCAGCGCCCAACCTCTGAGCCACCGGGGAGGCCCCTAAATACTTTCTTGTATGTTGTCTTGGTGCATATTTGATATATTTTTTCTTTGAGAGTGAATTTATAAATTTGAATATTAATGGGATATCTTATAACTTGGGACTTTAATAGCAATGGTATAGTGGTTTTTCCTTGCTAAGAAAATAATTCCAAAAGAGGAAAGATTAGTACTTATGTTTTAGAATTGTTAGATTTAAGAGATTTTTAAAAAATATCTAATTTTTAACTCCATGGCATCAGATATATTGCCCATCATCTCTCATTCTTAATTATATCTACAAAGCTCTGGGTTTCCCCCATGTTCCTCAATAGTTTTATCTCCTAATTATTCTCTCTAATACTATACGTGTATTAAGTGCTAGCAATTTTCATGCAGATGACCTTTCTGTCATCTTGGCCTTTTTAACTCCTGTCACACAATTATTTTCATCATATTTCCTGCCCCCACACTGCTATTGCTGTTATCAACAACTACAGACTCTTCTGTAGTCTTTTTTTCAAGCATCCTTCCCTCCAGTCATCTCCTTCTATCCTATTAGCTCACCACGGTTAGTATCCCAGTCCCAACTTTTCTTTAATCTTCCCTGTACTTTGGCTCTTCTTGCTGTTCTCACTCTGTTTCCTATCAAGCTTAAATTCTGGGGGTCAGTGGCCAATCATTATAATTGCTCCCTTGCATGTATATGCTTAGGTGACTTGCCCCCTCTCAGTTCATCGTACTCAATAAGCTAAACCACAACCCTGCTTAAAAACAAAATTCTGTCTCTTTCATGCCTTTGCTTGTGCAGCTGAATACGCCTGGGAGGAAAACACACTGGCACACTACATTATCATTCTTTATTTTTGTGACTACAAATTGCAAGTGGCCAGGCAATCATCTCATTCCTAGGCCAACCACTCCTTTACATTGTGGGTGACTGGTTCATATCTGTTCCATTTTCTCAAAACTCTCAGGCTTATCCTCCCCTGTTTTTGACCTTGTCTCCTACTTTACTGGGATAATGCAACAATTAGAAAAGGAGATTCCAGTCATTGTCAACAACTGCAGAGCAAGTGTACTGTTCTATTTTGTGGACTATCTGCAACAGTGTCTAACTTAATGTGGCTACTCAGTAAACATCTCTTGAACACATAAAATCATTGTCATTCCAAAGGAAACATTAAAATGTTCATTTAAATTACTATAAGCACTATCTGTCTCATCTATCTGGCTATTTCACAGATCCTCTCACCATGCCCAATTTGGAACTCTTGGTCTTCCACCCCTAAGTCATCCCTTGCTAATTATTATATAACATAGTGAATGATACCAACATCTTCAACAGTCATTCAAGTCCAGGTAGTTTATTCTTCAGTCTGCTTTTACTTGTCCTCCCCTCCCAAATCAGGTCTACTTTAGAAATGTATAGAATTGTGCCACTGCCTTGCATGCTCACTTCTGTCACTATTAGTGCTCAGTACCATTGGACCGGTTCTTATGGCTGGATAGCTTGTCCTTTATATAGTGACCAGAGTACATGTTTTAAAAGGGTAAAGCATTGTCGCTCCCTTCCTTAACATAATTTATTGATTTATGGATTTTATCCATTTAAGGTAATATTAATTTCCACTGCTTTAGTTGATAAGGTTTTGCAAGGTCTGGCATTTACTTATCCTTTCAAATTACATGCTGTTCCATCCCTACTACCATTTTGACAACTCTACAGACTATATTAAGCTCTTCGATGGCCAGGAATCTTTTCATTTACTATTCTTTCTGCATGGAGTGCTACTTTTTAGAATATTTGGTATGATTTAACTTTCAGGACTCAGATTAAATATTTCCCCAGAGATACTTTCTTGATCATTCCATATACTATATCCCACCCCCATTTGCCTCTACTGTGTTTCTCTGCCCCCAACCACCGTAGATGCTCTAGTTTATTGATTGATTTGTCTGTCTTACTCTTCTAAAGAATATAATCTCCCTATACCCTGGCCCATGTCAGATCTTATTTATTCTGAGATGAGTGGCTACTATCAATATGTGACATAAAAGTAAAAGATATATCTGGGAAATATTTGATATCTATAAAGTCTAAAACACAATATCATAGAGCATCAGCAAATTGGAAAAGTTTTTAGACAGGTTTGAATGTTAAGATAAGAAGTATGAACTTTGTTTTTCCAGGTAATATGCAGCTACAGTAGGTTTTCAGCAAAGTTTTTGACATAATTTATTTATTTGTTCCTTCTTTCTTTTAGTAAATGTGCCAGGAACTGTTCTTTGATCTTGGGAAACAAAGATGTTTAAGACATGTTTCCTGACCTCAAGAACTCTTCAGAGAGCTTCACTGGTAAACACATGCTTTAATACAGTGAATTGAGTGTTGTCTAGGGTTGTATTCATGTTATTCAAACACTTATTAGGCCTAACTAATTCTGCTTGGGACTGATCAGGTGTGTGTGTGTGTGTGTGTGTGTGTGTGTGTGTTGTGTATACATATACATACACACACATATATGTCTATATATACACTCAGACACATACATATATTTAGTTAAATATTTATATTTAATTCCATGTGGTTTCTACTGTAATGATCACTTGTTTAAGGCTATTTAATAGGTTCAGTGAAATCATTTGCTCACATTTCCCTTTTCTCCTAATAAATGCCATTTGCAACATTCATACGGCTATTAAAAAGGCTATGATATTCTTCATAGCCTCACTGCTATAGCCATAGTCACTAGCTACAGGTGGATACCTGGTCAATATGTCCACTCTACCTACTTCCTGGAATTTTTATATTGGAGGCAAAATCTTCATTTTTGTCTTTTTAACTAAGAGTTATGTAAGTTGACTGTGTGTGGCCATTTAACACTGTGTCCCTGGAGGATGTTTGGTCAGGCCCTGTTAGGAGTTAGGACACCGACAAACCCCCTGCACTTTGGATGGAGACCCAGTACTTCAACTTAGTAAATAAAAGTACAACAAAACAGTTCTCTCATCTGGGTTCTCAGATTTGAATCATTTGGGCTTCCAGAAAAGTCTAATTTTTTGAAATGGAGTCAAAGTGATTGTGGATTGTTACACGTAGCTACACCAAACCACCTCTTACTTTCAGAAGGGAGGTAAATCACTATGGGCCTCAAATGACTCCTGAAAAATTATCAAATGAAACATCTGATGAACAATAAAAATAAATACCTAGGTGCAAGAGGAGTCTGCAGAAATAATAGACTTCATTCGAAATAAACAAGTCAAATTTAGTGATATAATCAGACACAGACATTAAAATAATTTTTTACAATGACTGAAGAGATAAAAGGCAATATTAAGATTTCAATAGAGAACTTCTACGTTAAAATGTCTAAATAAATAAATAAATATATATATATACATATATATAAATTTGGAACTCAGCATATAGTTTTATAAGCACAATTAACAGCTGATGAGGAAATTAGCAGTCTTAATGATAAATTAGAAGAAAACATCCAGGATGAAGCACTTAGAAACAAAATTATGGGAAAAAATGCCACAATAAAGACATAAGCAGAGTTGAGTTAATAAGGAATTCTAGTATACAATTATTTGTGATCCTAGAAGTAGAAAATAAAGAAAATTGAGCAGATTAATTATTTAAAGAGATGAGGATTTTCCATTTTGTGAAAGACAGCAATTGATGGATTAAAAAACCACATGAGTCATAAGTGGAAACATTAAATGAAGGATCCACAAATAAGCATGTCATAGTTTAACTACAAATTGTACTTAGTGTTCTGGAACATGATAGTGTGACTCACTTTCCCTGCTTCTCCCTTAGAAATACAACAAAATACCTTGGACATTATTCAGTGAACAATGATAAAGGCTCTAAAATCTGGAAAGAAAAAGAAGGTCTGCTTTGGAAGTATAAAAACAGAAAGAGTTCCCTGAGATTTCTTTTCTTTAATGCCCTGTATATATTGGATGATGAGCCAAAGAGGCTTGTAATTTGGAACCACCAAGAGGCACAGGTAAAACAAAACAAAACAACAACAGCAACAAAAGCTTGTACTCACTGGTCAAAGGCCAGAAAACCCCAACAGACACCACTGCACAACCAGGGAACTTATGGGCAGTTTGCTTTGTCAGTAGTGAGAGCATCAAAGCCTTAGCCCATTCCAGTCCCTGTAACAAAATTAGAGATGTTCCCACAGTGGTGGCAACAAAGCTCTAGGCCAACCCAGCCCTGGCTTCACAAATTAGGCATCAGCAGAGAGTACTATTAACCTGGCAGCAGAATCAAAGTGACTTCAAATATCATAAGAAACCAAAAGACAGAGGATTTTTATATGTTCTCTGCTCAAGGTTAGTCATTAATATCAATCAGTTGAGGAAAAACTTTGGCTTTCGTTGACCCAACTGTAGAGATTAAGCAGCAGTTCTAGAGAATCAGAAGAACAAAGAGACCATAATAGTGTGCAAGAGCTCTAAACAATAAATTACCATTTGATTGAAACCCTACAATGTAAGGTAGAACCCCACATGCTAAATCTAAATAGGGAGACTGCCTGTTAAATGATTGAGAATCAGTAAAAATATGATCAAGACTCTCATAACATCTTAAACAGAACATCCAGGGGTTATATAACCACTTGTCAAATTAAGAATCAGGAAAAGTACAATTTGAATGAAAACCAATATTGGAGAAGAATTGGATGTTGAAGCTATCAGATAAGGATCTTAAGGCAGCCCCATAAAAATGATTTAGCAATCAATTTCAGAGAGATATCAGAAGAGACAAATAAGGTATCCTTTGTTCATATCCATTTCTCACTTCACCAGCAATATATTGACATTTGACATTCATCAAACGCCTTTGAGGGAGATTTGGGACCTAGGTAGGACATTGTTAAACCCCAGCACAGTGTAAGACAGAAGAGAATCATATTTGAGAAGGGAGGTATACAGCCAGGCAGCTGACTAGCCAATGGCAGTCTCAGCTATAGAACCAGAATAGCTTTTGGTTTCGTTGATCTTCTGGATTTTTTTTTAATTTTCATTTCATTTATTTCTGCTTTGATTTTTATTATCTCCTTTCTTAAACTGGCTTTTTTTTTGTTGTTGTTGTTGTTGTTGTTCGTTTTCTAGTTCTTTGAGATGTGAGATTAAATTGTTTCTTTGAGTTGTTTCTTGCTTCTTGATGTGAGCCTGTAATGCTATATATTTTCCTCTTATTACTGCTTTTGCTGCGTCCCAAGCATTCTGAAAAGTTGTGTCCTCATTGTCATTCATTTGTAGATATTTTTAAATTTCTTTGATCTCTTCATTGATCCAGTCGTCTTCTAGTAATGTGGGTTTCAGTCTCCATGAAGTAAGAGGGTTCCTTTTTTTCCTTTCACGGTTTATTTCCAGTTTGACTTCTTCTCCTTCAGAGAAGAAAGCTGGTATGATCTTTTTCTTAGTGTATCTGCCGAGGTTTGTTTTGTGACCTAATATGTGATCAATCCTGGAGTATGTTCCATGTGCACTTGAGAAAAATGTGTATTCAGTTTTGGGGGGGTATAGGGACCTATAGATAGCTGTTAATCCCATGTGGTCTAGGTCCTTATTTAGAGCTTTAGTGTCCTTGTTATTTTTTGTCTTGTTGATCTGTCCAATGGTGAGAGTGGGGTATTGAAGTCTCCTACTATATATGTATTTTCTTTAATGTCTGTTTTCAGGGATAATAGTAATTGTATGATATATTTTGGTGCTCCTTCATTTGGGGAGTATATGTTGATGAGTGTTATATCTCCCTGCTTTATTGTCCCCTTTATTGTGATGTAGTGACCAGCTGTGTCTTTTTACCTTCTTAAGTTTGAAGTCAATTTTATCTGCTATAATTATAGCTGTCACTGCCTTCTTTTTTGGTCTATTTGCTTGTAAGATTGTTTTCCAGCCTTTAACTATTAGTCTCTGTTTATCTTTTGCAATTAAGTGTGTTTCCTGTAGACAGCAGAAGTTTGGTTCTATTTTTTTGATCCATCCTGCTATTCTGAAATCTACAAGGAGCTCACACAACTCAACAAAAACAAAGCCAACAATCCTGTTAAAAAAATGGGCAGAAGAGCTAAAAGACACTTCTCCAAAGAAGAAAAGCAAATGACCAACAGGTACATGAAAAAATGTACAACATCACTCATAATCAGGGAAATGCAAATCAAAACCACAGTGAGATACCACCTCACACCTGTGAGAATGGCGTGAATTAAAAATACAGGCAACAAATGCTGGTGAGGATGTGGAGAAAAAGGAACTCTTCTACACTGCTGGTGGGAATGCAAACTGGTCCAACCTCTATGGAAAGCTGTATGGCGATTCCTCAAACTGCTAAAAATGGAGCTTCCATACGACCCAGCAATACCACTTTTGGGAATCTACCCAAAGGACACAGAAACACTAATCCAAAAGGATACATGAACCCGTATGTTATTGCAGCACTGTTTACAATAGCTAAGGTATGGAAGCAACCCAGATGTCCAAAAATAGATGATTGGATCAAGAAGATGTGGTACATATGCATAATGGAATACTATTCAGTATTCAAAAAAGATAAACACAAGCAATTTGCAGTGACATGGATGGAACTAGAAGGGATCATGCTCAGCTAAATAAGCCAGAAAGAAAGTGAAAAATATCAAATGGTTTCATTTATAACAGGAATATAGGGAAACCAAATAAGAGAGAGACACTCAGTGAGGGAGAGGAGGATAAGGGCACAAAATGGAGTAGAAAAGGACACAAGGGACCATGGTGATGGGTCACAGGTGAATTGGTGGTGGGTTACTCAAGGGGAATACACAATGTAAAAGATATAAATAACAATAATAAAAAAAGAACCAGAATAGCTATGTACACCTGAGACTTCTGCACATCCACTTTGTCTTTGGTCCTGTCATCAGCACTCTTCAACAAAGGATCCAGGAAGCGTCAGCCTCATCCATGCATTAGGTAATGAGCATACAGAGCCCATTCCCAGTTGTAGATGCCAAAGTGGTCCATTAACCACTTCTCTGATGCAGTCCTGCAGCTCCTGGAGGTAAGTCTGCTAATCTCAGTCAGACTAGATTCTGAAATGACTCTAACTGCGCTCCAGATAATACTGACTACTGGCTGTGAACAGTCCTGTTGGCACAGGGACCTGGCAGGACTCACTAATTATTGTGCTTCGGGAGATCCTAAAATGGCCTTATACTCAACTCTAATCCATTGGCTCTGATCAGGAAGTAGTCAAGCATGCCCTAGGATCTGGCAGGGAACACATCCATCTTTGTCTTCAGAACCAAATTTACAGGGGACTTGAAACTGTAGGAGTTTGGTTCCACCCTCACTGCCATTGTGTAGGGCCATACCTGCTCACATAGGAAGCTATCCAGTGTTCATGCACGAACTATTTCAGGGGACTGGCCAGAGATATACCCATCCTCATAGCAGGCAGTAGATCTACTGTGAAGACAACTGAGAAAACGATCTGGACCTGTGTCTGAGTAACACCCTATTGAAAATATATTAGAGGCAGGGACCCCATAGCACCCATGCCTTCTCAAGCCCTAGGTAACAAACTTGCTAACCATGATCCCTATTGCAGTTCACAGTGACAAAGTTTTGTGACCAGCTCCAAACCAGCACAATTCAACCCATAAGGTAATCCTCATCAGCCTGAGGAACTGAAAGAATGATTTTTACTTGCCAAACTAGTCTTTAGAGACTGGAAGTCATGTTTGCTTCTTCAAATCCACATCAATGCAAGGCTAAATCAATCAGAAGGAATTAGGCAAATAAGACACAACCAAAGGAAACTATAAAAGCTTCAGTTATCAGTCCCAAACAAATGGAGATCCAAGATTTGCCTAAAAAAACCATCATATAGAAACTCAATGAACTGCAAAGGAACACATATGGACAGCTAAACAAAGTCAGAAAAAAATGCATGAATAACAAAAGAAATTCAATAAAGAAACAGGGACCATGAAGAAGAACAAAATAGATATTCTAGAGCTGAAGAAAGTAATGATGAACTGGAAAACTCAGTAGAGTTTCAATAACATATTTGATTCTGAAGAAGAATTAGTGAAGAATTGTTGTGATACATTTGTTTGTTTCTTTGGTTATTTATATAATAACCAAATATATATAATAAATATAAATATAATATGTATATAATATTTATATAATTAAATCTATGTATCTGTGTAGTGAACACAAAGACTGATCATTTTGAAATTAGCCAGTTAGAGGCCAAGAGAAAAAGGAATGAGAAGGCGAGAAGAAAGCATACGTGAATTATAGGACAACAAACATACAACACATCATGATGGGAGTCACAGAAGAAGGAGGAAATGGAGAGAAAGTTTATTTTGAGAATTGCTGAAAATTTTCCAAATTTGGTGGAAGATGTGGACATTTAGGTACAGAAAACTCAATGGACCTCAAGCAAGATCATTCCAAACAAAACCTTAGACACATTATAGTCAAAATGTTAAATTTAGTTATAAACTTGTATTTTAATATGAAGACTGTTGCAAAGTAGACACTAAATATTCAATAATTTAACCCTAGAAGACATTTCAGTAGTAGAAGGTATTAGACAAATTATTATATCACTTGTCATCATTCTGTGTTTCTGCTTGTTAGATTTATTATTTACCTGTATAATTAAAACCAGAGAGAATTCAGTGTCTGGAATACAGCCTTAGAATTTAAAATGGTTCATTTTTAGTTGTGGTATTTTCATTTTTTTTTTTTTAAGATTTATTTTGTTTTTGCATACAAGCTGGGGTGCAGGCCAGAGGAGCAGTGAGAGGGTTCACCAGAGACAGAGTGGGGAGCAGAACAGGCAGATCAACCGAAATACACTGCTGAGGGGAGCAGTGGGCGAGGCAGGAGAGGTCTGACAGGCCATGTGGGAATCTCCCGGCCTGGCATTGAACTTGCGCTGCAGCCGCGACAGCTCCACTGTGCTGCGCGTAGCTCGTTGAACCACTAGGGAGGCCTGATATTTTCATTCTTAATCTTCACTATAAAACAACTTGTTTTTTATTTTCCATACTTGGTTTATATTCATAGTATTCAATAAGGCTAACTAGATGCCTTTTCTTATATTTTACAAATAAATATCATAAATCTAGTTTTATATTAAATTGTATTTAAAAAGGACCAAAAACCTCTTAAAATAAGGGTGCAATTTTTTTTTCTTTAGATCTATATGGTTGTGAGTGTGTGTGTGGGTGTGGCTATGATTGTTTGCATTGGTGGGCTATTGGTGAAGGTTTAGCAACCTGAAATAAACAATGATTTAACAAGTACCTTTTTAAAAGTGCATCTATAATAGTTGAGTTGAGCACTATGTATGTAATCCCTTAATGTATAGTGAATAATTAAATCTATGTATATAAAATACTTGACACTTTTGCATATTGTACTTGATACATAGCTGGTATTTTTAATCATTGATATTTGCATTGCTTCCTTTCCAATAAAACTGTATTTTTAAAAAATAAAATTGTATTGATTTATAATACTATATAGTTTTTGACAGCACAGTTTTATACCTTAGTATGTATGTATAAGCCTCACTTTGCGATCCCATCCAGCAGAGTTCTAGTACTATTCTCACTATTAGATGGATCCCCTTATTTTCCACCCACCTTTTACCCCTCCTCCTATGGTAACTGTCATATTTTTTCACTAAGTTTAAGAATTCTTTTTGTTGTGATACATTAGTTTGTTTCTTTGGTTATTTATATTATACATATGAGAGAAACTGTTCAGTACTTGTTTTTCACTTTCTGACACTTCACTTGGTATAATCAACCTAAAGTTCCCAACCATGCTGTTGCAGAAGTCAAGATTTCATCTTTTTTAATAGCTGAGTAGTATTCCATTGAGTATAGATACCATAACTTCTTTATCCAGTCATAGTCAATAGGCATTTAGGTTTTTTCCATTAACTGTTGTGAATAATGCTGTTTATGAACATAGGGGTACATATATATTTTTTGAATGTTTGTCTTCGTATTCATTGTATAAATTCCTAGGAGTGGTATTGCTGGGTCATATGGTATTTCTATTTTTAGATTTTTAAGGCTATCCATACCATTTTCCATACAGGTTTCAAAGTTCACATTCCCACCAATGGTGAAGGGAAGCTCCATTTCCACTGCATCTGCTCCAAAACATGTAGTTTTGAGTCTTTTCACTGTAGGCCACCTCATTGGTGTGAAGTGACATATTATTGTGGTTTTGATTTGTATTTCCATGATAATTGATGATGAGCATTTTGTGCTTGTGCCTGTTGGCCATCTGAATACTTTAGATGAAGACACTTTAGGGAAGTGTCTATTTAAATCCTCTGCCCATTTTTTTTTGATTGGGTTGTTTTCTTGTTCAGTTATATGAGTTCTTTTTATATTTTGTATATTAAGTCCTTTTTATATGTATGATGTATAAATGTAATTTCCTAGTCAGTAAGTTGCCTTTCCATTTTTGTGGTGATTTCTTTTGTTTTACAAAATAGTTTTAGTTTGATTTAGTCCCATTTTGCTTATTTTTGCTTTTGTTTCCCTTGCAGTTAGAGTGAAGTCTCTAAAAATATCTCTGCAGTTAATATCCAGTAGTGTATCACCTTTGTTTCCTTCTCTGTGTGTTGTTTTCAGGTCTTGTATGTGTGTTATGTTTTCAGGTCTTGTATGTAAGTCTTTAATTGGCTTAGAAATAAGCAATGCTTTGACAATGATTTAAAATTAATATTTGTGTATGGTGCTATTCTATTTTGCATGTTACTGTGCATGTTTCCTAGCACCATTTGTTAAAAAGACTTTTCTTTCTTCATTGTTTGATCTTAATTTCTTTGTTATAAATTAACTGGTCATTTATGTGTGGGGTTTTTCTGGGTTCTTAGATCCATTCCATTGATCTGTTCTTATTTTTTGTTCCAATGCCATACTGTTTTTGTTACTATAGCTCTGTAGTATAGTTTGAAGTTTGGGCATGTGATACTTCTTTTTTTCTTAGAATTGCTTCAGTTATTTGGTGTCTTAATAGTTCCATACAAATTTTAGAATTGTTTGTTCTACTTCCTAGAAAAATTACATTGGGATTTTGATAGGAATTGTGATAAACCTGTAAATCTCTTTAATATGGTCATTTTAATTACATATAGTCTTCCAATTCATGATATGGAACATCTTTTTCTTTTTTTTAATTACTTTTAATTATGTCATTGTTTTCAGTGTATAGCTCTTTCACCTCCCTTGTTAAGTTTACTTCCATGTATTTTGTCTTTTTTTGAATGTGGTTGTAAATGGAATTGCTGTTTAATTTCTCTTCCAATTCATTCTTTACATATAGAAATACAAAGTATTATATATGTATATATATGCATATATACACACATATATACACAACATAGTATCTTGCACTTTACTGTATTCATATATTATGAAATATCATTTTTATTTGGGAATAAGTGTGTTTGGGAAAGGTCTGGGTATAGTCCTAACATGAAGGATGTCGAACAACTAGAGGACAAACTGAATTCTCTGAATAGAAGATTCCAACAGGAAAATATCAAAAAGACATTCATCCCTTCTCACTTGTGAGTGGAAACATAGATGCTACACTGGAAACATTTTTGTGAAATCCAAAACTCATAACAGTGCTTAGAAGTGTAATGAGGAGAAAAAAAAATCCCTGTTCTACTTTCATTCAGAAAAATGGAGTGAGAAAAAATGCAAGCAGAAAGCATGGGTTCTCCTGTAGGTGTTAATTAACTAGAATTAGGGCAATTGGGAATGGTGACATTGAAATTTAAAGTAGTACTGTTTCAGAAAAAATAGCTGTTTTGGGATTACTGAATTTCCAGTAGGCATTCTTTCATTTATTTGTAGATAAGCCAATGTCCATTATCTGTCTTTTTATGAAATAGGGTTGAATAGTGGTGCCTAGAAGGTTTGAATCTCAGATGCAAATTTTTAATAAGGTCTAATTAAAAAACAGAAAATTGAAATATATGCAGAGTTACATGAATTAATTCAGTCATCAGCTCCTAATGCCAATTAGGAACTAAAATAACATTCTAGAGATGGTAATGTGCCATATGCAATTAATATTTAAGATAATTATAGGTGTTGAATAAAAAATATATCTGATTGACACCACCACCATTATTAATAAAGAGCAATGTCTTGAATATTTACTGATTTAACAAAGAGACTGTAATAAGATTAAGTCATGAAATTTTGGAAATGGTTTTAACTTTCTGCTAACTTTCTCCGGATGTTAGGAGGGTCTCTAGTAATACTTTTCACTTAGGAAGTAAAAAGTAACCCGAGTATATCAATAACTAATTTTTAGGCAGAATGTCATCCTGTCTGAATGCTTTGGATGTTCAGAGCAAAAATTCTTACCTGGAGTCAACAAAAGCTTAGAGGGTCAGTCATGGATGGGTAAACACACACAGATGTTACATAAAATTTTGTGTTTGTACACATCTGTTTTGTGGATTTTTTTTTTGACCAAAGAGATCCATGGCTCTCATCAAATGAAATAGATCTTTTATTAAAATAATTCCTACTGTTGTGTGATTACTCATTAGTATTAATAATAAATGACTCACTGAAGAGCTACTAACTCACTCATGGTTATGCTTTTATCTAGTAGATATTAAAATTAAATGTATATCGAGACAATCAGTATCACTATTTAGTTAGTATTCATTCTTCAACTCATTAAGTATGCCAATATTCTATATAACATAAGATTGCCTGTTATTAGTTACAGTGGCCCTAAATTCAAGTCGTCCTTTTTTCGTTTTATAATATAAATTTGCACTCATTAATTAGTTATTGATATCATCAGATTGACTTTTCAAACTTTTAAAGATGAATTTATCTTTATATGCATTTATACTTAAAATATAAATTTATTTGAATTCATACCATTAACAAAATTATAATTAACAAAAAAGAAACAAAAAGGGGTTTATTTCAATATACAGCATACTTATGAAGTTCAAGTCTGTAGTCAATAAGCTACATTAAGAGAATATTTATTAGTTTTATTATCAGAAAAAAGCAATCAAAAGATACAATATGCATACATAGCATCAAAAAGTATGCTATGAAGAGCTGACTTAGAAGCTCTTAGGTACAGCACAGAAGCAGGTCATTCTCAGTGCTTTCCTGGAAGCTGATGCAGTTCTCCATTGTCTTTGTAGAGCTCTCAAAGCTATCTGATCTGTAGTGGAGGTCTCCACAAATTTGCTGGGAAGCCGATTTCATCTGCCCTCACTTATGCCTGCAATTGACTCCAGAGAAAAACTTTTTCTGCATCGCTCTACTTTATAGGTCTCCTATAAATTCCCCACAATTGCAAAACTAAACCAGATTATATAAAGAAGATTCTGGGAAATTGCTCCCAGCCTTAGAAGGAAATGTTAGATAACCCATTACAGTAAGCTACATATATCCCAAGGACTTTATAAATGTCTTGCTTTTATTATCTTATTTAATTCATGCTGGAAACCCTATGTTGAAAGTACTATTATGAAACATCAAATGTTAAATTGATAAAGATAAAGGCAATCACCTTGCCTTCCCAACAGTCATATAGACAGTAAGTAGAAAATCAGTAATTAAAACAAACAAAAACATGTCCATCTGATTTCAAAGCCTTGGCCTTATCCTGTATTTTCTATTGCATTTCATTTACATTATTAATATTATTGATATTTTTATCAGTACAAATTGGTGGGCTCTTAAGTATCCCACTCAAGAATGCAGTAACTTAAGACACTGAGTGTCAGTGAAAGCACTTTTGCTTACTGAAAGTGAAAGAACAAGTGAGAGCGCTCCAGGGAAACTATTCCAAAGAGAAGGGGCTCTCTGGGGCCCAGCTGGGAATTGCAAGGACCAGGGTCTCAGTTGCCTGGGTTTTATCTCCACTTTTTTCTCTGTTTTCATCATTAATTTTTCTTTCCTTTGGTTGTTCAGATCCACTTCTCAAACTGTCCAATGTCCCATTTCCTGGGCTTGCACTCTGGTGAAAATCTGCCATGTGCCTAAAATATACTCAAAACATACCATAAACCCTAGCACCCCCACTGGGGTTCATAAGGACCCTGCAAATTATTTTACCCAGGTGTAAGGGGTGGCCATCTAGTGGGGACCTGCAACTTCCTGAGCTTGTGATCTCAGCAGGATGTTTTGCTCTGATCCACTTACCACAGTGCTGCACAGTTGTCCTTGTGACTCAGGGTTTCATCACTTGCTCCAGTTACAACTAGTAATTTTTTCCATGCTTGTCTCAGTATCAGTTAAATATGAATTAAATCCTTTGTTGATGACAGTTGCTAATACATTTTGTTTGCACACCAAATGCCCCAAATTTAACGAAACTGTGAGTACAAACAGGATTTCACTAAAATTAATAACTATAATTTATCAGTCTCCAATTCCTTAACCTAAAATTTCCACAAATGTTTTTGATCCCAGGCAGGGGTGTTACTGTTTCCATTGTTGTTTTAATCTTTATGTGCCCACAGACAAAAATCTCCCAAGGATCTTTGGCTAAGGGAAAGCTTGAAAATTACGGGATCAGTAAAAGAGGAGGGCTTCCTACACTACAGGCCTGATTTCCGGCTGAAAAGGGGGGAGGCAAGGACAGTATTAGAAGGTGCCCAGGTGGCACCTCCTAATCTTGTCTAAGTTAGGACATTCAGTGAGACGCAGTTCAGCCCTAGAGAGGGCTTTCATCACTAAGTTGCTAGGTGGGGTCCGGGTCCCTTTTCCTCTGAGCTGGGAGCACCTCTGCACTGTGGCTGGAGTCCCCCAGTGCGTTGTGCAGGGTAGGAGAGTGGGGTTTCTGGCGACAGACAGCGCTCCTGAGACCCAGAGATACCCTGGTACACTGCTGTCAGCTCCCGGGGGATGCGGATGGAGCTACTTTCAGAGATTGGCACAATTCTCGGCCCTGGGGATGTCAGCATACGGGACAGGTTTGGGGTGGCGTCCAAGGAGTCAACGCGTCAGGGGATCTCCCCTGGGACAGTTGCGGAGACGACAGCATCCCCGGGCAGTAAGGAGGTGTCACACAAGTACTCATGCTGGGGACTCCTTCCCCAGGGGTTCTGGCGCTGCTAAGTCTCTAGGGCAGACGGCGTAGATCCGGAGTCGCAGCGTCGTAGGCGGCAGCGTCCGGACTGAGGAGCGCACCAGCGCCCGGTCTGCGCCTGCGCGCAGCCGCGGGGCCCAGCGAGAACCTGGAGGTGGCGCCATGTTGCTGCTTCTCTGCCGGCACTGCAGGCTGTGGGCACTGACGCGAGCACCGCCAACCGGTGGCAGAAGGAGCGATGGCTCGGCGCAGCAGTCTCAGTCTCGGTCTGACTTTGGATCCATAGGAATTACGTGTCGTAACTACTGCACTGGCTGGTAGGACTTGTAGATTAATTCACTTTACCTCCTCTGGAAACACAGATGATTCCCTGGTGATGGTCAACCGCCATGTCTGACTGACTTGCCGTTCTAGAACACTTTTTTTCCCTTCTGGGGAACTTTCTGTGAAGCTCTGGAGTTAGCTTGAGTTCGTCATCTGACATTCCATTTGCTGGATTCTTTTTCTTAGCTCCTCTGTCAACCCCCTTAGTTCTGTCCGCTCTTTGTTTAAATCTAGTGTGTGGAGGGATGGGTTGGGGGGGGGGGCGTCAATCTTTTTTTATTGCCAAGGGCAACTTTTCAAAACTAAAGATTTAAATTTTCATCTTTTATGCGAATAATTCTTCAAAGATCTCTCAATAAAACTAGAAATACTTCAAATTTATATGGCACCACGAAGGCCTTGAATATCTCCTTGAGGTAAAAGGTGAGAAATAGACACATTTAGTTACTTGATTTTATACTGTGACAGTAATTAAACAATATGGCATTTAAAAAAACAGGTGGATCAGTGGAACAGAATCAAAGCCCAGAAATAGTCCCACACATTTATCACTACTTAATTTATAATAAAGGAGCCATTGCCATACATGAAGGCAAGGCTCTTTAACAAATGGAGAGGCAAAATTGGACAGCTGCTTGTAAAAGAATTAAGTTGGATCACTCTAACTATATGCACACACAGAAAAAGTGGTCTAAAGACTTAGACATAAGACTTGCAACAATAAAATATGTGGAAGAAAACCCTTGGCAATATGTTTAATGATATCTATGAAAAGTATGCCTTTGGAGACTCGACCCTTCTGGCAAGGGAATAAAAATAAACTATTGGGATTACCTCAAAAGCTTGCATACAGTGAAAGAAAATTAAGTCAATTAGAGAGATACTCCGCTGAATGGGAGGAAATATTTACATATTATACAACTGACAGTAGTTAATAAAGATAACAAAGATCTTACACAATTTAACAATACCCCCAGACAACCCAATTAAGGAATGGGCAGCAGACCTGAGCAGACAGTTCACCAAAGAGAATATCCAGAAGATGTTCATCATCACCTTTGATAAAGAAAATGCAGGTCAAAATCACAATGAGTTATATCATCTTACACCCATGAGAATGCACGTACTGAAAAGACCTCCAACACGTGCTGGAAAGGATGCAGAGAAAGAAGAGTTTAATGTATTTTTGGTGGAAAGTCACTTTGCAAGATGATCTGGAATTGCCTTTTAAAAATAAAAATGGAAGTACTGTATGACTCAGCAGTTCCACTCTTGGGCATTTCAACTAAAATATGTACTCCACATTGTTCACTGCAGCATTATTTACAGAGTGTTTCATACGAGGGTAGTACTGGGGTCTTGTGGGTTCTGAAAACTCCAGATACCTGGGGAAACAAATTATTTTTTCACATCTGAGAAAGAGGTTTCTGTCAGGTTAAAGTCCTCTGAATCATTTAAGTCCTAATGCCAGTGAATACATGCATTAGGTATAAGGCAGGATAATTTCTCTTATAAATACAATGATCTAAAACTAGACTCTTGTCAATCAAGATACCAGCATATCCTGTTGCAAACATTAGCTCTTTTTATTGTGGTTATTAACCACAATTTGTTCTGTGTGTTTAATCTCATATATTCCTTTATGGAATATAAGGGTATCTAAAACTGGTTACTAGACTGATGATATTTTAATTTAGCAGTCGTTACTTGGTTTATTATGATTTTATGATCCATTTTCTAAAGAAAATTTGGTAGCACTTCAATTTAATGTAAAAGAAAAAAAAATAACATTAGAAACTTTCCATCTAGTTTGAAAGGCTACAGAACAGTGCATAAAATCTTCAGAGGTTTTGGAGTAGAAAAATTGCTGTGGCTTTACAGCCCTGTTATCTGACCTAATTTTGCTTTATCTGAGTGCCCAGACCTTCTGTGACAAGAGTAATCTTGTTGGTTCTTCTATTTTTCTATTTTCTCACAGATTTTGTAATGTATATTGAATTTTAATAGAATATAATACACTCTTCTACAGAAACAAATCCAAAATGTTCAGACTTGCATCCCACTGATAGATAATTGGGGTTTAATTGAACCTTGCATTGCTTTATCACAGTAGAGAAATGACTTCTTTGTTATAACATAATAATGGTGTTATAAATAACAGAAATAAAGAACACCTGTGCTGACTGGTGGTTTGCTTGTCTGTTTTTCAGAATATAAAAAGTTATGTTTATTTGATATGTATTTGTTTTCACAGTGTGTTTGTGGTACACATTCCTTGCTCTTTGCTCTTTTTTTTCTTTTTAGCAACTCTGTTTTCGATATTGAATTATTTCATCCATGCCTTTGACATCAACTCGCCATTTTGTCATCTACAAAATCTGTTAGCCTCTGCTCACATAAATCTGTTTCTAGCTAGACTATTATAAATGTCAGCAAATATCCCTGAGGTGTCATGGCAGTAGTTTCTTACATGAGTGGTTAGGAGATTTTAATCTGTGGAGCTGAATGCCTCATTGTTGTCTGCTGGTACAGTAAGGGGCTTGCATTATTAATATTTATCTGTGTAAACCCAGCATTCATCCATTCAATAGATTATTTGTTCCAGGCTCTAGGGACAGAGTAGAGATTGAACCAGGCCAGTGCTGCTTCTTAGTACCGTGTTATAGGGGATGAGAAGAGACTGGCATACACAGATGAGCAGATATTAAACTAGAAAACTCTGGAGAGTGCTAAGTGCTGCAAAGGAAGTAAGTAGTAAAGTGATAAAGACTTACAAAGAAGTATCATTAGAGAGGAATGATGACAAGCCAGGCATCTGAACATCTGAGAGAAGAGCATTCAAAACGAAGGATATATGCTATCCACAAAGAAAGAAGGGGGAATTGGACACTTCCATTATCTTTTCTTTTAATATTCTTGGTCTGTGATTTTTCTGACCCACTCACTATAACCACTGCCTCTCACAAAATCTGAGTTTAAAATGACAATTGACAAACTAGGATTATGGACCAAAACTGGCCAGATAAAATGTGACTAATATGAATGTAAAATGGGTAACTGGCTTTATAAGACCAGCTACATAGCACAAAATGATACCCACATGGCTTGTGAGCTAGTCATATGAGAACAATCTGGATTGACCACAAATTGAAGCTTACTCTTTGTTCCTGACTGGAAAAAAAAATGGTATCTACCCAATTTAAGACATCATTCCAGCTATCCAAAAATGGAAAAATCTGCTCTGGCAGGTAGTGAACTGTCTATTGCTAAAGGAGGAGGAGGGAGGAAGTGAGAAAAAGAGGAGGAAGGGGAAAGCTTTTGGAAAAACACAATTCTGTATTGTTTGGAGATCAATTTAAGATACTTTTTGCTTTCTGTGAGTCGGATTTGTTACTTGTTTCATGCCAACAATTTTTTGGAGGATATTTATATATGGTTAAGCAGGTTTATTAAAATATGCCATTTTTCATCTGTACTTTAAAATTTGGGCATTAAAACTTAGATTAAATGAACTTAGATTAAAATTTTAGTATGCTTTTAGTCAAGTAGAATAATAAAAATAGATAAAAATAAATACCAGCTTTACTATGCATTAGCATAGACAATTTACTTCTCTGCAATTCAGTTTATTCAAAATGAGAACAATAATTTATACCTGCATAGAAAGATTGTTAATAAGAATTAAATTAGTTGCTATACATAAAGCAATTAGAGCAGAAGATAGCAATAATAAGTGCTATATATTTGATATTATTGCCATTGTTACTATTATGGTGATGATAGTGATGACGATCATGATCTAAGTATACGTTTATTCCGCCTTTAGGAATTAATGACCAAATTAATAACTGAGACACCTGACCAGCCAATCCCATTTCTTATTGACCATCTTCAATCTAAACAAGGAAACCGTGGACAACTTCAAAGAACTTTCTCTGGATCTGCAGCCCTCTGGGCAGAAAGTGAAGGTAAATGAAAAAAATTACAGTTAATTTGGTACATTTAATATAAAAATTTATAAAAGTCAGTGATTATAATAAGCTAAATCCTAGGTTTTGTCATGTATTCATCTGTGACTCCAACCATATGCCAAAATATGTCATAATATATCCTTGAATTTGAATATGTTATATACTTCAGGATGTGAGAATTTGTGTATTCAGTCATAATAGAAGATTTAGAAATGTATGGAAATATTTCATTAAGATAAATTCAAATAAATTCTAAACTTCATTTCTTTTGTGAAGAATTTGAATTAAATACTTGAGCTCATCTGTGCAGAAAGGCAAAAATAGATTTATGCAAATTTATCTTGTTGCTCAAAAGGCTGATTGTCCTCTATTTCCCTAAGACCCAATTTTATCTTATGTGTTAAGTTCAAACTTAGGACGATTAATTAACTCTGCACATTAGGGAACCAGCCTTATCCAGTTTGTAGTAACCTCATCTCCCCAGAAAAACACTGTTGAGATAATTGGGTATACTTCAATCTTTGATTATAACATCCCTTAACTAAAAAGTCTGAAAATTTTTTTTCTATACTTGTTTGTTACTTTGATATTTATTTTCAAACCAAAAGCCCCCATGACTGTTGCGTGCGTACCTAATTCCTTGTCTGACTCTTGTGGGAATTTGACTGACAGGACTTCACATGCTTTTCTAGGATGACATTCTCCTTTCCCTTCTCTTCAAGCACCATGAGATTCTATAAAGGGATTTTAGTTTTTGACCATGTTCTCATAATGTTGAATTCCTTTTGTTCTTAGGAGTTTATCTTTTTTTTTTTGGTTTTTAAATTTATTTTTATGGAACTATAATTGATATACATTATATTAGTTTCAGGCATGTGGAATAATGATGCTCTGTGTGTGTGTGTGTGTGTGTATGTTGGGTTGTTGGAAAAGTCATGATGTATTTTTTCTATGCTTTTCAAGCAAAAGTGCATCATGACTTTTCTGACAATCCAATATATATGCATAAATTGTCATATACAAAATCTGCTAGCCTCTACTCACATAAATCTGCATCTTCCTAGACTATTATAAATGTCAACAAATATCCCTGAGATGTCATGACCAGTAGGTTTTGATATAGGAGGTTGGGAGAAATCTAGGAATGCTTCATTGTTATTTACTGGTAGAGTATGTTATATACTGGTACAGATATATACATTGTGAAGTAATAACCATAATCTATTTCCCTTCTACTCTTAACAGCTTTTCAGATTACATCAATATTTGTTTATGTAATTAATATAATTAAATCTCAGTTGAAAAACTAATGAGTTGATGAAAATTGCTTAATTATAATCTTTATAAATTTATATAGATTGTCTGGAAAATAAAGTAACAATATGAAACCATGTTTCAAGCTCACACCAAAGAGAGCAGGGATTTGAAATTAGTTGTCCCCTGAATAATGTAGATAACTCTGGTTTTAGTCTTCCATACACAGTTATCGGCAATTTGTAGGAAACTAGAATGTGAACTTTTGGCATAGAGGACAGGTGATTTTTTTTTTTTTGCCTCATTTTCTCTTGGGATTGGGTTTAGGTAGAAGTCTCAGATTTAGAACTCAGTATCATCTACATAATCATTAAAATCACAAAAGTGAAAGAATGGAAGAACTGATAGTCAAATCTATAAATAAAGTAGGAGGTAGACTGGGGGAAGGCAAGTGTGAGATTATACCTGATGCCTTAAATTTTTTCTGTTTATTTAGAAGTGAGATTGTTGACAAAAGAATTCGTTATTGGATAGGGAGATTAAAGTGAGTGATGACAGTTGTGAAAAGTCATCAAGAGAAGTGAAAAAACAGTTGGCAAAAGGAAAAATAAAAAAGATGATTAGTCCTCAGGTATGGAATTTATATGAAGTTGAAGACATGCGATAGTCATGAAAACCATCATAAGATTGTGATTTTTCTCTAACTGTGCCCAGAAGTACTAGGCAGGGAAAAGGGAAAGCAGTTTGAGAGACTGATTAAAATTGTGGTTGTACCTTGTTGAGGATGGAAGATGGAAGAAGTTTTGCAAGGAGTTGAGGACATTTGTGACCATGTTTTCAGGTAATCAAAGCATACAGCCTCACTTGAGAGAGCAGTGAGCAAGGTTAGGAAAATGTATGGACATGTGAAGAAAGCAGAGAGCTAAAGTTCTTTAGGAGGCCAGTGTAAATATAGGTGTAGTGAGAATATGAGACACAGAGGTTGGAAATTGTGATTTTGAGATCAGGACTTTTGAAGTAGAACGATTCCAGTTGATGGAGTCTTTCAATGTTTTGTTGTTTTTATTTACAAAAAATACAATACTTTACTCATGGCATTCAGTTAAAGTAATGGTAATTCATGTCTTAAAAGGGCTTTAAATAATTTCACAGTTTAATATGATCTTAATTATATTAATATAGAAACTCGTATCAAATTTAAACCTCAAATTTACACAGGAAATTATGCAAGAAATAATTTTAGATATTTGTATTATTTTTCATACTAGGTAATCTATAGATTTTTCTTGTTGTATCTAATGGCCTTCATGGATATGTTTTTTTATCAATCTTGAGACCACTTATTACTGAGTATATATATATATATATATATATGTATATATGTATTTGTTTTAACAGAACATAAAGGAACAAGAAAGGATTTCAGAAACTATGATAAACCTTGGCAATTAAATGCAAAGAAGCCTAAGAAGTCAAAAAGTGACCTTGCTGTGTCTAATATTTCTCCACCATCACCAGAATCCAAATCATGTAAGGAAGTTTGTCATTCACATGTCACTTAATGTATGTAAGCCTATGTTATTAGCTAACTGAAGACAAGGTAAGAATTAAAGCCAAACTTTTTATCTGTTTCTATTAAGCCTAATGAATTTTACTTTTATCTTTTACTTCATCATTAATTTTGGTTGTTCATTCATATACTGTGTGTGTGTGTGTGTGTGTGTGTGTGTGTACACACACACACACACACATATATATATATATGAATGAACTCAGTTCTCAAATGGCCTAGAGTTTTCCCCTCACCTGTCATGGCCAGTCGTGGCATTGTATTCCCTTCAAAACAGCCCTACATTTAATAAAGTTTATAAAAGCAAGTTAAATGTTTTAAAGGTGGAGCAAAGGATATTTGTATTATCAAAACATTTAACAAAATTTTAAATAACACTTTACCCCTAGTAGTCCTGAAATCCTATTCATTATTTATGAATTTAAATTCATATATATATGAATTTTAGTGATTTATATATATATATATATATATATATATGTATATGTATATCCTCTTCCACTGTATCTTCTCTTTCAATGCACCTTCTCTTTTCTCACTGCCTTTTTTGCCATAGGGTTCCACCTCTGGTCTGCTTACCACCACATATATATAAGCATATTAAATAGATTAGAAGTTTGCAACAAATTGTTTATTCTTTGAATATAGGAGAGCTCCTTGAAAGCTGTTATTACAAATCAATTTTATGTCCTTGTCACAGTTTAGATATTTTAACAGAGAACGGAAGAGGTAAAAATATTTATTTTTGTATTAAAATTTTGAAAAATATCTAAATAGATTCTGAATTAGAGTCATTTATGAAAATGACTGAAATTAACTCTTGTGTTTATTTACATTGTGGTACTTATAAAAAGTATTATATCTATCACAAAGTTCTTGTGAAAACTATGTGAAATATTCAAAACGTTAAATGTTCTTTAAAAATTATGACTGTACTGAAATTATCCCGTTTCACCAGTTAGGTTCATAAGATTAGATCCCCCTCCCCCCCAGTTTTTAAATATAGAGGTTTAAAATTGTATGTTATCTATAATCACATGTAATGCCCATCATAATTCCTGGCTCAATTAATAATTAAATGATAACAAATGAATAAAGAATAAGTGAAAAATGAATCAAATTTCACATCTCATATTTCCCTTTCCATCCTGGGTCTGTCCATTTGTTTCTCTCTCTCTCTCAATCTCAATTATCCCTTCCTCCCCCCATGATAAATCTAAAATACTAAAGGCTTATTACTTTTTAAAGGGATAAGTCCTGGCTCTTATTACCATGAAGTAAAATGCTAAAAAGCCCCTCATTCTGTAGAGCCAGGGCTCTTCGGGGATACTACTTAGCCTCAAAGTATTGCTGGTGGTCTGGTGTGAGATGATGTGGAAACACTCTGCATTGAAACTATAAAACATTGTTGACAGAAATTCAAGAACTAAATAAACAGATTAATTTTGATGAAACCCAGTTTATTTACTCTTTTGGGGGGGTTGTGTATTTGATGACATGTCTCAAACCCTTGCTTAATCCAAGGTCAAAAGAATTTATTCTGGTTTCTTTTAAGGATTTTAGAGTTTTACCTCCTAAATTTAGGACTCCAGTCAATTTTGAGTTCATCTTTGTATATGGTAGGAGTTACGGGTCCAAATTCATTTTATTGTATGTGTATATTCAGTTATTTGTTTGATGGCACTATTTGTTGAAAATACTAATTTTTACACATTTAATGGTTTTGGTACCCTTGTTGAAAATCAACAATCAATGCAAAGATTTATTTCTATGCTTTCAACTCTCACAAATCTATCTTTCTATATCTGTGTATAGACACCATACTGTTTTTATTACCAAATCTTAGCAATAATTGTTATAATCGAATGTTGTGAGTCCTTGATCTTTGTTTTTTTCCTCAAAGATTATTTAGGCTATTTGGGATCCCTTGCAATTCCATATGAATTTCAGCATCAGCTTTTCTATTTTTGTAAAATGAGGGTCGTCAAGATTTTTAATAGGAAATACATTAAATTAATAGATCCCTTTGGAATTATTGTGATCCTGATGATTCATGAGCATGGGCTGTCTTCCCATTTATTTAGGTCTTCTAAAATTCCTTTCAGCAATGTTTTATAATTTTCAATATTAAGACTAGCACCTCTTTGGTTAAATTCATTTTTAAGTATTTTGTTCTTTTATATGATATTGTGGATAATATATGCTATTATTTCCTTTATCAGTTGTTCATTATGTTGAGAAATAGCTAATTTTCAAATGTTGATCTTGTGTCCTATAATTCATTATATCAAATTTAGACATCAGATTTACAAAAATTTTGCAAGAAATATTTTTAGATATTTGCACTATTTTTGATACTAGGTAATCCATAGATTTTTCTTGTTGTATCTCATGACCTTCATTGATAGGTTTTTTGATTAATCTTGAAATCACTTATCATTGAGTATTGTTTTTAACCATAATTTTTGTATTATTTAGGATTTTCTGCCTATAACATCATACCACATACAGAGATAGTTTTACTTTACAATTTGGGAGTGGTTTATTTCTTTATCTTGCCTAATTACTCTGGCTGTAAATTTTAGTACAATGTTGAATAGAAATAATGAAAGCAAGCATCCTTTGTTTATCCTTATCTTGGGGGAAAACTTTCATTCTTTTACCAGTCTACATGATGTTAGCTGTTGGTATTTCATAAATGCCTTTTTATCGTATTGAGGAGCGTTCGTTTTAACACCTATTTTGTGTGGTATTTTTTTTTTTTGAGTGTTGGATTTTGTCAAAAGTCTTTTCAGTATTAATCAAGACTCTCGTGATTTTCCTTCATTCTATGAACATGTGTATTACATTGGTTAACTTTTTTATGTTCAATAATTTTTGCATTTATGGAATGAATCTCACTCGATTATAACAATTATTGCTAAGATTTGGTAATAAAAACAGTATGGTGTCTATACACAGATATAGAAAGATAGATTTGTGAGAGTTGAAAGCATAGAAATAAATCTTTACATTGATTGTTGATTTTCAACAAGGGTACCAAAACCATTAAATGTGTAAATGAATCTCTTTTGCATTTTTATTCAAGAGAAAATGCAGAATGATGCAAGGTATTTTCGTAATATCTTTGTCTTTTGTGAGGGTTATCTCCTTTTCTATGTTTTTGAAAGAGGTTGGGAGGGTTAGGTGTTAGTTCTTAAAATATTTGGTAGAATTCACTACAGAAGCCATGTTTTCCTTGGTTTGTCTTTGTTGTGATTTTTCATTGCCTTGTTAATGATTCTTTGTTTACTTTTGAGTCACTTTCAGTTGTTTGTTTCTCCAATATTTTCCACTTTGTTTATTGACATAAAGTTGTTCGTGATGTTTTCTTATAATCCTTTAAAAAATTCTCACATTAGTTGTAATTTTCTAGTTTTTCTTTTGCTTTTTATGTTTAATGTCATTTGTTGTGGTCAGAGAAGACACTTTTATGTTTTTAATTTGTTAGAACTTATTTAGACTTATTCTGTCTTCTGTTATTTGGTCCATACTAGAGTCCATGTGCACCTGAGGAGAATGTGTATACTACTCCTGTTCTGTGGAGTTTCTGTATATGTCTGTTAGGTGTAATTGGTTTATACTGTTGTTCAAGCCCTCCGTTGATATTCTATTTATATTTTGGCATATTTTAAATGAAAGTGTAGTACTTGGGAGAAACCTTCAAATAAAAACATTAACATTTATAAAATTTTAGAAACAGTTGAAAATTTAAGTAATTCAAATTTATTGGTTCCAAAGAATAAGATAAACAGTATCGCAGAAGTCATTTGGAGGAAATAGTACATTAATTTTTTTAGCTCATAGATAGAAAATATTGATAGAGAATAAATACATCAGAATTTAATTAATAATAAAAAACGAGCTTTCAAAATAAACTTTGTTTGTGAATTAGTGACCACATTGAGGATGAATGGAGGATGCCTATCTCCTTGCTGCTGTGATCAGGCTCCTGCATTGGGGTGGGTGAGTTTTGCCTTAGTGATATCACCGTTTAGCCCTATCTCAGATTTTGTCACTTCATATGTTTCAGTTTATATTGTTGATAATGTTGTATTGTTTTCCCTTTCTTTTGGGGATATTTTTAAAAATGTTTTTAAACTGCAGCACTGAGTTTTAAGGTCAAGTATGACCTAAGTAAGGATTCGTCAAAAACCTGTAGAAATGTTGTCAGTTAAGAACCTATATTTCGGGATCATGACTTCCTATATCTTCTTCCATTATTTATCAAAGTATCTTTGGAAGTCACCCAGTGTATTTGATTAGATAGAACTTCATACTGTGGCTTTGGTTGCCCTCGATTTGGTCCCCGTGATAAGGTGGGCATTATATAGGTAACAGATTTTTCACAAGCTAAAAAAAAAAAGGCAAAAAGAAGTTTGCCTTAGTTCTTGAAAGCTGTGAAGGAAACATGCTTGTTTTGTCATTCAGTTCTCTATAGTATTGTATACATAACTTCCCCTAAATGTAATGACTTAAAACAGTAAGAGTTTATAGTTTATCATGATTTGTTGGGTTGACTGGGCAGTTTATCTGCTGGTCACACCTGTGCTTGCCCTTGTGGATGCTTTCAAGTGTTAATTTTACCAGATCTATGCAGATGGATCATGTTTGGTAGTTATCTGAGGTTATTAATTGGGACTGACTTTTCAAAAATCTATGCTCTTATTTTGTAAATTAAAAAGAGAGTGAAATCTTGATATCATATGGTAATTTCCAGGAAAATAAGATAATATGATAATGGATATTAGAGAAGTTATTCTAAGAAGTTTCACGAGAATACCAATTGATGTTTTGAAGGTTATGTTACAAATACAGTTTTATCACTTCCTCTTCTGAATTTCTCTCCCCTGTGCCTGGGCTTGTCTCCAGTTATGCCTTAAGGAATGACCAGGGGGTTAGTAGCATTATGTCTGTGTTTTCTAGAACCTTTGATCATGAACTGTATCTGCTCTTTACTGCTTGAACCAGGGGTGTGTCGATGTTAGCTGATATCTGCATCCCAGCATACAATAAACAAATACAGAGGAAGCTGTATTCCATTTTTTTAAATTTTAGATTTATTTAAATTATACAAGTAATATTTGCTTAATTTTCAATTAAAAAATACAAACATGTAGAAAGATAATCTCTCTTTGTCAGTCCTCTCACATCTTCCTCAGTACATGTGGATTAATTTACATTACAAAACTAGCTTTAAACCATACACATCATTTTTATTTTCTTATGCTGGTTTCTGATATCTAAGGAGTGTTTCAGTCTCATCCCTAGTCAGGGATGTAGTGTCCTCTGGTTGACTCTTGGGAGCAAATCAATGGACCTCCTTTATTGCCATCTTAGTGGTAACATCACTGCCCCTTTGTGATGAAAAGAAATATTTAATTGCTGGTCTTCAACTCATTACAAAAATTTTGTCAGATCATGTAGAGATTTGGGGTTGAAATTCAGAAAGAATAATAGAAGAGAAATCATGTTTAGAAAAAAAAATCCCTGTTGATAGTCAAATTAAAATGAAAAATCTTGTCACATCCTATAGAGTTTAGAAGTGTTATTTGATTTGGAAGGTGCCTAACAAGATCACTGGATTTGTGTTCTGTCATACACAGTGGTTGTGCCCAGGTGTCCAGAGGGGACACTGTCAGAAGTACTCAAAATTCTGTATGGACAATCATTATAGAGTTCAACTTTTGAATTCTCAAATTTTGGAAAAGATAGGATGTCTTTAATAAAAGCATCCTTTAAATGATAAATGAGATTGTATGGCTCTATGTTAGAGTTGATAATAAGGTGTACCAAGGTAGATTTGTGGGTGGATGTGACTAAACTATGACACTGTGGCCCACAAAAGGCAATCTTATAGGCTTCCTTGAGAGAGTTACAGAATAAAACCAACCTGTTGTCTGATGTCTAGAGTTTTAGCATACTCATTCTTGCCTGTGATTTTCATAAATATAGGAATTACAGTCATTCAGACTCAGTAATTACTTAGGGCAAGAAAATTTAAAATTGCTTAAATGTTTCTGCAACCCCTTACAATTTACCAGCACCATGTACCCACCCCTCTGTCTTTCCCCTCACGCAATTCCTCTCCAAAAAACAAACAAAAAAAAAACAACTCTTCTTCCGTTTCCAATTGTTCTGATGCTCATTAGAAATGGCGGTTGGTTCAGTCCCCCCCACCCCCGCCAACTACATGAATGTGTATTCTACCTTAGAATAATTTACTCAGAATCTCACACGATGATACCCTGCATTAATAGCTCCCCAGATGATTTTAATGCATGGGTAGGGAACCACTATACTAAGCTAAAAAGCAGTGGTTCACATCTTGACACTACAATAGAATCTACTGAGTGAGCTTTAAAAAAAAATGAAACAAACAAATAAAACCATTGCCCAAGCTCTACCCTATATCAATTTGATTTAGATTCTCCAGGAATCTGGTCGAGAGTATTTTGTAAAAGCTCTCTAGGTGATTCTCATGCACTTGAGTTAAGAACCACTGGTTTCTAGTGTAATCCTTTGTAAAGGTATTTGCATTTTATAAGACTTAGTGATTGTAAGAAGTTGCATCCATGACTTAGTCAAAGACTGAAAAGAGTGCCAGAAACATGTCTGTCTGCCTGTACCACCACCACATCCCCTCTCCTTTCAACTCCTCCAAAACCTAACTTCCAAGATAAGCCTTTCTTTGCGTATTGGTAATTTTTAAAAAAGATTTATTTTTATTTTTGCATACAAGATGGGTTGTAGGCCAGAGGTGTGGGGTGGTGACAGGGTTCACCAGAGACAGAGTGGGGAGCAGAACAGGCAGATAGACCAAAATACACTGCTGAGGGGAGCAGCGGGCCAGGCAGGAGAGGTCTGCCCCGCTATGTGGGAATCTCCCGGGCCAGGCTTTGAACTTGTGCCGCAGCCTCCGACAGCGCCACAGGACAGTGCTTAACCCTTTGCGCCACCAGGGAGACCCATCTATTTATAATTTTATGATAATTTCTAGCACACTATTTTCTGTTTCTCAAAACCCTGTTGTGATTATAATAGTTTTTTCTTTATAGCATTTTGATTAACATTTTTTTCTGCCACCATCCCTTATACCTGTTTGACTCTTTCCCCTCCTCTTTAGCATCAGAAACTTCACTTAGTTTATTATTGTCCACTATTTTTATAGAATTTTATTTTGTCTAATTGTCTGCTAAGTTAGATGATTGTCTTTGTCATTTTGATTTGCTTTACTCTGCATAATTCCCTTGCCCTCCTTCTGTTTTGCTGTAAATTGCAACATTTCATCCTTTGGCTGAATAATATTCCATTGCATGGGTTTACTACATCTTTTTGATCTAATCCTATTTCACTGGGCACTTAAGTTTTTTCCATGTCCAAGCTACTATAAATAATGCTATAATAAACATTGTAGAGCATGTAATTTTTTGAGTTGATGGTTTCATGTCCTTCTGATGGATGCTCAAGAGTGAGATTGCTGAGTCATATAGTGTTTCACCTTTTAGTTTTAAAAGATAAGTCCAGATTACTTTCTGAAGTGGTTGTACCACTTTACATTCCCACCAACAATATATCAAGTTCATCTTTATCTGCATCCTTGTAGCACTTGTTGGAGGTCTTTTTAGTGCATACCATTCTCATTGGTGTGAGATAATAATTTATGGTTTTGACTTGCATCTTCTTCATCAAAAGTGATGATGATCATTTTTCCATGTATTATTGGTCTTCTGGATACCTTCTTTTGTGAGTTGTCTCTTCACAACTGCTGCCCATTTATTATTTTTTGTTGTTGTTATTGTTAAATTGAACAAGTTTTTGGTATATCTTGGATTAATCTCTTGTCAATGGTATGTGAGTGTTCTCTCCCATTCAGTAAAGTGTCCTTTTAATCTACTTGTAATTTATTTCTCTGTTTAAGAATGATTTAATTTGAGGTACTCCCAGTTGTTTATTTTTATGTCCTTGCTCTAAGGATTGAGTCTCCAAACACATCTTTAATACTAATGTGATCAAATGTATTACCAATGTTTCTTCCATATATTTTATTGTTGTAGGTCTCATACCTAAGTCTTTACTGCATTTTGAGTTTTGTTTGTATATGGAGTCAGAGTGATCCAATTTTATTTTTTAAGTATGCCTGTACTGTTTTCCCACCACCATTTGTTAAAGAGACTTTTTCCGTTGTATGGTCGCAACTCTTATCATCAATTAAGTGTTGCTAAATGCATGGATTTATTTCTGAGCTTTCAATTCAGTTCCATTGATCTGTGAGTTTATTTTTTATTCCAAATATTATTTTGATTGCTGTTATTTTATAGTATAGATTAAAGTCAGGTGATGTGATTCCTTCATTTTATTCCCTTTTTTCTCAGGATTGCATTAGCTATTTGAGGCCTTTCATAGTTACATAACAATTTTAATATTTTGTGTTTTACTTCATTGAATAATATTGTTAATACTTTAATGGAGATTGTGTTAAACTTATATATTGTTTTTGGTTACCCATGATCATAGGTTATCTTTTCATTTCCTGTCATGATCTGTATCTTTTAGCAATGTCACATAGCTTTCATTGTATAAATCCTATACCTCATGGTTAGGTTAATTACAAGATATTTGATTCTTTTTGATTTGATTATTAATGGAATTATTTTCTTAATTATTTTTGCATATATAAATACTCAATTTTTTTTTTGGTTGGTTGCCACACTGTTATATTCATTTATTGTTTCTAAGAGGTTTTTTTTTTTTTTTTGGTGGAGTCTTTAGGGTTTCCCATATATATATAGTATCAATTATGTATAGACAATTATAGTTTCACTTCCTTTCCTATCTGGTTTCCTTTTCTTTTCTGTTGTCTGATTGTTCTACCTAAAACCTCTAATACTAAGTTTTACAGAAGAGGTGATAATGGGCCTCCTTTTCTTGTTCCTAATCTAAAATAGAAAGTTTTAATCTGTACATTTTCTAAAGCAGTTCATTTTAATTATTTTAAAATGCACTGTGGAAACATATTCATACTAATAAACTTAGAGCTAAGTTATACTTTTTAATAAATGCATACTATAACATAGTGTGATTATACCATAACTTAATTATTTATTACTCTAGTGAAAGACATTTAAATTATTTTTAGAGTTTTGCCACTACAAACTGCTTAAATAGACAAATATCTTACATTTTCTGCTAAAATAAATAATCTTGTAAATATATAGTTTATCAGACATGAGGTTGCTGGGTCAGAAAGTCAGCATATTTTTAATTTTAATAGATACTGTTGGATTGTTTTTTTAAATGGCAGAGATATATATTTCAGTAGTTTGAGATTGCATTTCTTATAACTTTACTATGTAAAAAATTTTAAAAATCTATTTTATTTCATCAGAACAAATATAAATGCTTTATTAAGGGAAGTAGTATTGCAAGGGAGTAGTGTCTTCCCTTCTCCCTTGTTCTGCTTTTAATGTGAAGTGACTCTTTGCTCTTTCAGGTATTTCTTTTGGTTCATAAGTCCACATATCTAAACATAAAAGTGACTTTGATCATTCGCTTTTACTTTTTGAAATTTAAATAATCTCTTGATATGTCTATGACTTTGTGCTTTAAACCACAGATCCATCTGATCTTCACAGGATGGTCATGCATGTATTTCAATATCTGTTGAATGTATGCACTGAAGTTGATGTTATTTTGACAATATTAATTAGCATTTTCATGGCAGACTCATAAGTTGTCTAGTATTTGTTTGTAGAATAAACAGTTGCCTTATTTTTTGTTCTGTTTTCTATGTATCTATCACTAATATTTTACCAAACATTACGCGTATTAGTTGCTATCAATATGATCAAACACATCTTGTAGTCCTAACTTTTATCTTATTTTGCTTCATATTTTATAATTTACTTCATTAAAAATAATTAGGATGCTCTTTCATCTTGCTCCAACCTTGGTCTCATGAGACTGTCCTTTACTATCATCCTGAGGGTGCTTCTTTTCCTTTTTTCTTATGAAGATCACCTATTTCCTGAGTTCCAAGTCTTTCCACATTGGGGTTTGTGTACTCATTGTGATAGAGTATCTCCACCATGGGCTTTTTGAAAAAGACATTGAGTGAGATAAAATTTTGAGTCCTTGAAAATATCTTATTTCTTTAGTTGACTGTAAAATTCTAAGAAGTAATCTTCACTTAGAATTTTGAGGGAATTTCTTCCACCATGCTTTCTAACACCAAGTATTGCTATTAATATATTGAATATCAAATTAATTTGCTATTTTTGTACCTGAAAGCTTTGTAGATTTTATTGGTACTCTTTAAAAATTTTGTGATATTATGCTTTAACTGTTAATAGGTTTTTTCAATACGAAAACCAGTTATTTTTCTTTGTTATTTTACTTTGGCATTGGTCCTCTTTGATTGATGCTTTAATTTTTAAATGGTATAAAATGTCTGCTTTTCTTGCTTTCTCTCTTTAGGGACTTAGGTTTTAGTACTCTCTACCTTGCTAAGTACAGTTTCCACTCATCAATCTATTCAGAATCTTCTAGGAAAAATGTTGCTATTTCTTGCTTAAGAATGTCTTCTCTTCATATTTAACTTTAACAAAAACAAACAAACAAAAAAACCCTTTCTGTAATGTAATTTTAGTGGAACTTGGTGAGTGGGAACTGAAGGTAAATATACGTATTAAGTCTTCCGTGGTTTATCCAAAGACATGTCAGGAATATTCTTAAAAATATTACCTGTCTCTGTTACATTTTTAAATGAACTCAATACAGTTATATTGTATGTTTTCCCCTATTAAAATGTTTTATATCAATAACTGAATTTTATTTTTTCCATAAGCACTAGCACACTTCCCTTTAAGTTTACTTTTTTTTTTAAAGATTTATTTATTTATGCATACAAGAACTGGGGTGTAGGGGGTGAGAGGATTCATCAGAGACAGAGCAGGGAGCAAAATAGGCGGATCCTCTGAAGTATACTGCTGAGGGGAGTAGGGGGCGAGGCAGGAGAGGTCTGCTGCGCCATGTGGGAAGCTCCCTGGCCTGGATTGAACTTGTGCCACAGTGGCTGCCGATAGCTTCATAGTGCTGAGACTTAACCCGCTGAGTCACCAGGGAGGCCCAAGTTTACTTTTCTTAAAACCCAACTTTTTAAACTTTCCCTCTCTTTGCTCACAAGAAAGCCACCTTCAAGACAAACCTTTTTTATTCTATACATTGAACTTGATTCGGTCTCTCACATAATGATGAATAGAAGTTTGTATCATTAAGTAGCATGCTTATGAAATAATCATTTTTTTTAAACATAGTGCCAAGGTCAGTAGAGCATCCTAAATGGAACTGGAGGAATAAATCAGGAAACCGTGATTTTGATGAATTGAACCACATCCTTCAAGAGAGCAAGAAACTGGGAAAAGCCCTTGAGAATCTCTCTCGAAGTAAGTTCATTTAATTGATTGTAATTGAAATTCCTAACCAATATTGAAGTAGAAACACTCATTATTATTCCTGCAAGCCATTTACAGCTTCTTTATTATAATTCCATGAGATATAGAAAAGTTCTAGGGTGTGAAATTAGAAATAAGGATTAATCTTATGTATTACAGGTTTGTGGAAAGACTGGTTATATAGCATAGATGAAGTTTTAGATTGCCCTGCCCATGGCTGTTTGATTAAGTCTTTCTACATGGTCTCCGTTACCCAAGTCAAATATGTATCTAATGATATAAATATTATTTAAACATCCTCACATGTGGTCACCATAGTTTTCCCACCACTGAAGTAACCACAACCCTCCACCACACTGCTAATGATATCCTATTCATGCTCTTTTTAATCAAGTTGTTTCATAGTATTTAATACACATACCTATTGCCTTCATGAATTTTTGATGTTTCTAAACATTGTAAGGATAGTAACTGGGCCACTCTCTTAAAATTCTTTTGGAACCTAGTGTAATGCCTTGTAATATACCTTTTTGTAAAAGTAATGCCTGTGCAATTTAAGAGTCTGAATTAGAAGTTTTGTTCTGCCTCTGAAAAGTGACATTTAGGTAAATCATTTTAACCTCTATGAGTCTCTCAGTTCTCTCTTCTCCAAAGCAGGAAGACATGATTGTGTCTCCTGGTAGCTTTGAAGGCTTAAAATTATATAATTTAAGTAAACCACTTAAAGAATTAATGTCATAAGAGTAGACAATCAAATATATTGATTTCATAAATGCATTGTATATATATATATACACATATATAGAAATACACAGAAACTTTGTAGTCTTAGTATTGAGTTCAAATATTACTATCTTTCTCTAGCTCTTAAGTCTCTCAGTTAAAAAAAATTAGCTACCTTTGGAAGTACTTTAATCCTATGGCTTCACAAAAGTTTTTTTTTTTTTTATAGCTGTAGTAATACTCATAGTTGGAAAGCAGCTAAACATTAGCAATTTTCTAGTGGATTATATTTTAAATTTGTATTTTTTAAAGACAGTAAATTTTACTAGTTTTGTGATTTGTAGCAAAATTAAAATTGGAAAAAGAAGTATGTATATAATGTGAGTCATAGGATATTTTATATGAGTTTGTATATTGTATTATAATTATACATATTTGAAAATTATGTTTTATTGTATTATGAGTATATATGTATATGTAGATAGAGACAGAAAGAGAGGAGATTAATTTTTCATACCTCTTCATTCATAACTTAAAACAATCTTTTCTTAGACTTGTGAAATTAACCCATCTAGAACGTTGACTTGCCTTTTAAGATAGGATACTATGATTTTGCCATTAAAGGAAACTGTTTTGAATTCAAGAAAGTATGCTTTTAACTAGATTTTTCTTTTGAAACAAATAATGACAAAGCAAGTTTTCAGATTATTACTAGTTTTCAGATAATATTTTCTTAAAAAGAGCCCTATCCTATTAGCATGACAAATACTTATTTTGATATGTGTAACCTTTCTCCTTTGGACAGCCTGCGACTCTTTACATTCTCTCACGTCATCTAGTAATATGAATTGAAAGAAAGAGAATTGAAGAAAATATCTAAATTATTACATAGATCATCACATATATTCTTAGTCTTTTTTTGTCCTTTTAGATATGACAACTGCCTTGCAAACTGTTGTTATATCGTTGCTAATTTTTAAGAAATATTTGGTCCGTCTCTAAAATGTTTTGATAACAAGATTTGACTTCACTTCAGTTGCACACTTACCTAAATCTCTAGAATGTTAAGGTTCAAGATATGGTCTGTCCCAGGCAAAACTGATTGTGACCCTATGGGTAGAGTCTTGCAACCAAGTCTTATGAACAGAAGCTAGTGGTGGGGATGGGGAAGATATAACAGGAGTTTATTTAATTCTTGCAAGGAAATATTTTGAAACAGAAATGTCTGGGGCAATCATTAGTAAGGAGAGTTTAGGTGCTTGAGTATTATCCTAAGGACAAAGTTGGGCCAAAGAAACCATTAGGTGAGTTAGCAGCTCAAAGAGACTAAGTTGTACTATTCAGCTTCTGTGTATGTGATTGAGGGTTACTTGTGTCTTCTTCTCTTTTTTTTTTGGGGGGGGGCGAGTCCATTTTTTGTGGCTTCAATGGTGGGGCAGTTATTGGTCACATAGGGAGGGCTTGCTCTTTTCTCCCTTTGAGATTTGTTTTAGTCTCCTTCTGATCAAAATGTTACTTTCTTGGAATGACTTGAATTTCCGTGATTTTTGTTGAGTTTTAGTAGTGAGTTCTTCTCTTGGCCTGATAAGTGCCTATCAGGTTATAAGTTTGTTCCAGATAACCAATAGCTGTTATGAAATATAGTTTTACCATTTATTGTTGTTGATTTAGTGGTCTAGATGCATAGAGTTCAGTTCTGTGATCACAGATTTGTTCTTCCATCCTTAAACATAATGTCCTTCACTACTGAATGGTCTTGTTTGACTCTTATAGTAGCTTCAGGTTGGTACTCTCTAATTTGGTGGTAACTTTGTTACCTATTGCTTTATTTACTAGGAAGGCATAGGGAATGGACTTTTTCTTCAGGTATGATGAAAAGGAGTCTTTAATGTCTTGATATTGTGGACTCTTCCCCTCCAGTGTCATACCTATTAATAGAAAAACTTAAAAGTTTTCAATGATCTCCTAATTTTCATACAGTCCCTGAAGATACTTCTCTCTAAAAAGCTTCATCTATCCTTTCTCTTATTTGTACTTTCTAAAAAATGTGATAAATTTTAGAAGTATTTGTTATTTCATTGAAATTAACAGTAAATAGTCATTTATATTCCTCAAAATAATATAATTTTTGCTCTGTGGCTGTCAGCTTATCCACACACACACACTCGCTCTCTCTCTTTCTCCCCTCATCTCTCTCCCTCTCTCCTCTCTCTCTCTCTCTCCTCTGTCTCTCTCTCTCTCTCTCTCTCTCTCTCTCTCTCTCTCTTTCTCTCTCTCTCTCACACACACACACAATAACAGGAAAGACCAGATGCTCTGTTGAGTTTTCAAAGATGATTTTTTTTTCAGTAACAACCATATCTTGTCTTTTTCAATGTGCTAGTTTATTCTAAAGTTAGTAATGAACTTGACACTCTTCATGCTATCTCTCCCTTATAAAGGTAGATGTGTTAGAATGACTTGCAATGGCTTATAGTGTTACCTAGTTGTGATATGATCGGTATAGTGGTGTTTTTTCTCTTTGCTGCTTTTCTTAACTTTTCAAACATGACTTCTCCTCTTTGTGGATCCTGGGCTCACGCACATTCCTTCAAGTGTTTGTGTCCATCTGACTTCTAAGTAGTAAGAAAAATTATTTTTGAATAGCAAAGTTGCAAAGATGCAAGACCGCCATATCGCCACATAATGCATTTTTTTCAAAGCTGTGATTAAATGGTCTTAAGATAGTATTTTTCTCAGTGCATCACAAGAGTCCATTAGCTTATTACTGATGATAATTACCAGAATCAATGATTAATAAGATGTTTGTCAGCTTTTCCACTATAAAGTTAATGTTTTTCTCTTTGTAGTTAATAAATATCTTGTGAGAGATACTTTAAGACTAAAAATGTCATTTTTCTTTTTCATGCCTTCACCCACTAATGTCAGTTTTCACTGGTTAGTCTTGTCTGAAATAAGTATTACTGTGGTATTCTAAAGGATATTTTCTGATTCTCTCATTCCTTTATTTGCCATAGTTCTTCTTTAATGTCTTTACTTACCTTTGCTTCTGATTGGTCCTCTTTATGTTTATCTAATATATAGATATCTGTGTGGACATGTATGTTGATGTGGATAATAATGTAAGCATAGATAAAATCATATGGATACCGATGTGAAGAGAACTAACCATACAGTTGGTATTCCATGTCTGTAAGTTCTACGTTCAAGGATTCAGCCAACTATGGAAAATGTGAACTATGTAGTTAGAGCTACAATGGTTGGCTCTGTATTAAGTATGTATAGACTTATTGTTAGGTTCTCTAAACAATATAGCATAACAACTATATTAATTATTATAAGTAGCCTAGAGGTGATTTGAAACATATGGAAGGATGTTTGTAGGTTGTATGCAAATGCTATGCCATTTTATATAAAGGACTTGAGCATCCTTGGATTTTGGTGCCCGTGGGGGTCCTGGAAAATTCCTTGCAGGTATGAAGGAGTGACTATATATCTCACAGATGATTCATACTGTTTTTTTGTTTGTTTGTTTTGAAATGCTAAGTTCTCCAGATTAAATTTATTTAATGTTTTTTTCAAGAAACAGCATCTAGAAGACATAAAGTTGATAAGATGACTTGATGTTGCCTTTTCTATTTCGTTTTCATAATCCCATCTCTTGCTATGTCAGTGCCATATTCTAAAACCTAACAAGTTATCTCTGGGGATTTGTGCTTCAGTAGAAATCTGAGGTATTATTAGTAATTACTGCTCTGCAATAATCTAGTATCCATAAAAGCAAATAATTTTGCTAGGTATTATCCTCTCTTTAGCCTTAATTCAAATGAACCTTTCTCCAAGTTGATTTATTGTACATCTCTCTTTTTGCTTCTATCTTTTCTCTAAACACATGTATTTGGTATTATTTACTTTTCACTTATTGCCGTTAGGCTTTTTGCTTCCTTGGCACAGGACCAACTTACATCTTGACTCCCCAACATGGAACACTGACTAATTCAGTTGTGATTTGCTATATGAGCACCACCTGTGGTTCCATTTCTTCCTGAGTTATCTTCACTCTTCTGTTTTTCACTGAAAATCTGCCTCTGAGTCTTAAAGTGTTGACCTTTGATAGCAGCTTATATGGATTTTAGTATTGTACATTTGATTTCCATGCTGAGAACTTTGACTGTGACTGTTGCTTATTTATGGAAGGAGTTATGCTTAAAATAGATGATAAATTAGTAGGTAAATAAATAACCAAACTAAAAGCCAAGTAGCAGCAGGTTCCTATTATATGACATTGGTCAACATAGTCCTTATTTAGTAATATACTGTTCCCAGGTTAGCAGGGCCTCCAGTGTTTTCTCATCTTAATGCTTTTGCTGCTTTTGGCAGTTTTCTCTAAAGTGAGGCATTGGACAAAATATCTTTAGTTTACCTTTGGTCTACAGATTATAGTTCATGTGAAAATACTGATGAGCTTTTCTAAAGGAAAAAGTGCAGCTGTTGGGAGAGTGGAGGGCAGATATTTTAGCTCCATGATTGATAACAGCAATTTGAACTCAACCAAGAAAAAATAACATATGATTTCTTTAGTTCGTCAGTGATGAGCATACCCCAAAAGTCTTATCTTTTCTGAAAAATAGGTGCAAGAGTTAGAGAATAACATCCTGTGGAAAAAGTAGAAGCAGACAGTGTGGCAGTGTTTGTTCATTCATTCCCATATTCATTTATCTAGTCTTTAAACGTTTATGTGAAATAAAAAGATGAATAGCATGTATTCTTAGATCTCAAGTTTACCTTTTAGTAAGAGAAAGCAGATATGAAAGCAGAAATTCAAAGCTCCATAAAAGGTCAGATAAGAGGGCTATGAGAGCAAAGAAGAGCCTCCAATAAGAGGGTCACAGATCACCCTTATGGAGAATATATCTGAATAGAGTCTAGAAAGATAAATAGGTAAAGCTAAGATAAAAGTACAGTGAAGATGTGGCAGAGAAAGAAGAAATGTGTGTAAAAAGGTATTTCAAAGAAAGGAAATTTTGTATTGTTGTTGCATCAAGGGTTAAGCAAGTAATAAAGACAATGAAGACAGAAGTCTAGGTAGCAGGGGAGTCATGGAGTGGGGACTACTGATTATAGGGACCTTTTAACCAAGTAATGATGCTGTGTTTCTGAATTTCTCTGGCATGACGTGGAGGATAAAACTGATATGACCCTTGCCTCAAGGCAAAGACAAGATGAATAGGGCCCAAAATGGAATAGTTATGGGATAGAAATAGGGGGATGAGTTTATGAATGCGTAAAGATTATATGACTATAAGACTCAATGATTGATATGAGAGAAAGATGAGAATAAAGAGATAAGGATGTGCTTGTTTTAGCATTTAGTTTTCTATATAATCAAGGTGATTGGGTGTTGTCTTTACCTAATGTGGGACCTCAAGAGGGCTTAAGAGTGGAGGAGGAGTGTTATGTTTCACACTCCAGTTTCAGATAATTCAGATAAATTGCTGATATCCAGATGGTATGGATAGCTCTCCTCTGTTCTCAGTAGTCAAGGATGTGTAGATGGATGGATAGATAGATGATAGATAGATAGATAGATAGATGGATGATAGATAGATAGATAGGCAATTTGGAGAGGTTTGGTTAGGGATATAGATGTGTTATTCTTTAGTACATAGGGAAAGACACACATACACACTAGTGTGCACACATGCATGCACACACCATCAATATTTGAGATACAGATAGAAAAATAATATAGTTGAGGAGACTGAAGAGGAATTATCAGAGAGACAAGATGCAAATCACAATGGAATATTTTCATGAAAATCAAATAGGTAAAATATAATGAAAAATATCAGTGTGTTCAAAGTGACCGATAAGTTTAAGAAATTATGAGCATCATGTTGTTGAGGGGAGGGGAAGATGGTTTCAGAGCAAGATTCCCTGCTTCACTCTTGGGAGAATAATATAAAGTAGTTCAGAGGAGAACTGAACTCAGTGGATCCTGGGACTTGGGGCAAAAATAGAACATCTCCTGGGTCAGAGACCAAGTACAACAACAATAGAAGAGAGTCTGAGGAAATTCAACTCTCTATAACTCTCTATTGCAAGAAGAACCTGGAGGCAGTGGCCAGGGCAGAAACTGTGGTTCAAGCCCATGCTCCTGTGATAGATATGAGGCAGCTACAAATTAGTTCTCCCTGACATATAGTGCCATCTACTGGAAAAGTGGTAGTTCTGCACCCTCGGGACATGAATACATAGCAATTTAGAAAACTAAAATGGGGAGATGGAAAACAACACATGGCACCTTAAGTCTTCAAGAGAATATTTCATAATTGAGAAAAAAAATCTTCAGAAATCAACCACAAATACATGGCAGATATTTTCTTCCTATCAGATACAAAGTTCAAAATTGCTATGATAAAGGATTTCAAAGAAGTGAAAGAAAACTCTGAAAAGCTGATGAAACATATAAGAAAACACAGAAAAATGAATGTTCTGGGAAATAATGAACATAACATAGAAATTGAAGCTTTAAATAAGAAAACAACAGAGATGCAAGATGCAAAATATCAATAGAGGAATAAAAAAACTTGGAGAAAGCTGTGAAAGTAGAATAGACCAAATAGGAGATTTCGTCATTGACCTTAAAGGTAGTAATGCACAAATAATCCATGTAGAAGAACAAGAAATACAAAGAAAAAATGAAGAAGAAATACTTCAAGAATTTTCCAACTCCATGAAGAAAGGCAATGCAAGGATAATAGGCAACCCAGAGGGGAACAGTGAAGAGAACTAGAACTTATTAAGTAAATAATAGAGGAAAACTCCCCAAACCTGGAGATGGAACTAAATATACAAATACATAAAGCTAAAATAACATCTTTTTTCCTAAATGTAATGACACACCAACACACAGAGTAGTGAAACTACCCAGAGTTCAAGACGAAAAAAGAATATTGAAACTGGTTAGGGGGAAGAAGCAGATAACCTATAAAGGTAGCCACCAAAAGACATGCATCTGACTTCTCTGAGGAAATGCTACAGGTAAGGAGATAATGAAATGATGTGATCAAAACACTTAGAGATAAAAACTCTGCCAGCCAAGAATATTCTGTCCTGTAAGATTCTCCTTCAGATATGAGGGAGAAATAGAGAGTTTCTTAGATAAACAGAAGCTGAAAGAGTTTGCAAGCACTACACCTCCCCTGCAAAAATGTTGAAAGAAGCTCTCATCTAACTAGAACAGAAGAATATCCACACACACACACACACATACATACACACAAAATAAAACCTTAAAAAGAAGTTGAACCAAAAAACAAAGAACAAAATGACAGTATCAGACCCTCATATATTATATTTATAGTCATGCTAAATGTAAATACTATACTCACCAATTAAAAAATACAGAGCATCTGGTTATATCAAAAACCAGAATCCAACTTTAGCTGTCTCCAGAAAATATACCTGAACTCAAAAGATAAACATAGGCTCAAATTAAAGGGTCAGAATATAATCCTACAAATAAATGGAACCCAAAAGAAGGCAGAGGCAACCATACTTGGATAAAATAGATTACTTGATAAAAAGGTAACAGGACACAGGGATAGACACTATAAAAAGTCATAAAGCTCATATCTGTTACAGTAGGAAGACATAATATTCAATCAATATCTATTCCCCATATAGGGGCATCAAGTTGTATAGGACAATTATTATCAAATCTGAAAAGACACATTGGGAGCAACACTTTAGTAGCTGGGACACCAAAACCCTATTTTCACCAATGTATAGGTCAGCCAGACAAAAATAAATAAGGATACATAGCCTTAACAAAGAATTAGACCACATAGGCTGAATAGATATTATAAGTCATTGCACCCTCCCAAAAAGTGAATACACATTCTTCTCAAGTACAAATGGGATATTACCTAAGACTGATCTTATTGAGTCACAAAATATCAATTCATGAATATTGAAATCATACAAAGCATCTTCTCTGAACACAATGGTATCAAACTACAAGTCAATCACAAGAAAACAGGAAAAGTCTTTAAATATGTGGAGACTGAACAACACACTACAGATGTCTTGGATTAAACAGGAAATCAATGAAGAAATTTAAAAAATACCTTGAGACAAATGATAGTCAGCAAACAACTTACCAGAACTATGGGACACAGCAAAAGCAGAACTAAGAGGTATGTATATAGCAATATAGGCCCAACAAGAGAAACAAGAAGAGCTCAAAGAAATAATCTTATGTCTCATCTCAAGTAACTAAAAAAAAAAAAAAAAAAAAAAAAAAAAAAAAAAAAAAAAAAAAAAAAAAAAAAAAAAAAAAAAAAAAAAAAAAAAAAAAAAAAAAAAAAAGATGAAAATAAAGCCAAACAACAGCAGAAATAAATGAAATAGAAATATAGTCCAAAAGATTAATGAAATCAAAAGCTTTGAGAAAATAAAGTTGACAAATCTCTTGCTAGGATCAGAAAGAAAAAAAGGGCGAAAGCTTAAATAGAATCAAAACAAAAGAGGAAAAGTTATAATAGACATCTCAGAATTCAGAGGATCATAAGAGATTACTATAAACATTTATATGCTTGTAAGTTGAATAACTTATAAGAAATGGATAAAATCTTAGAAATACACAACCATTTGACACTGAATCAGGGAAAAATAGAAAACTTGAACAGATCAATCATGAGGAAGGAAATTGCAGCTGTCATCCAAATTCTCCTGAAAAACAAAATTCCAGGACCAGATGGTTCCACTGGTGAGTTCTACCAAACCTTCAAAATGAGCTAATACCTGTCCTTCTCACACTCTTCCAAATGATTGAGAAAGGAGGAATATTTCTAAACACATTTTATGAGACCGTTAGCCAGATAGATAAACCAGTCAAAGACACCACAAAATAAGGAAACTGCTGATCAATTTCCCTGATGAATGTAGATGAAAATCCCTTAATGTAATCTTAACCAACTGAATTCAGCAATGTATTAAAGGATCATACACCATGATCAAATGAGATTTATTACAAGGAAACAAAGATGATTCAGCATATGAAAATTAATTAATATAATTCACCACATCATACAAAAAGGTAAAAATCATGTTCATATCAAAAGATGCCAGAAAGCTTTTTATAAGATTCACCACCCACTTATGATAAAAACCCTAAAAAAAACCAACCGAAAAAACCAAAAACTGGATACATGGAATATACCACAACATAATAAAGGCAATATGTGCCAAACCCATACCTAATATTACTCTCAATAGTGGAAAACTGAAAGATTCATAACTAAGCTATGGTACAAGACAAGGATATTTACTTTCACCACTATTACTCAGTTTAATGTTGGAAGTCCTTAGTGGAATAATTAGACAAAAGAAGAATATAAAAGGAATCCAAATTGGAAAAAGTAAATAAAGCTGTCAATATTTTCAGATGACATGCTAATATACATAGAAAACCGTAAGGGAACCAATAAAAACTAATTGGAACAATAAAACACTTCAGTAAAGTGGCAGATTACAAAATCAATGTATAAAAAATATTTATAAAAATCCTATGCATACAATAAGCAAGATGACAATGCTCTTTACAGTTGCATCAAAAAGAATTAAATACCTAGAATTAAACTTTACTTTTTAATTTTTCCCCAAGATTTATTTATTTATGTATGCAAGAGCTGGGGTGTAGGCCAGAGGTGTGTGTGGGGGTGTTGGTGGTGAGAGGATTCACCAGAGACAGAGTGGGGAGCAGAACAGGCAGATTGACTGAAATACACTGCTGAGGGGAACAGCGGGTGAGTCAGGAGATGTCTGCTGCACCGTGTGGGAAGCTCCCAGGTTGGGGATCAAACTTGTATTGCAATGGCTGCGGATAGCTTCATAGCGCTGAGACTTAACCCCTTGTACCACCAGGGAGGCCCAAACTTTACTTTTTAAAATTACAAAATGAAACTTTTTTTTAAGGAGGTGAAGGACCTATACAGTGAAAACTATAAGACTTAAAAAAAAAAGGCACAAAAGAAACAGAAAGATATTCTTTGCTCCTGGATTGGAATAATTAAAATGGTTAAAATTGCCACCTTACCCAAAGCAATATACATGTTCAATGCAATCCCTACAGAAGTTTCAGTGGATTTTGTAAAGAAGTAGAACATTGTTAAATTTATGTGGGACCACAAAAGACCCTGAATAGCCAAAGCAATGCTGAAAGAGAGAGAGAATGGTGATATCACATTCCCAGACATCAAACAATATTACAATGCTATAATAATTAAAACAGTATGGCACTAGGTCAAAAACAGACACACATACCAACAGAATAGAATTTAAAGCCCAGCAATAAACCCACACCTCTGTGGACAGTTAATCTATGATAAAGGATCCAAGAATATACACTGGAGAAAGGAAAGCCTCTTCAGTAAATGTTGCTGTAAAACTGGACAGACATGAAAAAGAATGAAACTATAATACTATATCACGCCATATACAATAGTTAACTCAAAATGGATAAAGGATGTGATAACTGACCTCATGAGAGACATAGAAGAAAACATAGCTAAATCATGACATTGGCTTCAATGATTTATTTTTGGATTTATCACCAACATTAAGATAAACAAGAAAATATAAACAACTAGGACTAAATCAAACTAAAAGTTTCTGCATAGCAAAGAAAACTATCACTAAAACAAAAAGATACCTTACTTATTGGGAGAAAATATTCTCATATTTTATATCTGAGAAGGGACTGATATGCAAGATCTACAAAGAATTCATACAACTCAATAAAAAGGAAACAAATAACTCAACCAAAAAATGGGCAGAAAAGCTGAACAGGCACTTCTGCAAAAAAGACATTCAAATGGTCAATAAGAACATGAAAATTGTTCATCATCACTTGATATCTTGGAAATGGAAATGAAAACCACAGTGAGGTACCACCGCATACCTTAAAGAATGACCCATTTCAAAAAGATCAGAAATAGCAAGTTTAGTGAGTATGTGAAAAATCTAGTGGGAATCTAGACTGGTATATATAGCACCTATGGAAAACAATATCGAGGTTTCTCAGTATATTAAAAATGAATCTACTATATGATCCACTAATTCCATTCCTAGGTATCTACTTGAAGAATATAAAAACACCAGTTGAAGGGATATATGCACTTCGATGCTTACTACAGCACTATTTACAATAATTAAGTTATGGAAACAACCTAAGAGCCTACAGATCGATGAGTGATTGAATTAGCAAGACATAATATATATATATATGCACAATGTAATACTGCTTAGCTATAAGAATAAAGATGAACTCTTGACATTTGTAACAACCTACAGGGAACTGGTGAGGATTATGCTAAGCAAAATAAGTCATAAAGAGAAAGAAAGATGGGGCCTCCCTGGAGGCGCAACGGTTTAAGTATCAGCACTATGAAACTATCAGCATCCACTGCAGCAGGAGTTCAGTCCCCAGCCAGGGAGCTTCCCACATGGCACAGTGAACCTCTCCTGCCTAGCCCACTGCTCCCCTCAGCAGTGTACTTCAGTGGATCCGCCTGTTCTGCTCCCCACTCTGTCTCTGATGAACCCTCTCACCACCCCTCACACCTCTGGCCTACACCCCAGTTATTGTATGCATAAGTAAATAAGTCTTTAAAAAAAAAAGAGAAATATACCGAATGGTGTCATTTTATGTGGAAACAGAAAAAAAATGAGTCAAACCAAACCATTAGCAAACTTTAGGTTCTGACTGTGGAATTAAGGATTCCAGAAGGGGAGGGGGAACAGGAAAGGGAAGGGAAAAAACAAAGTGGGGAAGGAGCACAATAGACTATGGTGGAGTATGTTTGTCTTGGTGGTAGATGCGGTGGGGCAACAACACCTGGAGATGGAGATCTTGTAACTCTAAATCATATATCATATTGTAAACCAGTGTTACATTAAAAAAAATGAAAAATAGAACAACTAGAGTGTGTATAGTTATCTCCAAGATGTGCTTCCACTGTTCACTGCATCGAGATTCAGAACAGTAAAAAGGTTTATATTATTTTTCATTAATGAAATGAATAAAGATGTCATGGTACAGTCACACATGGTAGATTGTATAATGATTAAAAATTTGTTGTAGAAAATTTTTATTATAATATAGTTAAAATATGTTTTTTATCAGAAGCAGATAACAAAGTGGTATGCATGTTGTCTTTCAATTTTGTTACATATATTTGTATATATGGCATGTGACATCTATATATATGTCTAGATATGTGTACTGGATTTAGAGGAATTCACAAATTGTTATCATTTCTTGACACTGAGATTCACTTTCCTTTTTCCTCTTACTACGTTTCTATGTTTTAGTGTTGAACATGTATGTAAAAATGAAATGAAACATTATCTTGTAATAGAAAGTCTCCATTTAGTTTGGCAATCAGGAGTTGTATAGTTTTTTTTTAAAAAACAGTTTTAAGAAAATAGTTGCAGATGTTAGTATACAGTGGGTGGAATAGTGAATGGACAATAAGGGAGAGAAAGCGTGTTGGCCCTTTAAAAATTTTTTTTGAAAGGGAAGGTGTGAAAGAGAATAGTGATTAGTGGAAGAATGTAAGGGGCATTAATTGGGATTTGGGGGTCATTTTGATTTTGTTTGTGAGAGAGAAAGAGAGATAAAGTGGATGGGTATGGAGTGATAATCTATACTCATACCAAACAGGTAAGGAGTTTGGTCATACTTGAGAAAAAAAACATAGAGCTATAAACAGAATAATATAAATAAGTTGTCTTAGGGGGAGGGTGAGTCACTACATCCAAGGGAGTTCAACTCCAATAGTTTCAAATTTTTAAAAGTTGAGGATTTGTGATGAACAAGAGGAAGAGATGGATAGGACTTGTGGAAAATTCTCAAGGTTTGGAAGTGTCAAGAATGAAAGAACCAATTAATCAAGGATAAAAATCAGCAACTCTGACCCATGTTCCAAAATTGGTCTGTGGCCTGTTTTTGTGGCCAATGAGCAAACACATTTGCATTCTTAAAGGTGTGTATAAAAAAAAGAGAATATATGACTATGACACAGATTGTATGTGACTGTAAAGCCTAAAGTATTTACTATTTAGCCCTTTATAGAAAATTCTGTGACGTTGGGTCAAAAGTGGCAATTGAAGACAAAATCCCTCAATTTTTAGTAGTAATTTGCCCTAAAAGAAGTCAGCAACCAAAGAATGTTTAGAGACTATTTTAACTGACATGTGATCAGAGATAGGTCTTGGGTATCACCAATTTTCTTTTTGTTGGTATGTATAATATTTACACATATATTTGTTTTAATGTTATTCACTATACTCAGTGATGGCCTGGTACACTGGCTCTAAAAATAAGCCCGAATTTGTAGCATTTGCTAATCTTCATGGTGTAAATACTTAGTCCATGACTCCCACCACTGATGTAGCTTGAATTACTGAATGAGGAGTTGGGAAGACGTGTGCAGAATTCATTATCACAAGCTAGTTTGTGCCAGCTCTAGCACAAAATGGTAATTTCTAAATCATAAACTCTTATTTTTTTGATGTTTGTATTATTTCTTAATTGAAAAAAGACTTTTTAAGAGGAAAGGATTGGGGGAGTCTATCTCTACATTCTAATATCATTTGGTTTATTTTTCCAATAGAGAAACAGATTTTGGATAAATGGTTAGTTCATTTTACATCATGTGAATTTTCTAACCTACTCTTATGAAATGAATTACATAACTAAACTGTAAGGAATTGTGAAAAGTTGCCACTTATATTTCTTTTTTAAATTATAATTATCTCATTTCTGAGACCTCTTTGAAGATTGTAATAAATGGAAAGATCCATAAGTTGAAGGACATGAATGGAAATCAATTAAATAGTTTGCCCTCCATCAGAGTAAGGAATTCACCCTGACATGCCCATGGAAGTCCTTGCTTTTTAGAAGAGAATCTTTGTTTCTGAAAGAATTCATTTTTCCCACTTCTACTTCTACAGTTAGCCTACTTCTAATTTGGTCACCACTGCTATGCTATGCTACTTTCATAGGCCAATATTTCTCTGTTTGACTTTTTAGAAAGGACATATGTTCCGGTATGCATGAAGTGTCTCATGGTAAAATCCTGTGCGGGTTTTCTTTCTTTACAATATATTTACAATATTTACAATATATTTACAATATTTACAATATATTTACAATATTTACAATATAATTAGCAGGTAAAATCCTGCAGGGATTTTCTTTGTTTACAATATATTTACAATATATTTAGCAATATATCTCTTGCATGTTTTCTCTTCACCATTTCTCCCTAGTTTCTATAAAGTTTAAAAATATTAACTTAAAATTATGGTTTTTAAAGGGTTAATGAATATCTAAGAATTGTTCTTCTCAGGGAATAGCCGTGAGTGTTCCCCTAGGCCCTAGGAGAATTATCCTGGCTACTCAGTACAAATGGTTCTCATTAGAGCTTCATGCTTCTGTAAGGAAGTGTGTCTTTAATATTCTTTCAATAGCTTTTAATCAGTTCAAGCTTTGATTAAAAATGAAATAAGAAAACAGGAAAAACACCCTAGGCAATTTGACATGGATAATAGAGAGCTGAAAGAACATGTACAATAAACTGGAGATTAATTATATTTTATTATTTCTTAGAAAAAAATCATCAAATATAAAAATGTTAAGAAATATGATAATTGTATTTGAACAAGTTATATAAGGCTAAGCATTTGGAATGATTAGAGAGGCATAATTCGTTCACTAAGTCAAGTTTCCCATTTATCTAATTTAAATTTTATTCATCGCTTCCTAGTACTTTAATACATCTCCACAGCAGCCTTTTTCTTCGTCTTCATTTTCCACTGGTAAACTTTACTGACCTTACAAAACATCTTGTGGTGCTTGCTAAAACTAAGAGTAATAAATAGAAGACAGAGGACCCAAGGAGCAAGCTCATGATTCATGGCAAGTGCAATTATAATACATATTTTCATTATTCAGTGGCCTTTCAATTACTTGGTAGTTCTTAGATACATTATAAATACATGAAATATTATTGCTATTATATATTCTTAACTGAGATATAAAAGAAATACAACATCAATGGATACCTCTAAAACTTGAATAATAAACGAGGGCATTAATGCAAAAAGTAAAAAAAAAAATCAAGAGTTTCAAGAATACAAGACAGTGAAATCTTTGGTTATTTAATTCCATATATCTAAGTTTCGTGACTTTGGTTGATAAAGAGATTTTTATATATCTACTTTTTCTCTGTTTTAAATAACACTGGTCAACAAATTTTTACAAAAGTCATGTTACTGAAATAAAATTAGTCATTTCCTATCAATTTGTATGTGCTCAACACGAATATGACAGTCAAATTCTAATTTGGCTCTAGTTTTTTTTTTTGTAATTTGTAATAAATTTATGTTTACATCATGAAATGCATGCCAATATTAATAGGCTACGGTTAATACCTGTAAAAAATCAAGGCATAGACTACTTCTTAGATTTCTTTGCTTGTCTCTTGTACAGCTATTCAGGAATAGAATAGATGGAAGATGGTTTCCATTGTGCCAAAGCACAGCCTTAAGACTCAGTTTCGAAGAGTCTAGAAATAATCTCCATTCTTGTGGGTCATGAGTGATTTCTAAGGCATTCATGAGGCCCTCCACATTGGAACAGAATACCAGAGTACTTTCCTTTCTGAAGAAAGGCTCCAGCTGCTTGTGGTGCTTTCCATATAAAGTAGTTGTGACATCATCTTCTAGAAGATTCCATTGTTGGAGTCTTGCTCCTAGCAATTCTGCCTTGTTCTTGGATAAGTCCAAATCACGAACCAGGTCATTTAATTCTTCCTGTGTTAGTCTGTGTGGGGTTGATGATGCACCACAGTGACAATCTGGATCCCTGCATGCTGATGGAACAGCAGAAGAACAGGTGTGCTCACCCTTGTCCTCATCCGATGAATCAAGAGAATATTCTGCTGGAGGTTCTGGAATAGGAAGGCCCTCATCATGTGGAACTGGTCTCAGTGCAGACGGAATGTTTGGATAGACTATTCTCAACTTCTTTTGCTTCGTTCTTCTGCCAGAAAGAGGAGGAACCAAGCAGAAGTAACAGTCTTTATGTGGTTGCTTGGCTCACTCCACACCATGGGGACTGCACACGGCATTGATGGTCTTTTGCCATTGAACCACTGTGAAAGTTGTGTTGTACATGTAGAACAGCATATATGCGGAGCCCAAGGCTTGTCTTAGTCACCGACCTTGCATCCGAAGTAAAGATGATAAACCTTCTTCACTTGAGAAGTGATACTTTTCTTCTGGTTGGCAAATGTCACTTCCCCACAAATAGAGCAGAAATTGTCCACGCTATTAACGCACTTTCGCGGCATTACTGTTCTGCATTGTGCCTAAATGGATAAAATAATAACAGTTCTATGGAACAGTAGCTTAAACTGTCTCGCACAAGGTCTGAAATATTTTCAGTGCTCAACCTTTGCGACAGGGCTTTATGTAGTGCACTGCTGACGTTAGCTTGCTTCAGCAGCCTCCTGGCAGTAGTATTGCATTGCATCAGAAAATCATGCAATCAACTCTGGATGATGTGTGCATGATGGTATTATACAATGTGATGCAATATTACATCATTCTAGTCTGATTTAGGATATTGTTGCAGTCCTACTAGATAAATTTACACGGTGAAACATATAAAATAAATGATATGAAATATCTTCAAAATGAGAGCCAATAAAAATTTTTCAGGGTTATATTCATGTTCAGCACACCAAAATACTACAGATTAGGGCCTGTTTCAGTCAGTAACGATCTCATTGTGACCAGTTTGTAATTTGTCTTTTATATATGTTTAAACAACATATTCAGGGTTAATCATGCATTCATATGGAAAGGAACATTCTTGTAGTGTTGTATTAAATGTAAATATAAGTATTTAATATATACTTTACATGTGGCTTTTGTAAATAGAAATAATGCCATTTAAATTTACTTTAGACTGTGACATAAACTAGTCTGTAAAATTCGTATTTTATAAAATTCCTACATTTCTCTCTGAGTTATTCCAAATGATTATTTGTAATCCTATATATTTTTAAACCAAAATATCCTAAATGTGTGACTTATGTTAGCCCTTTAGAAATGTTTGCAATTGTCTAGAAAGCTTTGGGATTGCGTATTTGTCTCACATTATGCCCCTACTATGGTAACATTATATCTTAAGTTCCTGCCATGTATATTCAGCAGTTATAATTGCCCAGTTGAAATATGCTTAATAATACAGCAAGTCATTGAATAATTGTTAAGCTTAGGTCACCCAAATTTTCTTAAGTTCTGGCTAACCTCTTAGTGGAATGACACATAAAAATTCTTAGCCAATGGTAGCTTTTACCAAAAGAATTATATAGAATAATGCTATGAAAAATGTGTCTGAAAAATGCCCATTTCTGGTTTTATCTGTGATGGCATGGATTGTGTCATTTGCTGAGATGCATAGGGCATTTTTTTCCTGCTTCGTGTCTATTGATTAATTAGGTAGTAGAATGAAGGTATCTAGGAACTGATAAAGTACTTTTACAGAAATTCTGTACCTGAGAAGGTGAGTAACATGCTTAGGCTTACTTTCTGGAGACTATTTTCATTTTTCTTTTCCAACTCACCTTATTCTTTCTTATGCTCTGTACTTTGCTAAACTTCAGCTTCAATTCTGTTACTGTTTTCTCTGTGTTCCTTTACAAACTTTAGACCTTTTCATTGTCTCTTGGCCCATCCCACACTAGTATTTGAATCAACTTCCCTTTGTGGTATGCCCCACACCGGAGGGCTGACATAATGCCTGTCTTTAGTCCTTGATGCACCTATGCTCAAAAGAAAGGAGCAGTGAAACTACAGAAGATGATGTCTTTAGTCTTACCTCTGTGCTGGGATAAAGATTTCTTGGTGATCACCATACAGAGAAATAAAAATAGCAATAGTATGGGTAATGTTACCAAGGAAAGTATATCAAGTGAAAAGAAAAACAGTTTAGCAGGGAATCTTTGCCATTTCAGAAAAGGAATTACCCCCTCAATGAATATTCTTGTGAAGGAGACAATGAAGAATAGACAAAAAAGAAAAAGAGAGAGTGAGGTTAGCAGAGTCTATCATCACAGAAATAAAGTACTAAAACTGCACATTGCCGAGTTAGAATAGTTTTGGAGGAGTGAGAAAGAAATTATACTGAAGTACATTGAGGTATACATGGATGGTGAATAGGGGAGCTTATGAGAAGAATCACTTAATCCATTGGCTCAATAAATTGCCAATACAGGGAACTGTGGGAAAATCCTGAAGCTCTCTAGACTGTGTCCTCATCAATACAATAAGAGAATTAAAATAAATGATCTCCAAACTCAACTTTATTACTCCAGGAGGCTGAATTAATTCTTAGGACAACACAACATTGTAACAGGTGTAAGTTTTTATTCACTGTTGTTATAATTTAAAGATAATTTCTCTTCTGGTGTCTTTATAAGATTGCCACTAACAACCCACAAGCAATTTAGTTCTTCTTTTATTTTTATATGTCATTTTCATTGTTTCAGCAGTTCACGCTTCTATAGTTGACTTCAGTTCCTCATTTGTTTTCATTAGTAGGAAGGATTTTTCACATTATTTTGAAGCATTAACACAAAGAAAAATAAAATTAAAAGTGCACTAGTTTTATCAATAGAACTTTTTTGTTTTTAACATCAGATTATTGTAGATTGCTTCTAAATCCTTTTTGTAAATCTCTTTTGAATCCTAGGTATTGCAATTTCAGATGAACTTGATAAGGTAAGTTGAACTATCAATCTAATAGAAAAGAAATATAGAACTTATGTTTTAATCCTCTGTTTAAATGAAAACATTTATAAAGCATCAGGTGTTCAAATGTAATTATTTTTTGGTGATAACGTTTTAAAACTTTTAATGTTGTATGCTTAGATTCTTTTGTGAGTGTTATTGGATGGAATATATAATATCACCCTTTCTGAGTCAAAGTCTTCAGAATTTGGTTAGAGAATCCTGAATCACTGTATCAGTGAATCAATATATTAAAAAATGAAGACTACTAAATCATATTATAAAAGCTATTTGGATTCTGTCCTTATGAATATGAAGATGAAGAAGAAGATGATGATCATATGGAAGATACTTGTAGTTTTCTATAGCTACCCTTTGAAACTTTATTCAGTAAGATTTCTTTTTAATTCTGTGATGCCAAGAGAATATGATTCTGTCTTCCTCTGGGATCATAGTTGTGAAGATACAGAGAAAAGATGTGATAAGGAATCCATTTTAATGGTAGTATCAGTGGAAGCTGCTCATGGGTCAGATATAGGTAGTTTTAGAGGAAATCAATCAATGCTGACTCCTAGGTTTGTATGTGCAACAAAGCGAAGCATGGTACCATTTATGAAAATTTGAAAAACTGAGGAGAGAACAAATTTGGCAGGTCAGCATAGCACTAAGTGTTCTCTTTTGTAGTATTTTGAGTTGTCTGTTAACCATATTACATGAGTTATTGCTCGTGAGATAGCTTTGATTTAATTATAGATTTAGAATCATTGATGTTGAAGTTCTCACTTTTTTTTTTGCTTTTATCACTCCTTTACAGTTGAAAAATTATTGAGAACCTAACAATCTTTTAGTTATATAGATTTTATCTATCAGTATTTGCCATGTTAGAAATTAAAATTGAGACTTAAAATAGTGATAAAAGCATCTTATTAACAAATCCAAATTTTTATGAAAAATACTTTATTTTCCAAAACAAGATATTTGTTTGAAAGTTACATTATTTTCATTAAGAATTTGTTTAATGTCTGACTTAATTGAAAACTAATGTATTTTCATATTTGCCTCTTCATTTAATCTGTCAATATATGTTATTTTGACTGAAACAAAAAATCTGCATCAAACATGTAGTTGGGAAAGGGAAAAGTGCCTAGAATAGCCATCAATACTTGGTGAACATTGTCCAAATATCTTTCTAAATAGAAACATGTTAAAATTTGTCTAGTGGCTAGATATATAAAAAGAAAGAAAATGATAAAGTATTAAAAAAATGAGATCATATATGTCATGACATTTAAAAATAATCTCTAATGTAATAATTATATTATTTTTACAAAAACAATAGTATTTTCTACTCCTAGTAGGAAGATACCTTTTGAATTTTATGCCACAAAATGTTTCCTGTTGACTAAATAAAATATATTAAGATATTCTTACATATGAATGCCCTTTAATAAACTCTCAAATATTTTCAGACATTTTAATTTAGTCTGTCTAATGCTGTGCAAGACTGATCTTGACTATATATAATAGTGGTCAAAATAAATGGCAGATGTGGTCTTCTGATGTAATCCTGCTTTTTTAGATCTCTGTGGACATTATCGTCTGCCTTACAACTTCACCTTCCTTATAACTTGAAAAGATTTAATAATCTCTGTTCTTAACAATTATATTCTGTGTTCATTTTAAACACACACACACACATAACCATCACTATTTCTAGATTGATTTGCTATTACCAGTATACACTATCAAGTCCTGGTTGCCTGATACATAAATTAGCTTGTGTTAATACTTGATCTAGTCCTTCCTTTTTTTCTGGGTCTTAAACTTATACTTAGGTTGATATCTATACCTGAACATACTAGTTGTTCTTTGAACTTAAAATTGATTTTACCTTGACTGAATAAAATTGTGGGTTCCCAGACACTTGGGTAGATTCATTTCCGGGACTTATCCTCCCTACTCTCACCCTTTCTCCTCCACGCTCGAATTCAGTGAGTTTCCATTTAAGTCGCACAGTTTTGCTGGTTTTCCTTCATTTACCTAATACTACTTTTAAAAAGACTTTATGGAAATTGTTGAAATTATTGCATATTTATTCTTATTCATTCTATTAAGGAAGACAGCAACAGTTGCCATAAATCAGCTTTTATTGAGAAAATATTTGTCATTACAAAAATATTCCTGCTTTTACACTTTGAATTTAAAAGAAAACAGGTTTCCAGAGCTATAGTCACAATCCTTTGCCTCTTGGAAAGTACCCTAGTTGAGAGGGAGCACCTGGTGACTATGAAGCTCATGTCTTGCATTTTCCTCAAAAAGAAAGAGTAAATATCAGGCAGGTACTAGAAAAGTAGCATTTGACTGTGTAGTGATGGATGGAAAAATAGAATTTTGTTGGTGACATAATGTAGCATATGCAGATATTGTTGTATACAATTGTATAACTAAAACCTACATACTGTTATAAACCAATGCTATTACAATTACAAAAATAGTAAAACATGATAGTTTGTAATTTATGTTATGACACTTATGCCTATAGTTAAATAATCAAAATAGATTCTTCCCTTTAATCTTTCATTAGAAGTTTATCTTTATCTTTTTTTATTGAGGTAACATTGGTTTACACCACTGTATATGATACAGATGTATAGTATTATACCCCTTCTGATGTATGTTTCCACATACTCCCACCACCAAGGCACCCACATTTCCTCCACCATAGTCTTGATACCCTCCACTTTGCTCTCCATCCCCTTCCTCCACTTCTTGAGTCTGATAGTTTTAATTCTAGTCATATTTCTAGGGTTTGTTAATGGGTTTGTTTTGTCAGATCCTTTGTTTATTTCTCAGTATTCTACATATAACTGAAATTATCCAGTATTTGGAAGAAATGGGATATTTTGTTGATGGTTTCCTATTGTGTGGCTATGGGCCCAAGAGTAGGATTGCGGGGTCCTACGGTGTTTCCATTTTTAATTTTTTTTAATTATCCTGTTTGCTTCCGAAATTGGTTTCACCTGTTCTTGTCTCCACACCAGTGTAATAGGGTTCCTTTTCCTGTGCATCTTCTCCAATACTTGTTCTTTTTTTTTTTTTTAACTTGTGCCATTGTCACGGGCATGAGGCTATTGCTGTTCTATGTTATGAGCATCATATTCAAGACAGTAATTCTTGCTCTGTGCCCCCATGTTTTGTCTATTATTATATTCCATGTTTTGTCTTAAAAACCGATGTCTCAAATATAAGACATGAAACATGACAGTCAAGGAAAAACACTTGCAGTTTACATCTGTTTAAAACAGAGCTTAATAACCTAATTACAGGGTGTTTCTAATCATAGAACATAAAAGCCAAAAATTCCACTAAAATGAGCCATATAAGCAAATTATTCACATAAAAAAATGAAAATGCTTCTAACTGTATGAAAATATGCTAAATCTTGTTCAAAATAAAAGGCAAATTAAACATCACTACTTACCATTCAGACTTACAAAAACTTCTAATTTTGTTAAAATACTCTTGGGTAAGGCTATGGTAAAACAGGCACAAATTTTCACACATTGTTGGTAGAAATATAAAATGATACAATCACTGTAAAGAGAGGGAAAATTTTCAATATCTAAAAAATTATATTTAAAATTATATCTAAAATATTATATCAGATGATCCCAGTATATTTCAAGGAGACACTGGCAAAAATATGGAAATACCTCTACATGTCACTAATTGTAAGAGGGTGGTCCTCAGGAAAGGGGAGTGTCCCAGGACCCCAACCCCACCTCAAGCAAGAAAGATCCAAGACACCTAGGACTACGAATTCCAGAATGCCATCATTACCGAAGGAAGGATGCTGAGGACTGCTGAGTGTGGAGTTAAGAAATGCTTTTGGGATTTAAAAACCAGACCTGTGAGCTTGGAAGGGGGGCAATTGCTTGTGGTTGTGGATTGCCAGGGTTTCGAGTGTGCCATTAAGATTTCAGCTCAGTGGTACTGGAGGACGAATTCACCAATTTATTCTTTATCTTTTTTTCCCTTCCGTTTTGTAAATAAACCCTTTTATTAATTTTATTGTGTGTGTCTGCAGTTGAGTCTTATAAGTCCCTTTTAAGCGCACGGGTGAGAACCCACAGACAGGCACCCATTTATATTGGGGCTGCCCTGTAACAATTTTGGTGCCCAACGTGGGGCCCCACTATACATTATCTTGTTATTTTGATAACCGAAAGAGTAGAAACTAGTAAATATTGATTAAAAGATAAATATTGGATAAATTAAACTTAATTCACACAGTGGAGAACTGTGTAGTTATAAAAATGAAAAAATATCTCTATAGAAACTGTAGAGTGATTCTCAGGAAGTCATGGAGAAGGAATGAGCTTGTATAGGGTGCCATCATTTATCTAAATAACTGTAATTAAAACAGCAATACTTAATTGCTTGTATTAAAGCCAAAAGAACAGCAGCAAAACCTGTCATACTGTAAAACATATGCATGCTCTCACAACTGGTGCCATAACATGCCCTAAAGATTATTAATGCTTTGAATAATCATACAGATTCTTTAAATGTTAAACATAACTCACAGCATTCCAATTATTCTTACTCATTTTCAAATCTTCTCAACACTTTTCATTGAGAGATTATTTAAGTTGACTCCTGAGTTCTGTTGTTATAATCCTAGTGGTCTTTCATAGTGTTCTTACCTTCTGGTGTGACAAGACATTTTAGGCTCATTTTGTATACTGTATGTTCCATATTTAGAATCTGCGATTATTCCAAGTGGCAATTCCTTTTAGTGGGAATGTTTAATGTGATTATGTGTTAATCAGACATTTAATATGTGGTTATGTATTTTAAAATTTTCCTTTTGTGAGCTTGCAGAATTAAAAAAAATACGCAAGATTAAGAAATTATAAGAAATATTCCATTATCCGAAATTGAGCATTATTTAAATACTTTCTTTTGATATTGCTTAAAATACATTAATCAGAACAGTTTAGTCTGCCATGTTCTACTCCAGGGCACTTTGGGCCGAGGCCCAAAGCATTATTTTGTAATGCATTTCTTATTAAATTAAATATACTTGCTTTCCTCATTGGCCAGTGTGGAAGCTATCTAAGATAACTGTGCAAAATGGAGTTGGATGAAGCTTATTTGTGCACAGAGATATTCCTGAGAATAACCCAGATGCTCCATTTGATTTCACACCAGAAAACTATTAAGAGGATAGAAGTGATTGTAAAACACTATCCAGATGGACATGAAGCAGTAGTCATGCTTCTAGTTCTGGATTTAGCCTAAAGACAGAGTGGTTGGTTGCCAGTCTCTCTATGAACAAGATTGCAGAAAGTTTTGCAAGTGCCTCCAATAAGACTATAAAAAGTGGCAAATTTTATACTTTGTATAATTGAAAGCCAATTGGAAAGTATCACATTCAGGGAGGCACTACTACACCTTGCATTCTTCAAAACTGACAGCATACTGGAAGCCTTTTAGAAAAAACTTGGTAAAAAGTTTAGAAGACTACTCTGGCAAACTATTCACTCTTATAGAGGTGGAATGTTTAGGAGCCTATGTAAATGCACTAATGTTTCAAATAAATGACAACTACTATGAGGATCTCACATTGGAGAAATTATTGATGAACTCCAGGCTGAAAAATTCCAAAGTCTGGACCAAAGAGTGGAAGCTTCTCTTTTGAGCCAACTTGGGGTCTGACTTCTTACCGAACCACCCAAAAGACCTGGTTCTGGTATGCAAGCAGGCTTTAAATTTACATTCAATTGTAAATACGTCATTGAAGAAATAAAATATGAATAACCGACCCACAAAAAATGTAATTAATCAGTGTTATCCATGAATTATTTATGTGATTTTAGTTAGACATAAAGATACTTCAAATTTATCACATATACTTTGTTTTTCATTCTTTGAATTATTTTTTAATTTGATCAATACATATTTTTGTGCTTATTTTATAAAATCAGAAATGTACTTGTTGTTTTGGAGAGAACAAGGAATTTAAAATTTGACCCCCACCTTCCATAAACATTTATTAACATGAGAAAACATTCAAATAACATATTGTTTAATGAAGTGTGTTAGTAACTGGTGTCTGAGCAGTTGATTTCACTGTGGGTTAGCACCCCGAGTAGGCTACTTGGAAAGAGTAGACCTGGCTTAAGGTAACCACTTCTCTGATAAGTGAATTTCTTGCTGATAAGATATAGTTGGCAAATCTGTTTCATTTGGGAGAAATTTTTTGCTGGTAATGTTTTTCTTATTGAATTAAATTAATTATACTTGCTTAAGAACCAGACATGTAGGGACCTCTTATATTGGGTGGTCAAAGGAATGTATATATATAGATTTATAAAGATTAAATATTTACATTGTTTAGTACTGACATTTTCAATTATTTGTTTGCTGTGCACTTAAAATATTTTCAAAAACTTGTATTCAGTGTGATTTTTAATTTCTTTGGCTATATCATGATATTTGTTATGTGTAACAGTGTTAAGAACTAAACTAGTGCTAAGAAGTTTTCACTGAAATTCTTTCTTAAAAGTTGTAAAAAGATACTTACTTAGCTTAATAAAATATTAGTATATTCAAAGAAAATGTGCTATTTTAATGTTACTGTAAATAGACTATGTTCAGGAATTTCTAGAATTGGAACTTTTTTAACAAGTGTCAGATATAAAAAGAGGGCTTTGTGCAGTCCAAAAAATAAAACTAGTAGAGTCCCATTTTTTCACCTGCAAAATATTCACTTTTTAATTCCTGTCACTCTGTTCATAGCTCTTTGTATTGCTCTGCTTGTCAGTTCTTTCTCACTAAATTTCTGCTGCCAGCTGGAGTTAAACATGCTGTAACATCAAGCCATTTATTCTTCCCTTTGTGCTCTACTTTCCCACAATAGTGGCATCTGTCATTTTATTTAATTTCCCAGTAAGCAACCAAAAAGTTATTTTTGATTCTCTGTAGTTCTGAACTTTTTGATCATACTCAAATATAAATCCTTATTTCACTTTTTATATTACAGAACCTAAACCCCACTCACTTCTGTAGTTTCAGTTGTCAGTTTCTTCTGTCACCATCCTTATAAATAGAGCCTATAGCAAGACAAATCTAAGCTCTATTATCCCTAATTATATAAATGAGATGAATACTATTGAATTAATTATCCAGCATTTTGATTATTTGAATAAAATAAACTTTATAGGATAAACTTCTGCAGCATCAAATCTCTGTCCTCTTATTCTGCCCATATTGGTAACCAAGCATCTATTGTTATCCACCTTACTTATTCCTATAGTTATGTTTACCATTTTTCTCCAACTATATCACACATATTGAAATAGTTTGAATAAAGTATACATCCTTAATAATTGTACCTAGCATATTTATAGAATTCTGTGGCTTAACAACATTACCTACTAATTCACTTGATATAATAGACTTTGAAGTTCCCATCATCACTATTTTACCATTGGAAAGGTTGAAATTCAGAGAATAACATTTCAGTCACAGAAGCCAGAACTTAGTTTGAAGCAGTAAATATGTTTATAGATTTTTAAATTCTGAAACATATCTTAACCTTAATCTGTTTTCAAAGGCAAATATAGGTCTAAAATTTAGTAATATTGCTGTTAACTTTAATTCTTGTACTTCAAATTATATTAAACTGTGGCAGATGAATGTTCTTTCCAATAATTTGAAAACGTTAATTTGACTGCATGATTTCACAGCTGAAAGCCATTATAACACTTTCATTTCCTGACTCTGAGAAAATAAATACAGGAGGAATTCAGATTAGTTGCTAAATTATGCAAACACTATTGCTAAAATTTGTATGCTACATTTCCATGTAGGTTGGGGAATCAATATTATTATATCTAACTAATTTCTGTTTGTTATAATCTGGATAAATGTTCATCAAATTTGTCCTAATTGTATTTCATGTGTTCCTTTTAATATTGTATTGTCATATTAATTAACATTACATTGTCTACATTATAATACTATATATGCATTGTATTTTATTTATATAACATATTTGGGAATGGTAGACTCAGAAGACCAGCACTAAATTTTTAGCAATTGGCTTAAGACTCTTATAATACTAAATATAATAACGATACATAATTTAAGCACACCATAAGTTTCTCAGATCAATGTATTTTAAAATACATTTTTCTTATTCTAAGGTGACAACATATTTATCATATAATAAAAAGAATGGAAATGACAAAAGAAGAAAATTTAAAATTATCTGTAATCCCTCCATTCAGATAAAACATTAAATTCAGTGATCATTATTTCCCTCAACAAATCAAAGAGCATCTGGCACACAGGTGGTCAAATAAGTACAATGAGTAATTAATAAATGGATTAGTGAATGAATGATGGAGATACAATGATATCAATTTTTTAATAATAATTAGGTCATACAATAGATACTGCTTTAACCTCCCTTTTTTCTACTAGCCAAAGTATACATATTCTAACTTCTCATATCATTTTAAATTATTAAAATATTTAAAACATTAAAAAACCACATTATATTCAAGTTATGAAAAGATCACTTTAACATTTTTTAAATTAGTTTATCCTATGTGCTTCCAGTAGCTCCTGGATAATTTAAAATCCAAAATGCTTCACAGTTGGGGGCAATGAACACTCCAGCCATTTTTTCCTTTTGTATTGTTCCCTGATTCCATCCCTGAAAAGTAATTTACCCCTGCCAGTGACACCAAGCTCTTTAAGAATGTGGGTCTAAAAACACACACTTTCTCTGTCACAAATACCCTTCCTCATACTCTTTCCTGAGAATATTATAGGACACCTTCCAAATCCAACTAAAAAATTTCACTCCTGGATCCTGAGTGACCTTCAGGTATCAGCACAAATCATACAGAACAAATCATCTAATAGAGATGAAATGCACTAAAAGGTTAAGTCAGAAAGAAGAAGTGAATATTTTGATTTTGAGGAAGAAGCTGAAACTGTAGAAAAATTATTTCCTTCCATCCTGTTTATTAATAAGAATAAGTAATGTAAGCAGCACAATTTTTTTTTTCTTTTCAGGAGACAATGGCATTTAATTCTTCTCTTCTGAGACCCCGTGTAATTGGAGAGTGGATTGGTCGAGAAGAGAATGATGCTGATCCACTAGCTGCTGAAATGCTACAGCCCCCAATTCCGAGAAGTAAAAATGAACAATGGGAAAGTGAAGATAGTGGCTCTAGCCCTGCAGGAAGGTGAGATGAGATGTTGTCTAATTTTCTGAATATTATTAATCATTAAAAAGTAACGGGAAAATAAACTCAAGTATATGATTTTTTTTGAAAATGCCATTTTCCTGTATCATTGTAATGTTCACAGAACTTTCTGAGAGAAACCATTTTTTATCCATTGCACTTCTTTTCGTGAGAGAAAATTGTTTTCACAGGATATGTCTTTCCACTTAGAATTTTCATTTACACTTACGTATTACTGAGTTTGGTTTATAATATTGCTTATAATGTACTATTGGTTTATAATACTGTTTCTATTGTAGAAGTGTAGGTTCTCCTCCTTCAGGTAATGTTGCCGTCGTACATCCACTGCCAAGGTTACCCGTAGCCACCACCATAGATCCTTGTGCTTCCTTCCTTCTCACTCCATTTTCTCTCTCTTTCCTCCTCCGGTTGCCCCTATCTTGCTCTCACCGATCAAGGGTTGTTTTTTTTTTTTTATTTGATTTTATCTGACCCTTTAGTTTTATTCATGATTTTTATGAAATAACTGATAAAACTATGTTAAAATTACTTTCTCATTTAATGTTAGAGTGTTATTAGATTTTTTGTTAATTTTGGTTTTGATTTTTTTTCTTTATATCTAAGAAGCTTATTATCTCTTTGCTGCTGAAAACTATATAGAGAAATAATTTGAAGGACATAAGCTATCATTTGAAAGCTACTGTAATATTGGCCACGGTGGGGGGTGGATTAATTGTTAAGAATTACGGAAAGCAGACTTTTCATATACCGAGAGTTAGTTATTCAACGGGAAGACAAAAGTTATTAAATGTATAATACACTATACAAGGTGGAATTGATGTGAAATAGAGAAACCTGGGTTTAGAAATACATTTAGAGTTGGTATTTAAGAGTGGTTCTCATTATTTATGTTTTCTTTGTTAGCCTTTGAAACTTACGATTTGTGAATTTGAAGTCCATATTTCACTAGATATACAAAATGGTGCAATTTCTTTAAGTTTCCATATGCTGGTAGATGTGGGATAATTTTGAATTGTTCAGATAATATTTACTAGAAAAAATGTATTTCAGAATTATGATTTCTTTGTGATACTAATTGCAATGAGTAAAATTCAGAAAAAATGATAATCTCTACAAAGAAGTTGGGGTGAAAAATATTATGGGAAGCACGATTACACAAGATTGAGAAAAAAATTTGAATAGTTTGAAATGAAATATGATAGGAGCTAAATATCTGTGAATGTTACTAGCTGACCAACACGGAAGTTTTTCCTGTGTTTAGATAACCAGAGTAATTTCTATTTGCTATGTTAAATTTAGCAGCAACCAGTACTATTCTTTTTCAAGGAGAAAATTTTATTTTTTACCATGTAATAGCTTTCAGAGGATTTTTTCCCTTTGACTCACCAGTTGGCTGGTAGGAGAAAATTCAGAATACTCATTAGTGTGCTTCAGGCATATAGAAAATTGATTCCATTTCCATGAGAAATAACTTTTAAATTATTGAAATAGTTGAAGTGTCCTATAAAAAGAGAAGAAAACCATTTTTAAGAACCCATTTACCTTCTTTTGTGAAATGCCAGATCAATTTCACCTGTCAATGAGGGTAGTTTTATTTTTAATTCCAGACTTATGAAGCCTACTAGACATTTTTCTTTATTCATTCGTAGACTTTTAGATTTTAAATGTAAAATAGAGAATGTCAACTTTCATTTTACTTCTATTTAGTCATAATAATAATCATAGTTACTTATTGCAAATGTTAGTGTGTCTATTTTCTTCCTAGTTTCAGGACCTCTTATTCCTTCTTAAATATCTAATAGAGGGGAATTTTTCTTGCAATCCTAATCAAATTCCATACCCAGAAATTTCAATACTAAAGATCTCTTTCAAATATTTGTTTAGAAAAGTTGTTTTCAGTTTTATTTTTCTCTAACTTTAAACTATGATTTGAGGCATTACCTGTGAAATGAATATAGTGCTAAAATCCTGCCCAGATGTCCCATAAGAGCAGGAAAAATAAATGCATAACTGAACTAAAATTAATGAATAGCAATGAACTATGGGTTATAAACTGTTTCTCTCCCATTGTCTAATAAAAAAACCAAGATTTCTGAATTTATTCTGCTAATTCACACAGCATTAGATTTGATTTGGATGAATAAGAGCAAGATGAGAGGAATTTTAATGAATCTATGGAGTCTGTAACTATACTAATAGCTTCTACCCCAAAATAGTAATGAATTTGTTTCATGACTATTAATAAATTAAATGATATTCTAGACTCCTGAGTATAGAATTTTCAAGCATCATTTCTTCCATTTTTCTCTCCCCACTTGGGCTGATGCCTTGTCATTTTCAATAGACATCTATTTTGTGAATGAAGGAGACATACTAAGCTGGCAGCAGATACCTTCTAAATAAAGCTTATTTATAAGAAGGATTGTTGATAGACTATCTTGACTTTTTGCCCTTTATCCTATCTTGATTTTTTTCCATTGTCTGGTGTTCAACCCTTATTTGAATGATTGCAACACTGAATTTTTAGTACATAGCCAACTTTCTTTTCACTAAAAATACTACATATGTGATAGGTTGAACTTGTACCACTAGGGAAGCTAAAATAAGTGGCATAATCTGCTATGAGCAATTAGATGCCAACAAGTTGGGCAACTTAGGAAAAAAAAAAGTGGATATGTTCCTAGAAACATACTACCTAAGAGGAATGAATCATGAAGAAACAGGAAAACTGAACAGACCAATTATTAGGATATTGAATCAGAAATACAAAATTTCCTAACAAACAAAGACTCAAGTTGGATGCCTTTACCAGTGAAATTTTGAGTCTTATGGGTAGAAATTTATCCCTGTATTTTTTTCCTGACAACTTTTTCTTTTCCTTTTAATGGTATTTCTTATTTGAATTTTTTCCCTTACATCCTAGAAATATAACACTTTAGCACACATAACTCATCTGAAGGATTAAATGCTGGCTAAACCAAAGGAAAATAAGAGGGCAAAATGGAGAAACGAGTAAAATGGGATAAGAGCTACTAACATGGAGTTCATGACTCTTACATGGTCCCCACGTGAACTCAAGAGATCTGTGAATCTTGAAATTGCATGCAAAATATCGCGTGTATGTTGACATGGACATTTTTCTGCATTCACCTGCCACATCTTTCTTATAATATCAAATATGTTCTAAATTAAGAGAGTTACTTATTTAAACAAGAATATTACCAGTAAATATTATTGATATGGTAATGATTTATTATTAGATTATTTGATATTATTAGATGATTATTATATTATTAGATGATAAGTATGCCATAATAGAAAATCTTATAGCTTGGAATCTATATATTAAATGTAAGTAAAAGCTAAATTCTCGTCAACAACCTGATAATCCAAGTGAATTCCATCTTCCAACGTTCCAACAGCAAGTCTCAGCCCCCATCTTCATTGGCTTAATAGTAACATTTGAGAACCAGAATCTCAGTTATCAATTTAGACATTTTCCTCAGAATCCTTTAATTCTGAAATTCAAAATGCTTTGAAGACTAAGATGTTTTCATAATTCCTTTGATAGTAAAATGTGATCTGAGCACTGTAGTTCATTTATCTCTCTCATTGGGAATGCTCATACATAATGCTACAGAAATACTGATGTATTTAATAATAAGTTAAGACCCCATACCCTCTTGAGGATATTGCACAATATATGATACATGCGACTGAATATATGCAGTCCCCGCAAGCTCTAGAATATCATTTGTAGATATGGAATAGAATCCCAAGTTTACATTTGGTATATGTGGTTTTTTAAAAATAGGCTTTTTTATCATTCATTAACTATTTAAAAATAATCGTATTTTGTAGGAATAAAAATATACATTTGACTTATGCTTATTCATATAAAACAGCATTTTCAAGATAGAGTATATTGTATCAAATAATTAATTTCTTGCCATCCTATATATTCTCATAATCAAAAACTAATGGAATTAAAGTTACTCACGAATATCATTATTTTAAAAATGGTTTTATATTAATAAAATAAAGTAGAAATTAACTTCAGATTTCTCTGTGGTAAATTGTTTTCCCTTTCTAATTAATAAGTCATCTGTCACTTGTTTTTGTTAGCATGGTAGTTCTAGCACTTAAGAAATACAGATGAAAATTGTTTTTATTTGTTTACTTCTCAATGAATTAATTTGATCAGGGAAGACTTTTAAATTCTTAAAATACTTCTCAGTTTAAAAGCACACAAAAGAAAGTGAGTCAGAAGACAGATGCCATGGCAAGAAACTGACACTAGATAGACTTCTATCAATTTGCAAGTAAATCTCTTACGTTTTATCTTTACTATTAAGGCGTAAAAATTATATTTAATTATTTGGAATTAACATTGGCAGTTACCCTGATTTTATTCTTCTTCTTCAATAGTTTTTCTCCTTCACTACTCTGTATATTTTGCCTTTTCATTTAAATATTAAAAAAAAACTTGATTGTCACCAAATAACTTACTGGGATTTTGTTCACAGGATCGCTCTATATTATTTATTATAACTCTATGCAAATCTATAATTATTTCAAAGCAAAAAAAAATTAAAAATATGTATTCTGTTGGAAAAGACATTGAGATTTTTGACAGTATTTTTTCTGTCTCATGATTCTTTAATAAAGGGCATTAGCCTGCACCAGTGATCCTCACCTACACAATTACTACATTGGTGTTTGCAAAATACTGAATTTCTAATTCTGTTATTCCTTCTGCAGTTATAAAATAGTGTTATTTTAAGAAAAAACTTTTTATTTACTCCCAATTGTTTGATCTTTTCTTTCATATCCACTCTAAGTTTAAGGTGAACCAAGTGTTGGAGCTGATTGATCTTTGCCCACTGGTAACACGCAATGCCATCTTGCCATTTTCAGTCTCCTCTTAGAAGTGTTAAAATTGGTATGGAAAGATACTGTATTATAGAAAAGAGAACTTTGGGAAAAGTTTTTAAAGCTAATTTTGGTTGCCACATGGATTTCTAAGTTTTCGAGTGACACACTGTCTTCAGAAGTTGGGAGAAAAGACTATGAAGGATTCAGTAATTACCAAAGGAGCCTTGCTTATCATTAAGAAGTGGATTCTTTTAGGTTGGAGGCATCAAAGATATATTTGTCATTCCTGGTTCCACCTTCCTTCTACTCCATCTTATCGCCACACCTAGGCCTAATTAATAGGATTAGTGAGAAATTTTTTTAATCATAGAAATTAAAGTTTTTATTAAGGAATCTTGTTATAGTATGTTAAAATAGTTACCATTATGTGTGTGTGTGTGTGTGTGTGTTTTAAAGGTTTATTTATTTATACATACAGCTGGGGTACAGGCCAGAGGTGTGGAGTGGTGAGAGGCTTCACCAGAGACAGAATGGAGAGCAGAACAGGCAGATCAGAAATACACTGCTGAGGGGAGCAGTGGGCAAGGCAGGAGAGGTCTCCCGCACCATGTGGGATTCTCCCAGGCTGGACTTCGAACTCGCATCGCTGCTGCCGACAGCTCAGCGCTTAACCGCTGCGCCACCAGGGAGGCCCCATTATGTGTGTTTTACTTGACAAACTGTTTTGTAGATCAGGGAATTTCATATAATAATTTGGACTTTCTGGTTCTTGACAATAATTGGCGGGAGTTGATTAGCACTACTTCCTTTAAATGGGGCAGGAATTAGTATGCCATATTCATCACCCATACTCACTAGGAAAGTTGCTAGTGAGATACCAAAGGATGTCTAAGAAGGAAGTTAGCGTCTATTTCCATTATCCCTGGGGAAAATTTTACCATGCCCATAAATTTGCATAGCAAAATAATTGAATGAAGATTTATTTGTAGACTTTTTTTTTAAATTACAGTGGGTAATTGCTAGTGCCATCATCATTGAAAATTAATATTTAAATATTTATTCAGCTTAAAGGTGGAGCCCAAGAGTAAAGGATTAAAGCAACAGCAACAACAACATAAGAAACTTCTGGCAGCAATGCTATCTCAAGATTCCTTTGAGTCCCTCCACAGCCCTACCCCATCTGTAACTGAAGAAGATATTGATAATGAAGATGATGCAATGGAATTGCTGGGTAATTTTAAAAATTAATAATTTTTCTTTTTTCCTCTTCTTTGGCATTGTAAAAATGTGTAGTGATTAAGTGATTTAAATAGTTTTGAATAGTTTTCTTAAAGAGACCATTTAACACATACTTTTATTTATATCAGACCTTTTTTGAAGTTGAAATCACAAAAGCATGTGAAGTACTTATTAGACTGTATTTTGTGCTTTGTATATGCAGCACTTTACTTTCTGATTATTTAATCAAGCTTTATTTATTCTGTGTGCAATTGTGATAAAAAATTCAAGTCTCTCTGCTTTATTCTTTGATTATAATTGCTTTGATCACATCTTTTGTCTATAAAATGTATCCAAAGTACATGTTTCAGTCCTCATCCCAAGATGTGTCCCTGTTATTTTGAGGATGTTTCAGATAGAGAGAGTAAAATTTAAAGGGGCAGAGGTTAAATTAATTTTCTGTGTCTTCCATAAATGACAGGAAAGTTTGCAGAAATGTCAGTGATTTTTAGGCCCATTACTTTTTGAAAATCTTATCAATGGATATATATAACACATACTTTAATATCTTTCACAGAAACAAATGTATGTTTTTGTTTCATTAGAAATACCCTCAGTTATTTTTAAAACACCCTTTAGAAAGTCATTTTTTCCCCAAAGAAAAGAAATGAAATGAAATTTTATTTTAAAGAGTGTTTCACATATAAAGCAATATTTTTATGCAGTGATCCTGTTATACTACTGAAATAATTTGAACAATTTTCAAATACTTTATCATGAAATATTTAAACAGGATAAATAATGCAATAATTTGAAAACTCTAAATAATTTTAACATATTAAACACAGAGTTCTAGAAATATACACACATTTAAAAAAATTCTTTCCTCCCCTAAACCAGATTTCTTGGTTTTAAGTGTCTCTGGCAGTAGAATACTATCATTATGACAAATGGCTTAGATTTCATGCATAGACCTACACAGTTATTAATGATCACAGGTTCATTGATGTTATAACTGCATTTATTCCAGTATTCAGCAGACTAAGTTAAGGCATTTTCACTTCATACTGTTCATCCTTTTTTTTTAATTAGAATCATTAAGTCTTGGTGCTTTTTAGGGAATCTTATCTCCCTGCCTCTAATTATTAATGTTGCAGATGTGCCAGATGTGGTGGTGGTATACTTTCATTTACCTTCCTCAGCAAACTTTGATTGAGCACCTGCTATTTACTAGGCATTGTGCTCACACAGATTATTTATTTAAAAATGAAATGATTATCTCAGTTTGCAAGTAACTTTCGATTCAAGTCTTCAAGATACAAATGTAAATTCATCATTCTGATAGTATATGATAACAGTGCTAATTGGATTAAGTACACAGTTGTACATAAAGATAACAACTAAAGTGGAAGTAGGGGACAGGGATCAGGGAATATTCATTCAAGAAACTGATTCCTCTGTTGAGTCCTGAAGAACAAGTAGATGTATGTTCAATAGGCAGAGTATGTTTGGTAGCCCTGTGTGTTTGCTCTGCTAGGTGTGGACTCTTGCAGTTGTACTCTGTGACTATGCCTGCCATTTGTTCCTGTGTTTCGGTTAATGACAGTGAAGGGGGAAGCTTTGAGCAGTGACTATCAATGCAAGGGCCAGGATGTTGTCTGAATATCAATATTGGCATTATGGTATAGTGACATTGGATTGTGTCAATATCCTCCTCTCACTCCTTTCCTTTAAATGATGGTTCATGGTCAGCTAATGTCCACATGAAAGCAACTACATTCTGTTTTACAAAGAGAATCGTTTAAAGAAACCCAGGCATGCACAGAATCACTTTGGGAGATAGCCTGATAGTCTCAGGAGTATCTAGGCACAATGGGGAAACTCATATAACCTCACTTATTTGAAGGGATTCTTTAAGGAGACTAGGGTGTCCTCTCAATGCCAGTACCCCCTATAGTAGCTTCTTTGTTCTGAAGTTTCTAGTCTCCCAAACTGAAGATCAGAAATTGGGATTTAGAGATTTCTTAATCATGAATAACTGGTAGTGGGTTCTCATTAATTATTTTTTCATTAGAGATTTTAGTTTGTAGTTTGAGCAAATTTAAGAACAAGAGATTCTAGTTAACAGTTTGGACTTTCTCCATGTAACTGCACATATTTCAGCACTGGCAGTATATTAATGCAGTTCTCTTTATTATGAGCTTTCCTTGCAATAGCACATAATGTTGTAAGTCCAATGGGGTATTCTCTAAAATAATGTTATGAGCAGCTTTCCCTAATGCCTCACCTCAGCGAACAACGTTCATGTAGCAGAAAATTCTGTTCAAGAATTTTTTGCCCAGAAAGTTATCAGTTAAGTACAATGTTGTTTAGATATGAAATATATTTGTCTTTAGAGCTCCGATATTCTTATCTATTAGTATCATCAATTATTTAAAAAATATATATTTAATATATGGCTCCAGCATTTTCCTCATGTAAAAATACATGACTTATAATGTTAAATGATTTAATAATGTTAAGTATTTAACTAAAGTAATGATTCATTTCTTACGTAAAATGAAACAGATGTGCTTGAATAATTTTAGTTAATACAAAAATTAAGATTTTTTCACTCAGAATATAGTAGTGAATGACTATTTAAAGTATGAATAAAATATAAAATTATTAAGTTTCTGGTTTTAAGACCGGACATCTTCAATAGCTACATATATCTCTGTTAATACTTCCCTGGACTTGAGGTTTTGCACTGATCAGTTGATGCAATGCTTCTATCTACTTTCTTAGTCTTTTAAATATTATATTTCCATTGTTTTGTTTATTATTAAAGAATAACAAGATAATATATTTAAAACTGTTTATAGAGAAGCATATGCGATTATACCTAGTTGATGAAAATAGAAATGATAAGTTATTGAGAAGTATTTGAAATCACATTTTAGTACACAGAATCATTGTAAATAGCAACAAAGATACCTGGTATTTAAAATATCTTTTGGGATCTACATCTTGTGTAGAATGAATTTACTTTTGCTCATTTTTATATAAATGACTAAAAATATTTATGCATGGGAAACACTGTATGCTTTGTGAAGTGATAAATAAGTAAAAAGTATAATTATAAGTGTTAATATAACAAATGATTATTCCTTGGTAAAATTGGTTGATTTGAAGGGGAAAATGTTTTTAGTTAAACCAGTAGAAGATAGTAAAACTGTTAATCTTTATCTTGTTTTTTAAGGTATCTAGCATTGTTAATATATACTGATTAACATTTAATATTTCACTACTATTTAATTGTATATTTGTGGAATTCTTTTCTAAGTGTATTGGGCATGTGAAAATATTTCAGTATAGCATAATTTTTAAGTAGACTAAATCTTTTATGTAAGATTTCTTTAAATATTATCTTTAAATTCATAATACAAAAGTAACTTAATGTGGGACTAACATATATAAGATAATAAAACATCCTAATTTTAAGATAAAACAATTTAAGCACCTCTGAACTTGGTGCTCTAAGAGCAGGAGATATTGAATAAAGTATCTTCAGGATATTTTATTTAAACTAAGTAGCTCTCAATTTCAAATAAAAGTAATTCTTAAATATTTTGGTAATTGTGGTAGAAAAAAAAATCAAAGCATAAAGAATCTTCACATATTTTGAAATAATTAAAATCAATGATTTTTCAAAAATGGAAAGTCAAATTACAATGATACAACAATAGACTTATAAAAAATTATACTTTAGTCCATTAACTTTCACAGACAATTTGAGGAACTTTGGATTAACTTTAGAAGTTAAAAAAACAATCCCTAAGGTTCAAAAGAACAAGTGACTGGATTAAAAACACAACTGATGCTCTTTTGACTTAATATCAAGTAGTAAGCTATTATTTTACCTTAGTCATCAATTCACAAATATTGCCAAGGGTAGAGAGAGGAGTCACAGACTGTTTTTTTAAAGATAAATATAATACTTTTAATATTGTATGTGTGTCTGTGTGTGTGATTAGCATGTTATTATTAAAACTACTTAAAAGATGGAGAGTTTTTGATTAAGTTAACCTTAACCTTTTAGCTATGTAAGAAACAGGAATGAATCTATAAAGAAATTTACCAAAGTTTTTTTATATGACCACAAAGTAGAAATGAAGTTGCTATATCTTGGGGGAAATATATTTCAGCTTATAAATGTGAACCCATTTTCATTATATTACATGCATTATTCATCTTATTCTTGATGAAATGTTGCAGTTATATGTTTGATTATATCTTATATGGTTTATACTCATTTTACAATATCATCAGAGTTATTTGAAAGGCACAACTACTTTTTTTACACATTTCAGTATAGCATATTAATATTTTTTTAGGCTTTCGTAGAATTGACAATGGAGCAAAATCATATTTATAGGTGCAAAATCAAGAAGAGTATTAGTCATGTCTTATACTTTCCAAACCTTGCTCATGATCATATAAAAATAAAAGTTATATTAGTAAAAAGCCAAGGTGATTATAAATATATTTTATGATTTAAATTTAATAATTAAGAGCAAGTGTAAGTATAGTGGTATTCTTTTCAGAATGCAATAATTGACTTTCTGAAACCTCAGTATCTTACCAAACTTTGAAAATAAAATCTTAATTATCTACATGGAATCATTTTATTAAGACAATCATTTGGCAAATTATTTTGCATTTTGACTAATCTTTATAAAAATTCACTTTCCATTCGATTTCTTGGTTAAGTTGGTGTCTTTCCATTCAATTTCTTGGTTAAGTTGGTGTCTTTTTAAAGCAGAAAGCAAAGCACCCATATTTGCAAAATAAGAACATGCATTTCACCTAATGGTGAATGATATCTGGTGGATTTGTGGATATTGTCACTCATTGATGTTAAAAAAACAAAACAAAACAAACAGTGAGAGAGACTCAAGGTGGGGATGGAAAACAATGCACTGAGTTGGTAGATCACAGATAACTTTGATAGTGGGTGCACTCCGACAATTACACCTGTAAGAGAGGTCCTTTACTCCCAGAATATGAATAATAATAACAATGTAAATCAACATTACCTCAACTTTAAGAATGTTTAAAAAAGAAATCTGTCTTGATACCTGTATTTTAAATATCTAAAATATATGCAAACTTTGTATCCTTTGTGCTCATTGCTCATCAGGATAACAGAAATATTGTGAGTTTAAAATGAAGATTCTTCTAGAAAGAATTCTTTTAAAAAGGCTGAGGATACAAAAATTAAATTTATGAAACCATTATTACTATCTGCAAATTGCTTAAATATTACTTAGAAGTTCATTCTGTATAATACCCGAGTAACTGAATTAAGGAATTAGTACATATTAAAGATTAAATCATTCATATTTGTAGGATGTTAAGATATAACAATTTTGACCATCAGTGAAGTATCTAATTTCCAAAGGTACTGAATAAAATATCTTTCAAATAGCTCAACCTAAGTAGCTTTTTTTTTAAATATAAGCGTCTCAGAAATTCCAGTAATTATACCAGCAGTTGATGACTACAATTAACCAAACATAGGAAATCTGTACATTTCTTTTTAAACCTTCACTAAATGAATTTGTATAATTGAAAACTGGGAACTCACACAGCTGTATAAAACTATTTTTCACATGCTGATTGATAAATATTACCTACTGTTAGGCCAAGTGACATACTGCAAAAGAAGTTCTATGTAATGCCCCTCTATAGAGTTTTGTCCAATATTTCTGATTTCTAATTTCAGCTTTTTCTGTGCCATCTTTGCCTGCACAAATGCCAAGTGAGCTCAGATTGAAGAGTTGGCTTGAGCGGGGTTGAATAAAACTGTACTTGTCTCTCCATATTACAGTCATAACCTTTGAGAAAATCTATTCAAACTCATTCTTTCATTCAGTAAATATCATACACCTGTTATGTGAAATGTATTAGTTCATATTAATGTATAACACTAAGATTATTCTTGATTTTCTTACCTTTCTTATCTGTTTGGGCTATGGAGAAAGGTGAATCCAGACAAAGTTTGTATCTGTTTGTAACCATTTTGTTACTGTGTTTTGCTGTGTTCTCAAGTAGTCCAGTAGTTCATTCATAGATTTATTAATTTCTCCAATGTATCTATCGCTTATAAAATGACTATCTGCACATCCTTAGAAGTTCAGGTTTGCACAAATACAGGCATATTTCATAAAGTATTCATTATTTGGGGATGATTCTCAAATTTGGCTTGCTTAAGAATCATGGGTGAGCTTATTTAAATGCATATTCTAGTACTCTCTGCCCCCAATATTTGGCTCATTAGACTTGGTTACAATCCATGAACCAAATTTTTCAACAGGAGCCCGTTCTCCCCCTTTTTAAGAGATTCTGTTGCAGGTGATATGTAGAATATACACTGCAAAATTCTATGATTGATGATTTTGTTGTTGTAATATATTCTGAAGCAAGGGTAATGAAAGAATAGAAAGTCCAAAGTTTACAATAGAGAAATCGGAATAGACGTTTCTGAGTGAGACAAGCTCTTTGAAAATGTCTCCTGGAAATAAGGAAAAATCTTGGGAAGCTTTGGTTAACATAGCATGCATCTTCTGGTTATTGCTGTTTTCTTTGCTGATACCATTTTACAGGCACTTGAAAAGTGAAATGTTTAGTGTAGAAAAATTGTATATACTTGTTTCACATTTGGATTTGTATTTATGTTTCCGCTTCTTCATTATTCATTTTTGTGTTTGTTTTCAATGAAATAGCAGAATAATTGCAAATGATAGCAAGGATTCATATGTAGAGATTGCCTATTAAATAAATATAAACCTTCATGACATCAAAAAATATACATCATCCTTCATGATTTACTTTCATGGTATTTAATCACCAAGGTTGCTTTGTTTTCCTTTAATTTTTTTTCCAGTGGTAAATGTAGGACAAAAAACCAGAATAAACTCAATTTGATAGTAAAATCTAAATCCACAAATCATTAATAATTGCCCTTCATTTCAGTTGTATATCTGTGTGAAAATTCCTTTGAGAGAGCTGTTTCCACTACATTTTTTGGTACATTGTTTAAGACCTATTTTTAATTCAAAATGATTTACAAATTATTTCATCCACAGCAATAATATGTTAATATGCTTTTTTATCTTTAGGCTGTAGCTTTTCCCTGAGTATTTTGCAAAGGTGTGAGTCACTTTGTGACTGTGATGTATGTGGTCTGTGGTCAAAGCACTGGACTAGAATTCCTAGGACTAGTTCTAGTTTCTTGCTACCTCTTGCTAGTTTTGTCACCTGAGCTCAAGTAATTAATTGTATTGATGATATGTAACAACATATGACTTTCCTATCCCACAGGGATGTTGTGGGAACAAAAACGTGATATTCTTTGAAAGTGCTTTTAATTTTTTATTTTAGTCATGCCTAACAAGAATATATGAAAAAGACAGTGCAATTTATATACATTTTTTCTTCTAAATACAATGAAAATCATTGTAAATATCATAACCAAATTGAAAATCAGTGTTAAATATTTTATGGTTATGTTGCCCTTTTCATATCCTTAATAAAAAATCTTTGCAACTTCAAGATGATTTGTTTTAGACATGGTAATGATTTACATATGACTTGACTGAATTTGAATTAATTTTGTATGCTATGCCATTTGAAAGTCAAAAATCATGACTTTATTGTATTTTTTCTTTATTAAAAATGTGCAAAAAGTGTAATTCAGCATTTTTTTGCATTTTATCATCAAAATAGTAGATATTAAAGAGATACTAAAACTACTGAATTGTTTTAAAAATTCTTATATTTACATTTATTGTAATAGTACTGACATTTTTATTTGACACTAAGCAGAAAACTTTAAATTATTGAAGTTGAAAACTGAAAACACATTAACAGAAAAGTGGTCACAAAAAGATAGCTAAATTATCATGTTTTTCATGATAAACCTGTAAATACTGAGTAAGAATTACATAATGTAATACTAAGAGAAAACCCTAAGGCATATTAGACAAATGTGTTGCCATTCTGGTCCCCTAAGAACAGCATATATAATATTAGTTTGTGGATATAAAAGGTCTGAAGAGCCAATTGATGAAATAGTATCAGTAGTGTTTGTAAATAAACAAAAAAAAAAAAGAAATTTGAGAATGTCGAGGAGACTTTCCTAAAAGAAAGTCCCCCCATACACATGCAAAAAAATTAAACCTTTTTCCAATAAATATATGTTATTTGAAATTAATGAAATTGTGAATGTTTTCCCTACTTTTTATTTTTCTACGTAGATGAAAACTTTAAAAGAGCATCTGTGATTTTTTTTTTGTCTTTTAGTATACTGTAATGTCTTCCCAGTCTAATCTATGGAGGTAGCAAAATTGTTCAGCCTTGCAGAATAAAATAAATAAAATTCAACAGTCAAAAAAACAATACCTAAATTAAAGACCCTCAATACCAAATGTTGCCTTGAATGTGCAATATCTAGAATTCTCAAACATTGTAAATGGGAATTAAGGATTTTGCAGTCACTGTAGTGAAAATATTTGACAGCCCGTAATCATTTAGTATGTACCTACTTGATGGCCTAGCAGTGGTTAGATATTTTCCCAAAGGAAATAAAACCTTTATCTACAAATATTTGTATATGAAGGCAGTTTTACTAAAAATAACCCCAACAGAAAATAATCAAAATATCAATCACTAGGAGAATTTATAAACAAATTGTGATTTTGTCATACAATAGTAAATCTGAGTTAAGTGCTGACACATGTAGTAGTGTGATGAATCTCTTTGCCATGGCCTGAGCTATTTCTCCTTTAAATTCATATACTGATGCCTTAACCCCTAATAGAGCTTTCAGGAGGTAATGAAGGTCAAATAAAGTCATTGGGTGTATTCCTAAACAGTAGGACTGGAACATTAGAAAGGAGAGAGCCCTTATTCTTTCTCAGTGCATTTAGTGAGACCACATGTGAGACCACAGAGAGAAGGTCGCTATCCGCAACCCAAGCAGAAAGCTTGAATCAGACAATGAGCTTGCTCGTGTTGTAATCTGGGACTTCCCAGGCTCCAATACTGTGAGAAAACAAATTGGTGGTGTTTCATTCACCAAGTCTAAGATATTTTGTGATGGAAGCCTAAACTGACCACAACACTCATTAACAGTATGTTGGGGAAAAATGAGATATATAACTGTATACTATACTAATTTTATCATAAGAAAATTAAGAGCCAGTAAAACTAATCTATGGTGATAAAAATCAGAACATAGTAGGACTTGTGAGAGTTTGGCATGAGGAAACTTTCTGGGGTGTTAGGGATATTTTATAGTTTGGGATATACATTATAAGGCTATATATTTTTCAAAACTCATTACACATTTAGTATCTGTATTTCACTGTAAAGTTGATTGAAAAATAAAACAGCAATTTTCATGTATAAAATCATGGGCACATGTTACATAATAAGTATATTAAACATGTCAAAATGAAAGTTCACATTTGTTACTGATTCTGAAATGAAATAATTATATTTCATGTAAAAGTCATATGAGGTATGAAAAATAATTCAAGATGATCATATGGACACTTGCTATAAAACAATTTCATAACCATTATCTCTGATAAGTTTTTCTAAAGTCTATTCCTATTGTAAGCATGATTATTGAATAATCCTGAGGCAATAAGAAATTGTCATTTTAATTTCATAGTCAAAATTCAAAAAGCAGAATTCGATCTTTGATGATAGATGTGCTAAGTGTGAATATACATTTTCAGCCTGGTTTCACTATTTCAAATACTGAATTTTCATATACTGAAATTTCCATTCTCATCAATTTACCTGTGGTATTAAGAGCTAAAGATGGACAAATTTAACCTGAAAATGTTCTTATTGTCAGCAGAAAATACATAGTGGTATATCATGAATTGCCTTATATTCTTTTTTAAACATCTTTATTGAGATATAAACAACATAAAATCATTGTTTAAAATAGTGTGTATGATTTGGTCATTTTTGCTATATTCACAGAGTTGTGCAACAATGCATAATCTAAGATTAGTATATTTTCATCACTCAGAAATAAAATCTATTAGAGTCGCTACCCACCTATAGATAATCTATTTTTTGTCTGTGTATTTGCCTATTCTGCACATTACATAAAATGGAATCATATATTATGTGGCCTCTCCTGAAGGCTTCTTTTACTTAGAAATATTTTCAATATTTACCAATATTGTAGTATGTATTAGTACTTTACTCCTTTTTTTAAAAAAAAGGATTTAATTTTTAAACTCTAGATTACAGCAAAATTGAAATGAAAATACAGAATTTTCCCACATACCACCTATCCCCACATATATACAGCCTCCCCTACTATCAACATCCTACACAAGAGCGAATACTTGTTACAATAAACAAACTTATATTGGCAAATTTACAGCCAAAGTTCATACTTCATACCAAAGTTTATTTTTGGTGTGTATATTCTGTTGTTTGTGGAAAATATATGATACAAAGTAGTTTCACTACCTCCGAATTCTCTGGGCTCTTTATTTTCATGCCACCATCCTGTTAAACCATTAAGACCACTGGTCTTGTACTGTCTCCATAGTTTTCTCTTTTTCAGAATAGCAAATGGTGAAATCATGCAGTATGTGATTTCTGAGATTGGCTTCTTTTACTTAGCAATATACATATATATAAACTTCCTCAAAATCTTTTTGTGGATTGCTAACCCATTCTTTTTAAACCCTGCATAATATTCCATCGTTTGGATCTACCACAGTTTATGCATTTACCACTGAATGACATCTTGGTTGCTTCCAAGTTTTGATAATTATGAATTAAGCTGCTAAAAACATCTAAGTGCAGCCTTTTGTGTGGACATGATCTATTTTGAGTAAATATCAAGGAACACAAACATCAGATGGTATGGTAAGATAATGTTTATTTTTATTATCTATTTTTAAAATATCTGAAATGTTTAATGATTTTCTGTGTCATGCTAATCTTCTCTGTATACACTTTTAGTATATGTGGTGGTTATTTTTTTAAGAAATTGCCAAACTCTCTTCCAAAGTGACTTTACAATTTTTCATTTCCACCAGCAATGACTGAGACTTTCTGTTGCTCCACATCTTCACCAGTATTAGGTATCATAAGTGTTCTGGGTTTTGCTATTTTAACAGATTTGTAGTGGAGTCTTGTTTTAATATGCATTTCCCTCATGACGTATGACGTGAAACATCTTTCATATGCTTATTTAACACCTGCATATCTTCTTTAGTGAGGTGTCTTTTAAGTCTTTGGCTCATTTTAGAAGCAGGATATCCATTTTTTTGAATTGAATTTTAAGAATTCTTTGTATATTTTAGCTAATAATCTCCAGTTTTTCTTCTGGGGCATCTGAATACCTGAGAGTGACACTTCTATATATGGATATTTGTGTATATGCAACTTTTTGGATTTTATTAAATTTTATTTCTTTATGTACATGACTAAGTTTTCTAGAGTCTGGGTAATTGTTCCCAACCAGGGAGAGTACTGTGCTGTCCAGGTGCATTTGTAAATGTGCCAAAGTATTTTTAATTGTCATAAAATCTGTGGGCACTTACTGGCATTTAGTGTGTAAAAGCAAGGCTATTAAATATGCTGTTGTGCAATATTGTCCTGGTTACAGAATAATTTTCCTACTTAAGTGTCAATAGTGCCTCTGTTAAGATATATTTCTATAGGTATGCATGTATTGAATCATGTTGTACACCTTAAATAATCATGTTTATACAACCTAAAAATATCTTTGTCAATTTGATTATAAACCAACTCATTACAAATTTTAATTTCTCTGATATTTAATGAGGTTAAATTACCTTTTTTTCCCCATTCCCTTATTTATGTTACAATGTTATGGATGATTTTTTTTAGATATTTTGGCCCATTCTCTCAACTCTTGTCACTCTTGATATTTTAATTCCCAATTGTATTTTTATATTTAATAATTTTCTTTTTTTATTCTGATAAGTTTGTTGTTTTTATTTCCCCTCATATTTGCCATTCTTCCTGTATAGTTCCTGAATGTTCTTTTATTCCTTTAAAATTTTAAATACACTTATTAGTCTTTGAAGTGCATTGATCATCACCAATTCTTGAGATGTTAATTCCTTTTTTATTCTGTTGTACTTAGCTAACATTTCTGTGTTTACAATGGCAGAAAACTTTTTATGATGTTCAATTAGACATATTGGTGGGGAGACTTAAAATTATCTAATTTGAGTGAAATGTAAATACTCGTAAAATATTGCAGAAGTATATAGAGAAATGCGTACAAATTATTATTTTATAGCAAACATTAAACTATTGTGGTTAATTAGGTGGGTTACCTAATTAAACATTTTAGTCAAAAGTTACATAAATTTATATGAGCTATAAACATATAAATAAATATGTTTAGGGATTAGTATCTCTGTATTTGGTTTATATAGTAAACCAAACTGCTATGACTTGTTAACTTTGGGGAGATTTTAAGTGGGAGGGAGCTTTCATTTTTCTATTTTATGTATTTCTTTATTGCTTGACTTTGTACATAAGCATCTTTCATTGAAGTATAATTGACAGTACAAGATATTTCAGGTGTATAGCATAGTAATTTAATGTTTGTGTATATTACAAAATAATCACCACACATCTAGTTAACATCTTTACTTCTCTAACATCTGTTTTTTTCCCATGTGATGAGAGCTTTTAAGATCTACTTTTTTTAAAAATCAACTTTCAAATAACCACTGCAATTTTAAGCATAGTCACCATGTTTATGCATGGGCATTTAAAACAATAAAAAGATGCTAAAAGCACTGAAGATTTCAAGATGAAGTGTTCTGCAATTTCCATGATTAATATTTTATATTTAATAAAAGTGAAAACCTGGTAAGTTTAAAAGGCAGACTGTGAACGAGCCTCAGAGTAGACCGCAGGATCAGGGCACAGGAACAGGTGGTGGATGTGACTGGGAGCAGACCTGCCTCTCACCCAAGACTTGGTCTGTGAAAACCACCCAAGAGGGAAGTCAGTATGTCTGTAACCTCCCTGCTATGTCAGCCTTGTGGAATTGTAGGTTTGTTACAGAGGACCTCAGAGTTTTGTGTATTTTAAAACATCTATAGTGATGTAGGTTACAGGAATGATAGATACCATCCATAGATAGCGTTTAAAAGTCAGTTGAATTTTCTTGTCACAGCTAGCGCTGACTCCAAGACTGATAACCATAAACTATTTTTAAGATTCTTTCATTCTTGTTCAATGTTTCACAAGCCATATTTGATTCATCACAAGATAAGATATAAGAATGCTTACAATAAAAAGCCTTAAATTCTTTTTCTTAGTTTATTTTTTATTCTATTTTTAAATTATTTCTACCGTATATACAGCCTATGTTACTCACACCAACAAAGTCAGAATGTGTATTTTATTGCATTTTGGTACATTAATAGAACCAGAGAAAGATTCTTTTTCTTACTACATACTGATTGAACAGTACTTCAGGCTACATATTTCCCCATAGTGTAAAATCAAGTTTGTTAGTATCTAGTCTGTGTTTTGTAATTAACTCATCACCCATTTATATTTGGCATCCTAACTCAGCACTTAGTTCTAGGCAAATAATTTTGCACTGAAAAATCCATTAACCTTCTCCTGGGGTGAATCAGTTTCCTGTAAATTATATTGCCTAATTAGCTGATCCTCTGGAAACTAATTCTAATTTTGATCCCCAAAAGCTTAACTAAAATGTCTCTACTTTTTAAAGTAAACTACCTACAGATTACTTCTTAAAGATACCAGATTCAAATAACTATTACACCAACAATTAAGTAACTCATAAAGACAAAACTGTTACTATATTTAGTTGGTATTTATTTGCTGTATATGCACCCAGATCTTCCAAGTAGAAAATCCCCACCTTTCTTATGGGTTAACAGAGTGTGCTTTGGTTTCCTTGTGAATCACCTTGTTGTGGAACAACTTTCCAATAAGAAAATGTGCCTTTATCAAATCAGTTTTCTACATCATAAGAAATATGCTTTACAAAGAGTAATTGTTATTCAGGATATATTGTGAATTTCATTATTGTTTCTTCTTAATATTACACCTGCAATAAGATATTTTCCTATGTGCAATTTCATTCTTATGCGTATGAGTGATAGGGCCTTTCCAGGTATTTGGAGCACAAACATCAGAATAATGGGTGCATAGCCGTGGCTATGAGCAGCTAAGAATTAACAACACATGGGAGTTTATAATGAAATGTTTTAGAATGTTCTCCCCCTTGATTTTTGGCCACATAATTAAAATGCCTTTATAACTGGAAAAAGAAACAGTGAAAAATTTTCTCTGATAATATGGACAAATGCCAAAAGCTTGTGGTTCAGAAGATGTTTCTTTATGAGTCTGTTTCACATCTACTGGTCATATCTGATTTGTGAAATTTGTACACTTCAGTGTTATGGGAGCATAGATAAAAAGTATATATTAACCATAAGCATTTTTATTTGTGTTAACACATGACAAAGTAAAATTTTCCATTATCCAGCAAACCTGGATTGTATATATAATTAATTTAAAATTAAATTTAGAAACTACGTATTCACTTCTGTTTGGACTTTGAGTCTAATTTTGATGACTGATCAAAAATTTGCTATTTAAAAAAATTTGGAAAGCAAATATATTTTGCTATGTTTTTTTTAAAAAAAAATGGAATGTACCTTTTACAATAAATTAAATTGTCTTCACTAAACAGAAAAGAAAATCCCTAACTATACAACTTCTCTTTTTTTTTTTTTTCTTTCCTTAAATTGTAACAGGGAGATGGAGAGGGGCTGAAGGGCAAGTCTGGACCCAAAGGTTCACAGGTGGTGCCCCCTGGGGTGTGTGGCACAGATGAGGATGAATAGGGCCAGGTACAATATGGAGTATTTAATTATTTGAAAAGTCATCTTCTTTATAGGTATATGGAGGTAAGGCATTGATAAGAGAGAATGAGAGAGGGAGCACAGGAGATAATTTTGTCTTATAGCAAAAAAATAAAAAATAAAAACCTATTAGATATAAAAATATTTTTATATTTGCCTATTTTTCTTTGTGATTATATCTGGATAACAATGCCAATAGAGGTTAATGATTCTATTATGATAAACAGTTTAAGTCATTAATTATGCCATGCCCTAAGCTAGGTACTGGAAACACAGACCCAAATGAAGTATAGTCCCTACCCTAATACAGCAATAGCAATAGCAATAGCGCAAGAGACAAAAAAAAACAACAACAAAGAAGTATGTACAAGATATGACTTGGGAGTGGGTAATCGATTCTGTTAAAGGTGGAAACTGGGAAGTCTTTAAAGGAAAAGTGTTATGTTACGAGATTTTGAGTGATGAAAATGTGGTTGTGTAGAGTTGGGAAAACAATTTCCCTTTACTCTTCTAGGTTTTTTATTGAAATATCCCCTGTAGTAAAAGACAGCTTATAGGAGAGAAACAGTTTTTATTTTGTACATTTGGATTCTCAAATATATGAGACCCAAAGTAGTAGCCAAAGCAGGAAGCTTTTATACCATTTTTACAGGTAAACAACAGGACAAAGAAATTTGGCCTTGGGGTAGTAAATGAGTGAAGAAGTGGCAGGCTTTATTTTCTCAGCCTCCATTACCTTAAGTTCCCTGTCCCTGGTGGTCAGGATGACCCTTTTCTTCCTGGTGCAAGCAGGGCACCTCTCATCTGAAGATTAATCTTCTACTTTCAAGGACATAAGGAGGACCAATGTGCTCTTTTTCACTGGTTATTTCTTAAGTAACTTTAGTTCACAATAATCAACATGACCAAATGACATAAAGGGGGCATGGCCAGAAACCCCATGTGAAAAGATTGTACATGGGAGGGTACAACAGTAACAGTGAAGACTTAATGTTGTTTTTAAAAATGTGTGTAAAACCAGAAAAGATTTGCTTTTGAAGTTATTCTGATTGTAGGGATTATTTGAATAAGGGCACTTAGCAGTGGATTTGCAGATCAGCAATAGCTGTTGCAAGAATCCAGATGAGACAATACTTGCAGTAGGGAGGTAAGGGATAGAGAGGAATCTAAAATGATTACTATGTGTCTAAGTGTTACCAACGTAGAAAAGAAATGCAGAAAAAATAATTTGTTCCTTGTTTTGGGATGAGCAATAATTTCATGTTAAAACAAATTTTAAAGTTTTATTTTTTTGACATTCTGTAAATTGTGTGGCATGAGGGTAAATATAAGTTGGGGTAGGATTGAAGAAAACATCATAGGAAACTTAATTTTTTTAAACGACTGAGTTTTTATAGGAAAATGGAAGGCATACTAATGGAAACTTGAGAAATGACAACATAAGTCATATTGCGAATCATACTTTTTCTTTAGTTACAAGAAACCTGTCTAAATATAGAACAATCGTGGTTGTGAAAAGATCATCTGGACTTGTTTTTATTCACACATCTCAGCTTAAAAATTAAATACCAATGTGATTTAAGTATGAAATCACACACATATCCAGGGACTTTAAAGAGTTAAGAAAGCAGTAGGTTAAATGAACTGTTAAAACATACTGTTAATGTGCTATGATGTAGCAAGTATGTTAAGCTATGGGAACATGTGGATGAGCTCCATATATATGGAAGAAGGTGGAGTGTGAAGGGAAAGTTTAATGGAGCTAATCAGAGAGAGCAGAGTCCTTGAAAGTCCAGAGGTACAGAGAAGAGAGTTAAATTTTAAACATAACAGAAAACTTGGAAGCATTCATACTCAGCAGTTCAGGAGACAGGAGGCAAATAATTTGAAAGTGATGAAGTAAACTAAATTGGCTGAGGTCAGGATAATATAGTGTTTTGAGTTTCACATTCAATGGTTTGGATTTTCTCTGACAGTCTGGAAAAGATAGGGTCACATGATATCGATACAGATGTAATTTATAATATATATGAAACATTTGTAGCAGTTTGAAACATGTATTGGAAAGATTATGATGAGTTAGGGAGAAGTGTGCCTATATATATAGAGAGAAATACTTTGTACATACACAGTAAGGGAAAGAAACAAACTTTTGTTTATGACCTTTTATTGTGTTCACTTCTAAGTATTTGCCTTTCACTGTCTTGTGCTGTTTCTCAGTTTGCCCTGAAACCAAGACCTAAATTAATAACAACAGATTTACCTTCCTCCAACTATTTTGTAGGGTGAAAGCATGATATTATGAATCTGATACTTGGGAATCCCATTTTCTTCTGTACTTTTCATCATGTTTTAGCTGCTCTTTTAAGTCAATAAGGAGATTTATTTCGTTCAACATTCAATAAATAATTTCCGCAGTCTCACCCTGTGACAGATACTGTGCTAGGGACCGTTTCTCAATCACTGAGCCTCTGATTATGTGGAAGTTGGGAGGAAACTGTATACAGCGCCTTTACACATACTAATTCAATATAGTGATGGGGGGGTATAGAAAAGACTGAGAAAAAATAGTATCGTTTATCCTAAAGCTACTAAGGATTCATTATGTGCAGTTTCTAGTAAAAAGCTTTATTATATAGAGGTGAAAGAAGAGGGAGGGGAAGCATTTTGGTTACAATTCGTTGATGCATGCTTTGTTGTATGATTTATTTGATCATATGCTTATGTGTTTCCCATCAGATTGAGAGCTTCATAAGAATTAAGACTGCATCTTTCCTAATTTTATACCCAGTAATATAACATGGCATCTGAAACATTGTTGGTATTCCTAATACCTGGCAAATGTTGACCCATTATCTTTCCTTAAGGACTTAACATTTCTATTTACACTTTAATCTTGATAGTTATGCCTCATCATGCTGGACCTATATCCATAACTATATTTTATAGCATTATAACTGTAACTATTTGAAATGTCCATTACCTGGATGTGCAGTTGATTTTTATTTCGAATTTCTGTATTAACAAAGTGATGCCTTTCAAAGATGTGTTGTTTGGGAGGTGGGGGAGCTGTTAGCCTATACTTAATGTTCTGTATTCAGCTCTCTCTATGAGGCCTGTTTGACCCATTCTAACACCGCTCTTCCCTAATATTACTAGTACTCCCATATCCTCTACTATCATTACATAATACGGTTTCACAGAAATGGTGTAACAGGAAAATGTTTATAAAGGAAGGAACAGTCAAAATACTTATTAATTATTCAAGGCAAGGAGGTATAAACATATATGAAGCAAGTCCTATGACCATTACACCCTACATACTGAAAAGCTTTTGTTTCAGATTTTAAGGTATGGCATCTGTAAATATTCCCAGCTCTCTGTAGAGAGGAGGGATTGAACTTGAATCAGGAAAATGAAAACATTAAAGAAATGTTGTGTGTACTGGAACCTTTAGTAAAAAATGGGGAATTGTCAGTGACCTTAACAAAAGCCTGTGCAAATGTAACTTTTAAAAGGTTTCACACAACTTTTAAAAGGTTTAAAAAATGTTTTCTTTTTCCTCAAGTATGGTTACCCACAGATCTCAGTGCCACAAAGGGAGAAGGGAAGCCTGAATAAAAGTGATATAAACGGTTTTGGAGGGATCATGTTTCATATTTGAAATTATCCTTTAGAAAGTTAAAATTAAAAAATATTAACTTCATCAACACTCAGTATGCAACTGATGATGTACTATGTTGTATTTTTATTTAAATAAAATAAAGTTTATATCTTTAATTTTTTTTATTGTGGTAACATTAATTTACAATGTTGCATATGATTCAGAGATATAGGTTCACACAGCTTCAGGTGTATGTTACCACACCACACCCACCATCAAGGTACCCATAGTCCTCTACTGTAATCCATTGGGCACCCTATCCATAAAACTTTTGTAGATTTGTGAGGAAATGGATATGTGATTGAATAATTGGATTGCCTGCTGAGTGATATAGCAGAAATATGCATATTTCGAGGGAGGATTCAGAGGGAGCAAATAACATTGTCTAAAAGAAAATCAAACAGATATGTAGAGAAAAGGGGAATTACTAAACACAATTTAGGTTCAGAAAGGGGAATTACTAAGAGCTCTCACACAATATTTAGTATAGCTAAGTAAGATCAAAGAATATCTAAAAAAGAAATACCCGCACTTCACTTATTTAAATTTCAAAATAAATTTGCTGTTATATGACTGCAGAGTCTAATATCCTTTACTAGCTTAGTCTTCGATTAAGAGTTTCTTCAGTGAATAAACATCTTCATGACCTATGTTTTATTAGTGTGATACAATATATATTTTTTTAATTTCTGAAGTGTTTTTATTTTACATATGAACAAAAACTACAGTTTTCATTAACTTTGCAAAATGACATTTATAAACCAATATATTTCCCTTTAAAAGTGACTTATTTTAAAAGAACAAAAATTAAATATTGTTGATCATTATAACTTCAGTCTATTGAAAAGATGATACTTTGATTATACATTTTTCTTTCTATGACATCACATTTGAAATTAGATGATATTCCAAAAAGGGATATAGAACTGCTGATCCAGGGCTCACCCTGGGAAGTGCAACATGTTTGTAAAGTAAGAAACTTTCTGTTTTTACATATTTTGTAGGGTGGTCCCAAATGTGGAAATGGGACTAGACTGGAAATAGAGTGTATGAAGAGGGAGACGTAATCTTGGAGCCAGTGGGCTGACTGACAGCTCTGCCCTTGACTGTGTCCTCTGGATCTTAGGCAAGTCCTCTCTCCCTGTGGGCTCTGGTTTCTTTTTCTTTAAAGCGAGAGAATGGGTCTGGGGATTTGGAATTTCTTTCCTAACAGAGAAGGATATATTTTTTTTTTGAGAAATAAGTACAGGAAAGAAATCACTTAAAATAAATTCACTTAAGTTGGGGTACACAATTTCATAGTAAATATGAAAGAAAAGTTTGACTAGAATGTATTGTAAAATTAAATAGCAATTATTTTTAAAAATTGTGTTATATTTTACTTATAAAATTTAGGTTGCTTTTACACTTTGTACTCATTCTTATAATAAGGAATGAACTGCGTTGACTTTTTCATGATGGTTATTGTCACTGTAATCTAATACCACAGCCTTCAGGCACATTTAATATTTCAGCACTTACACAGAATGACCATAGAGATGGTCAGTTTTACAAAATTCTCTGAAGATTCCAATAATTTGTCAAGGTTCCCTCTTAATTCCTTGATTGAGGGATTTTCAGGTGTGTGTTAATTTGTATATGTACCCATTTCATTGACAAGTATTTTGAGTTATATTTGTTTTACTCTTTGCCTCTGAAATATGTAGACTGATAAAATGAAGCATTGCATAATACATTTTTCTTAAAGAAGCTTCTTTGAATTTGACTAGGATGTAGTGCTCTTATCCTGGGCCAGGCTGCTGTTATTTGGAATATTTTTTACTAAAACAAGGCACAAGTGTGGGGGTAGTTCCAGCTAACCACCTCACTTGTCTTTCTTCCTGAAGCCTCTGTCTCTCAATGGTTTAGCCTGATGACCCTGATGCGTCTGCCTCTCTGACAAAAGACTGAGAGGGTGAGAGAGTCAATATTAGTGGAGAGAAAGAAAGAAACAAAGAGGTTTGTAGATGGAAGTAAGCTCCTCAGCTGTTATAAAATATAAAGTAATGTTTGGGTTTATTGGACTCTGAAGACTAGGTTGTTATTCTGCAGAGAGGCAGGTGGTGGGTAGAAGGAGAAAGTAGAGGAAGAGGAGGAGAAGAGAGAAGGGAGGGAAGCTGGGAGAAAAAGAGAGATTTTAGTAAATGCATTGAAAAACAAATGTACAAAGGAACAGAGGAGTATGTTGCTTCTCTGTCCAACACTAGTAGAGGAAACTGACTCCTGGGCACATGCTCTTCAATCTGAATCACGGGCAGCATGCCTGGCATTTCTAGTTACTAGAACCACTCTTCTCACAAAACTATCTTAAGTATATATTTTTTCCTCTTGGCCCAATAAGGAAAGGTAGGAACTACAGTGAATTGTACCTTCATTTTCCTTTCTTAGGGTTTTTTTTTTTCACTTTCAATATCTTTTTCTTTATGTTATGTCTAACCTCATTTTATTTTGTCCTTATCTGCCTGTATTGGCCTAATTGCCTCTATTGTTTTGGGTTATCTGTTGCACTATTTCCATGCTGTTGTCAGAACTGGATCATTGAATATGTTTTTATATATTGTAGTTATTTAGTAGAGTCAACTTGATTAACTTATTCTCCCAGCATTTTAGAAAACAAATCAGTTTCCCCAAAGTAAACTGGAACCCAAAGATGAACTGGAACCCGAAATTAGAGCTGCTAGCCCAATGGTTCAAAGTCAGGGAGAACCAAAAAGTGAATCAGTGTTCTCAATCCCCAAATAACATCTGCACCTTCTCTCATAACCTGCAAAAGAAGACTTTCTTCAGCTCTGAGTTCCTAGGAAGAGAGGAAAGATGCAGAAAGTGGTGTGAAAAGATAATAGCAAGAGAGATGAGCATTTAAAGGAAAAAATAGAAACGCAAGATACATGTCTAAAAGTAAAATAATAGCACAGAAAGAGCTCATCTTCTATATTGCAAATCTAAAGGGTTTAGTAACCTTGGTGAAGAACAGTGATAGAAGAGTCATCATTAGCATTGCTTAGGCATGTTATTATGTTATCTGGCAGCGTGAACTAAGATTTACTCTCTTTTTTTTAATGAAGTGTTGGTGTATCACAATGGGTTGGTGATAAGCAGCAGCAGGAATAGATTGGAAGAAGTTACAAATTATACATGAACAGGTAAAGAGAGGTAGAAGACAACTAATAAAAGCACTACTCAGGATTTTGTTGCTAAACATTATAGCAGTTTTAAAATCTAGAATTTAGTTATATTTTTAATTATCTGCTCAGCAGATATGGCTAGTTAATTGTAAGTTGTGCTTCTAATTTTGTATGTAATTATATAAAATACTGCTTATTCTGGTTATGGTGAAGTATTAATTTACTGAACTTTAGTTAATAATAAGAATCAACTAAATATTTAAAATATAAATATATCCAGGAGGGATTTTAATTTTAAAGCTTATTCTAGGTTTAGGTTTCTAACATTTACTCTCTAGTTACATGGTATTATGGAATTTAATAGGCTCTTTAAGCTTTTGATTATTAATCTGTAGAATGTATTACTGTAAAAAGTAACTGAAGTAATGTATTTTTATTTCACCGTGTCTAGCAGAAGTGGATGATTACTATTTGGTAATTTAATTATAACTTAATCAGTAGATTTTATAAGGGCACAAATTTTTAATGGTCCATTGTTGAAAGACCTTTTATAAGAAATTCTAACTATATAAAATATTTAAAAATAGACTGATATTTTAATATTAATGTTGGTAAAAAGTATTCTGTCTTTAATGTTGAGAAGAGAGTTTGGAACCCTTTTTGTGCAAATGACCAGATAATAAGTATTCTAGCTTTTTAAAGTCAGTTAGTTTCTCACTTAAAAAATCTCTGCTATTATATTGTAAAATCAGTCACAGGTAGTGGGTAAATATATGGCATGGCTGTGTCCCAAAAAGCCTTTATTTACCTAACAGACAGTAGGTCATATTTAGCCTGTAAGCTTTCTTTTTTCCAATTCTTGTTGCAGATTGTCTCTCTCTTACCTTGATCCATTTATCTTTCCCAAAATAGAACCACCTGCTTTATTAGTTTTTAGAAATACATTTTTCTATGCTGATGTCTTTAATCTTCACATACTTACCCTATGAAAAAATTAATTAGAATTAACCCTGAATTACTTGGAGTTTGTTCAAAGAAACAAAAGTACAAAGTATGATATAGTATAAGGCATTTATTGTATGATTTGACGACACACATGGTAGGAACTGGTTAAATATCTGTATGCAGCTGTTGCTTCTGCCTGGTGTTTGGCTGAAGACAGCTGAGCAACAAGTGAAGGTGGGAAAATAATTGTGAAGTATGAAAAAGCAGAGACAAACTGGAACCCACGTTCGTCCCTCCCTACCTCTTAGCCGCCAACTTCGCTAGTTTAGATGAAGCCAGCACGCTTCTCCAAGGAGCTGCCCATGCCACGCTCCCTGTCAAGGATTCAGAAGACAATGTCAGTTATTGTCTTTAAAGTTTAAACATGTTACCCTTACCTTGACTTGTAAAATAGCCTGAGAGCAAATGCTGCTAACTTTGGTGTTTCAGAAATTGCCTTCATTGAATACTTCCATGTCCTCCATACTTACAGCTTACCTATTAATATGTCAATAACCAAATAAATTTCAAGAAAAGAAAAAGGGAGCTCATCAGTTAACTACCAGGAACAAAACTTCTGTTCACACACTCTTTTATTTCAGTCTTCCCTGCAGTGAGTTAGTTTCTTCTCATTCCTCATTCCCCCGTTCCATAATCTCAAATTTTTTATAGTCCTCAAAAAAAAAAAAATGGCTGGAAGCCCATATTTTCCTGTATTGATGACAATTTTCTTTCTTCAGAGAATCAGAGCCATTATTTAAGGGCAAACCTGAACATGACTTGAAAAAAGAATCACTGGCCAGAGGATGTAATTCTGAAGTTGAATCTGGCTTAAAGACATTCAAACAAATGTTGCCATGATATTAGTTTCTTTATATCTGTTTTTGCATGTACTACCTCTTGCTCATTCTTAGAATGTGTCCTGTCAAACATGTTTCCTACTGTGTCATTATGACTGATGTCCAAACACACTCAAACATGGGAACAGTAACATAGTCATGTGCCATCCAGATAGAGCAGGATAGTGATGACAGTATTGAGCAACATAGCTATAGCACTCTCCTGTGCTGAGGAAGCAGTTCTTGTGCTAGTAATAAAAAAAAAAAATCCATGCCATCCTCCTTGTGAATATAAAGCATTCAATATTAATTGCAGTTCTCTTGCTAACATATAAAACTTGAAATATAGCTTTGACTACTGTCAATAGCACAGTGTTTCCCCTTAATAAGTATAAATCCTGTGAAATAAATCCTAATCTCTTGCTACTCAAAGGGTGCTTCTGAACCACCATAAGCATCACTGGAAGCTTGAACACAGTGCAATCTTAGTCTCAAACACAAAGCTGCTGATTCATAATTTACTTTTAACAAGATCCTTTGTCATGTATGTGTAAATTAAGGTATGAGAAGTGCCAAATTAAGTCTTAGAAGCTTCTCATTAAATTTGAAATCATAACATAATACTTACACAAATGTTCAATATGTTTAAAAGAGATGGTGTGTGCTGAGGGTCTGGCACAGAAGCCTCAGGAAAAAAGAGAGTTTTCTCTATTGAAGAGAATGGAATTGATACTTGTGTTATTCTGACTGATCATGAAAACTGATGGAAGACTTGAGCTAATCAAGGGAAACACTGGAAAATGGCACTTTTCCTTAAAGAACAGGACCCTGAAAAAATATCTACCCATGTGAATTAAATTTTGACCATCATCCATCTCAAGTAAGTCATTCCTCTGAGAAACCTCCTCTCTGAGAAGTCTCTGCCTTTGTTGAGACTGTTCATTTAGTTACAGGACCAAATTTAATTTTTGTTATGTCTTATTTGAATATAATGAGACTTTTATAATTCTGCTTAATTTGTTTATAAGTAAATCTCCAAAAAGGAAATTTGTGATTTTGTGATTTTGGTAAACTGTAGTCAATTTTTTATCCCTGAACTTGAAGACTGCAGTGGCAGTAGAAACAAGGTCAAGTCCAAGTCCATCAGAAACTACATATGCTTCCATTCCTTTTACCTAAAAATAGGTAGAGAGCTCTAAAGGTCTGTAGATGCTTTCCAAGTTTTTCTTGATCGTACTGTGCTTATTGTCTGTTGATTGAGCTTGATGTAGGCAGATGTCCATGTGCTGTGAATATCTGTAAAAAAAAAAGAGATAAGGAAAAATGCTTTCCAGTGCAGTCATATCTATTATAGGTGGTAAAGGTACTTACATCACAACAGGAAAATCATAGAGAAATTGTAAACTATTCTTTTTCTATGTTAATACTAATTTATTGCTCACATAGATTTCAGTAGGTGAACATACTGATTGAGTTTTCTATCTGCTATGAAAAGTAAATGTAGACTTTTAAATACTACCGGTAAATAACAAATATAAATATATATGTATATGTACTACTTCAAACGATTTGTTAAACAATACTTTCAATGAATTTCTTCATTGGTCTTCCCATGTGAGATCATTTGTCTACTTTAATCTTTTCCACTGGAAGATGTCATTAAAACATATCACCAGCTATGAACCTACACTATCCATCTGCTACTTTCAGACCATAAATACTGAAAGATTCTTAGAACAGTGTTTCAGTATTATTATAATCACTATTTTCAGAATTATCCATTACAAACACACACACACACATATTTCCAGGATATATAAAAAATATATGAATATATAATTTCATATATATTCCTAACAATAATGATCCAGAAAAGAATTCTATTTTATTTATCTGTATCCTTGATTGGTGTATATGGGGATTTGCTTCTTATCAGGTTATGTTACTTGAAATATTGCTTTACTTGAAACTGTACTTACGGGTACTTTTAAATGTGTTTCATTTCTATTTGCCCATCATAGATTATTGTGCTTTAGTGCACCATAAAAAACATGTTTTGGTTTTATGGCTGCTCTCTGTTTCCTGAAAATGCTAAGCTTAACAGAATAGCACTGGGATGATCACTGCTTTGAATCTGACAGATTTTATGTCTTTCAAAACAATGTGAATAATCATAAGGCATGACTTGTTTTTGTATATAAGGCTATAAGTTGCTTTTCTATTATTTAAGCCTCTTAGGGCAACTGAATAATTCTGGGTATTTTTTCATACTCTGTCCTTAGTTAAATAAACTTTCATAGGTGTAACAAATCTTATTTTCTTATGATAAAATCCTCATTTTCTCTAAGTACATTATAATATCCTGACTTCTAGTGCTTTTTAAAGTCCCAGACCTCTCTTCATAATCTATTCTAGTTAAATGTACATTAATAAACCCACCTCTTATATATTTTTTAGTATTGCTTTTGGATTTTTTTCTGTATTAACATCGCAAACATTTTCTTGGCACATAGAAATAGCCTGGAAATGCTATTCTATGCCTCTTTATCTGTTATTTGTTGACTTTTAAAATATATTCAAAACATAATTTTACATTGATATTTATTAAATTCTGGTTTAGTCATTTGATTATTTATATTACACCATAAAAATGCAATTTATGAAATATTAGTCCTATGACATGTTACTTAAGAAAAACAATTCTATGGTCAAATAAATTTGTAAATGTATATTATGTACATGTCTTGCAGATTTTCAGTGACCATTGGGTGATCAAAACTTCTGAAAAGTTACACAGTTAAGAAACCAATTTAAACTCTATTTATGAAACATTTCCTAAATTTATTATTGAATTATTTTCTAAGAATTACTAGTGATATACCATAAAGTCAGTGTTCTGGTAAAAACATTTGGTGAAGTATTAATTTATCTGTTTAATCTTTTTTAGTTTGATTCGATTTTCTAATAAAATTAGTTTCTGTTTCACCATCTGTATAAAAATATAAATATTTTATTGGTGTTGTATACTGAGAAAAATGATAAAAATGAGTGTCATATAGTTATTAGAGGTTTACCTCAGTTTACTATCTGCCCCAGCCATGATTGTGCAATATTCTGTGATCTCATTGTTCAATCAGAAATTATTTACTTACCTGACAGATCATCCATCCTATATTACTTTATCTTAGTCACAAAATTAGAGTAAGAATACTATTTGCTATCTTAAAATCATGTTATTTCTTAAATTTAAAAAATGTAAGCTGTTAGCATCTCTGTTGTACTTCATTATGCTTTAAATTCTTGGAACTGCAGAATATACAACACTTCTTACAGATCAAATAGAATTAATTAGATTATTTCTAACCCACAATGGAAATCAGAGTAACACTAGTTATATTTTCGTCGTCTGAGTAATAACGTAGTGTATACATTTGTCTTTCATTTCATATAATCTGAAAACATATGCATAAGATGCTACTCTGCTGTATCTGGTAGAAAATCTTATTTGAAATTCTATAAGATTACAAAAATCTGACAGCAGTGGCAATTTCTTCAGAAACAGAAAAATAGTACAAATTAGTCCATATTAGAAGATTTTCTGTTTTTACTATGGCTTTTTCAGTGAAAGATTGCTTTTCTTCTTGATAAGAAACAAATAGGGATATATGAATTCCTTACTTTCATATGTATAGAAATTTGAATAAATATTGACTCCACAGCTGTAAGCTGTCCTAAGTAAAATAATTTTATGTGAATTCTAAACTCTAAACCACATTTCTAAATTAGTTATACTATCCCGGCAAAGAAGGAAATACAAATACAAACCACAAGCAGTTGGAAATGTCATTAGGAGAAAGGCACAAAAGTTTCATAAGTTCTTACATTTTGCCTACAGTGTGTCTTGTCCTTCCCTAATGTATGCATTCATGTGCTTAGTAATTATATTAAAAGACCAATAAAATGATAATATACTTAGATTAGTGTACATTAATATCTAAAACAATGTAATTTATAGCAACTACTTTCTAATCACTTTCTGTCAAGCTGTTACTCTTCAGTTCAATTGCTATACTTGGCACTATAAAAAGTATAGTTTTCTAATCATTCTATCATTTCCTGAAGTGCTTGTATTATGTTACTACCTCTTTATTTTTTCCATTCCATGTGTGTTGCAGGCAGCAGTGATACACTAAGAGTTTGAAATTGACATTAGTGATGGATACTCCTTTTTTTCATCCCTGAAATAAAAAATCTTTGGTCAGAATGGCCTGTGTAAGAACTCACAATAACATCCTGAGTCTGTAGGGAGGATGAAGTGCTCAGTCCCTATTATGGGCACTAAACACTCACTAATAGGGTTCTTTTAACTCACTAATAGGGTTCTATGATAAGAGTTAACAGAAACAATATGATAAATATTCCATAAGCTGTGTGTTCTAAAATGTCCATATTCGTTAGAGAGTCGTAGTTCCTAATCTTCATGAGCATACTGTTTTTATGAGATTTAACTACTGTCTTACAGTACTTAGTGATTTCGTAATTTGAAAAGTTGGATGATAACATATGCTTACTTTTTCATGTTAACTTGTATGAGTTGTGGTATTTCTTTTCCCTTTTCAATTTACTTTTAATAAAATTGTATTATTTGGATATCAGTAACTACTGTCATTCCCAGAGTTTCTTTGAATGTATACAATAGCCTTGCTTTTGTTCCTGAGATTGAAGTTATTCGTCATTTACTTACCACCAATGAGATATTCTTTTTTTTTTTTTTAAGATTTATTTTTTATTTATACATACAAGCTGGGGCACAGGCCAGAGGCATGGGGCGGCGAGAGGGCTCACCAGAGACAGAGCGGGAAGCAGAACAGGCAGATCAGAAACACACTGCCGAGGGGAGCAGCGGGCGAGGCAGGAGAGGTCTGCCGCACCATGTGGGACTCTCCCCGGCCGGGCGTCGGCCGGGCGTCGAACTCACGTCGCCGCTGCCGACAGCTCCACAGTGCAGCGCTTAAGTGCTGCGCCACCGGGGAGGCCCGAGATATTCTTTTATTACAAACACATATACTCACTCACTACTCATTTCATATGTTAACTATCTGCTTTTCTAGAAATGAAGATTAGTTCTAAAATAAGTATGTGGAAATATATAAAAAGAAAGAGTCACATTTCCCTGAGGATTTAAAGTTTTCATAAAACTCTAGGATGAAGGAAAAAAGACAGTGTGCTCAGCTAACATTCAAATAGTTGTTTTTTTTTTTTTTTTTCATTCTTCTACTATTGTGCAGAATTGGGACTGGAAAGTTATTGAAACCAAGAGTCTTTAAAATAGCTATTTACTCTCCAAGGTGATAAACAGTTTCCATAGCATAAGGAAGCCCTGCTAGTTACTTTATCTTAGCCACAATCTTTTAAATATATTTGTCTACAAAATCATTAATCATTATAGTCGGAGTATTTGTATATTTGATGTATATGTGTATATTTGATGGACTGTAGAAATTCTGGGGCCAAAATTCATTTTTCTCAGTGATTTTAAACTCAGGCAAAGATTTGGTGAAAATCTGATAGTTGAGAGACATCTAAAAGTAAATGTATATCAAAATGGTTTTTTGTGTTCACGTTTGCAAATAAAAAGGCAGAGAAATAAATCCACAATACAACTTGAGAATTTTCTGTCAATTTATGAATAGATGAAATTATTTTAAAAAGCACACAAATCAGTTGACTTATGAGAGTGTTTCTGTGTGTAAAGTGGAATTATTGCCCAAATAATTGTGTCTTAATATATATTACTTAGTTGGTCATGGAAAATATTTATAAATATTTTAAATGCGTTATATAAATTCTTAATCATTTATCACAGTGTTCCTCGTATACAAGCAGTATTAATATCTTCAGGGAATTTATTAGAAATACAAAATTTCAGATTTCACTCAAACATATTGAATCAGAATTTGTTTTTAATAATCCTTCAGCTTATTCATACACACTTTCAACAAGTTCTATATACTTTTCAAAAATAAATTTAAATGCTTTAAAAATACTGCAAATTTCAAAGATAGAAATTGTCATATAAGAATTTTAATATCTTAAATATTAACATTCTTGTACCTGTCATGTTACTTTTAAAATTTTTGGTTGATTCATGCTGTGAATTTTCACTTGAAATATCAGAGTATATTTAAGACTACATATTACATACAAGGGATTTTTAAGTTATGCATTATTAAAAATGAAATGAGAGAAAAAATTGAGGCAAGTTTAGGGATATGTTTTTATGCTTAAAATTTATTATACCACAAGGGGGTGCTAATGCTTTTGATTTGCAATTTTGAAAATTTACATCTAGATAAAATTAAGTTTAAAAAGAAAGGATGAAGAGATGTTTTACATGTATATAGAATAAGTAAACCCCACACAGAACAAAATGACATAGGTTATTCAAATGGGAACCTGGGTTGTAAATTAAATTTGCTGTACAAAATTCTTTCATGAAAAAATAATACTTTTTAGACTTGATATTTCTACTGTTTTGAACTTTCAAAAAATGGAAAGTGGTTAGCATGAAAATATAAAAGAACCTATGCTATAATGTGAGTAGTTCTCTCATGAGACTAGCATTGGAGATTGTTCTTTTTTGTATTTTTTTTTCCATTTTCTTTTCTGCTGTTGTCATGAGATATTATAACAGAAACAAAATAGCTATTTTAAAGAAAGGAAGGAAGGAAGAGAGGGAGGAAGGATTTAGCATTCAATAGCCAAAATATTTTTGGCTAATACATAATTTTGATCAAGACTTACAAATTACTTAAGCAAAGAAGCAGCATTGTAGGCCTTGGGAATAGGATTAAATAATATTTACAAAGTCAAGGTACCCTTGACGTTTGCTGATTGTATGTGATACCACACCAGGTATTCAAGGAAAGTAACATGACTTCATTTTGGGTCCCTGCTGAAATTAGTGCAGCATTAGAAATTCTTTCAATGGAAACCTCTTATCAAGTGAGACTATGCCTAATCTACAAGCGTCTTCTTGTAGGAGGGTATACATTTTTTTTTAAAATCGGAGTACCATTGATGTGCTTGTCTTACTAAACCTAGAATAAATTGGTGGTCATTGAGGTAAGTTTCTTAAGTGGCTTGATTGATGTAGTAATAACAAATTCAGGTCCAGGAAAAAAAATAAGAGAGTACAGCAAAACATTTAGTGAAATTTATCTGTGGCTCATTGTAGATAAAATATGCTATATATCCATACCTCTATATATCCAGTCTCTAATATTGATGTAGCCTGAAGAATTTAACTAGCTAGCAGGTTTTGCCCTGGTTTATTTTTTCCCAGTAAATTTCCAAAGTGAAATTAGTTTTTCTTTTAATTAAAAGACGTTTCCTCTGTCTTACTGTTATAAATGTGATCTGTAGATGAGCCGCATCAGCATCACCCGGGAGCCTATTAGAAATGCTCGCCTGCATCCCATCGCCATTCGTGGTCTGAAGACTATTCCTAGCTCAGAACTTACTTTAAAGACAGGGATGACTTGGAAAATTCAATTTAACAAAAGAATGGCAAATACAGGGCACATGTGCTACTACTTTACTACAACTGAATATAGTAACAGTCATCACTACATGAACATGCTATTCTTTCTCCTGGAATTCAGACTTTGCCTGAGACAAATTCTCAATCCAGCACTCTGAGTGGCCCCTTACATAGATTCACATTAAATTCATTCATTATACCATAGTTAAGTCTCCCAGGTTCAGATTATCAACATTATTTATCCTTAGAGAAATCTAATACAGAGAAATTATTTTATAAAGGGCTGTTCATAAGAATATTAAAATATAAATTCATAAAGGAAGTAACGAAACTAAAACAAATATATAACACATGTCAGATAAGAATTGACATAAATAGAGTGGGCAAGAGGATTATTTCCTCCCCAAACTGTAATGAATATTTTGGATAAAATCCCCATGGATCAAGAGTTGTTTTTTTTTCTTAAATAGAGAATGAAAATATCAGAGGATTGAAAAATATGAGAAATCAACACAATCCTGCCTTTTAAATTTATAAGAAAATATAAAGAGGATGCGGAAAGGAAGTAAATCTAAAATGTGTAGTTGACCTGTTAATAGTTACATTCATTTAAGTAATGTTACATCAGTGTATAATCATTTGACATGAGATTTTATTCATTTCATTAGAAGTTAAAAAAAATTCAGGTGATTTTATAGTAAATTTATCAGTGCAATTATGATATTCTTATGGGTCCAACCAGGTTGATTCAAGTTCAAGGCATGGTCTGACTGTAACATTTAGCTTGAATAAAAAGGACAACGTTCACAAGAATTTAAATGGTAGAAAATTTGAGTCATTAGCTTGTGTCTCCCATTTTAGTCAGTGTCTAATACTAATGTCATGAGTAGATGCTGCTCATCACTTCTGAGAAAATAAGTAAAGAATTTTTATCAGTTATTTATTTAAGATTTCATATTCTCACAGATAACTTTTCTTGTGAATAATGAGATATTGATTTTTCTGATGATGGGGTTGCCTAGTTGCTAGGCTTTAACACTATTGAGATCAGGAAGAAAATATTTTTCTAGTCTATAAGCTCAGAGTCAAGAATATGTTTAGAACCCTGCAAGGTTCAGTACAGAAAACCCACCAATTATTTCAAGTGAAAAATGACTTAAATGCAAAGAGGAGGTGTGAACAATTATTGGAAAGGATGGGACCATAACTTAGGGTTTCAGATTTCAGTTTCTCTTTAGTTATATTTTTCTTTTCCTTCCTTCCTCCCTCCTTCCCTCACTCCCTTCCCTTCTTCCTTCTTCTAACAGTCAGAATACAATGTTTTGTGTTTTAGAGATAAGGATCTCCCCCTTCAGGTGTTACTGCACCACAGCCACCACCAAAAAGTTGAATTTTGTTTTCTAATTCAACCAGACTCTGTGTCTTTTAATTGGTGAATTCAGTCTGTTTACACTTAGAGTGATTAATAACATAGAAAAACTGCTACTATCATTTTGTCCTTAATTTTGTAGTTATGTCCCTTGTCACTTCTTTGAGTGTGTTCTCTTTGATTTAGATATCATAGCTTCTATCGATGTTTCTTGAAGGGGGTGTCTATTGTTTGCAAACTTCTTTAGGTTATGTTTGTGTGAGAAGGCTTTCATTTTTCCCACGTATCTGAAGGATAGCCTTGCAGGATAGAGTATTCTGGATGGCAGTTTTTAATCTTTAAGCATTTTGGTCTCATCATTCCATTCTTTCCTTAGTGTTTCTTCAGAGAAATCAGATGTAAATTTGATCAGGGTTCCTTTCTAGGTTATCTGCTTTTGCTTCTTCCCCACTAGCCAGCTTCAATATTCTTTGTTTGTTTTCAACTCTTGAAAGATTCACTACTTTATGTCTTGTCATAATTCTCCTTCTGTTTAGGTATCCTGATGTTCTTTTAGTTTCATGGCTTGTATATTTAGTTCCTTCAGATTTGGGAAGTTTTCCTCTATTATTTCTTTAATTAAATTCTCTGTTCCTTTTTCTCCACCTCCCCTTTCTGAAAACATATTGCTTTTTTCATGGAGTTGGATGATTCTCAAAGTGTTTCTTCATTCTTTTATTTATATCACTCCTTCTTTTTCCACTTGGATTCTTTGTGCATTATCATCTACAAGTCACTGATTCTATCTTCCATTTGTTATATTCTATGTACATAGCTTTCTCCAGAATATCTTATCTCCTGTATTAATCTACGTACATCCTGCATCTCCATTATTTTCTTATTTAAATCTTTTTCTGTCTTCTGCTTGTTAATTTTATTTCTCAGGACATCATTTGTTTTTCTGAGTTTTTTTTTTTTTGTATCAGAGCTTTCCTAAAACAAGTCAGGTTTACATTTCCCTTCAATTCCTATTCTTGAAAAATAAAGATACTATGGACATTGTGGAAATGCCACGTGCACACTGCAGTCTTTTTAACCAATTTCATACTCATTGCAAGTGGTTTTTATGAATGTTTATGACTCTTAAAATATATTAACCACAAACATTTCTAGGTGTACCTGTAACAAGTGACTATGAACTGTCAGTTCACTATGAACTGTGAAGGTGACATTTGTATCATGGAAGAATAAATGGTTGAAAATTACTGATGTAGAGTATTTCTTACACTTTTACCTTTGGATTCATAAGTTATCATTGGATGCACTAATTCTTTTATGTTATTCAACAAATATTTATTATATGCCTAATGTTTGTAATGAGATGCATAGGTAAAATTAGAAAATCTTTTTCTGATTACTAAATGTATCTCCACATACATCTGCTGCACCCTTTTGCCCCCTAAACTCACTTGAAATTATTACAACAAGTCCTCCATCCTGATAGAATTCTCTAGGGCAAAAAGAAGTTGAATGGAACCAGATCAAAGGATGAATGCAAATAAGAAGAAATGAACAAAACAGTATTGATCTCAGTGTCCGTTTTCCTCAGTAGGGGTGTTGCTTTGCCCCACCAACTAAGATGTACATATATTTATGTGGAAATCCTATTTATATGCATATAAATATACGTGTTCATATATTTAATGTCTGATCTCTTAGGCACCAATAGCACAGAAAGAGCAAATGCAGCAAAAAGGGAACAGATGTGAATCATTAGTCATAAGTATGGCCAGGATCAAGGTAAAAAACTAGGCAGGTGGAGTGTTCTCTTTGACAAAGTAGTCCAGAAATCTGGAAAGAGAAACATTGTTTAAAACATAGATCTTAAAATAAATCATGACTGTGACTTCCTTTAGTCCTGGTTTTCTTCCTTTCCTTTTTAAAACCTGGTTCTTATTGCTTATAAATGGAATATTTGGCATGAAAAAAATAATAAACATGAATTGAACTGTGATGGGACTTAAAGGATTCCAAAAGAACGTAGAGTTAGATATAACTTTTTCTCCCTCGCTCTCTGCAGTTTATTAACTGTCATACCATTGTCATTTTTGTAGTGATGTGGAAATAGAACTAGATGGAAAATCAGAATTTCTAGAATGTTATGCAGACCTGAAATTGTGTAGCCTTTGGGATGTTACTGTAGGCCTCCAATATTAATATATCTAAACTAATAACCCTTTTAATTATAAAGTTCTGTCTTTAATCTTGATGTTTAGCATAGGACTGTAGCCAGAAACTTGAAAGTTAGTTTGCCCTTAAGGTGCTTGCCGTTCAATTTATTGAGCAGAATGTGGGGACAGTGTCATGAGTAGATGTGTAGATGAGAGAAAGAAAGCCAATAACAATGTTTAGGATAGCTTCTTGGAAGTGACTTAACAGTGAAAAAAGCCCTAAAAGTTAGGGATGAATTTTAAGGAGTTAATTTGTGGATTTGGTTTGATCGAGAATGGGATAAAAGATATTTCTGTAGATGGTTAAAAACAATCTGGAATCTCACATTGGGTAAAAGATGTACCTTAAGTAGAAATACTGGGGAAATTTTTATGCATCAGTTTGTGTTTTGTTTTGCCATGTTACCTTTTTTTTCTATTATTATCTATCACTGCACAGTGAATTATCCTAAAACCTAGTAGCTTAAAACAACAAACATCTATTATCTCACAGTTTTTGTGGGTCAGATTTGTTGGATGATTTTAGTTCAGGGTCAGGATGTCAGTGGGGTTTGAGTGGGGCTGATCTGCTTCCACGTAGGCTCTCTCACATGCCTATTGGCAGAAGCTGCAGTTCCTCTCAGTGTGGATGGCTCCATAAGCTGCTGAAATGTCCTCATGACAGGGCAGCTAACTACTCCAAGGGCATCCATTCCAAGAGGAGAGGAAGAGAGAGAAAGGGAAGTGGGGAAGAGAGAGATCAGAGAGACAGAGAGACATACACAGAGAGGGGCCACAGTATCTTTTGTGAGCAAGCCTCAAAAGTAACAATTTATCACTCTTGCATATTGCTAGTCACTCAGTTCAATCCTGATACAATGTGGGAAAGGGTAGGTTGACTACCAGGAGTCAGGGTCACTAAGAGGTATTTTGGATGCCAGTTACCACAAATACTAGAACAAAATACAATGTTTACTAAGAAAATGGGTGAGATTTTGATTTTGTGTGTGTGTGTATAGATAAAAGGATTTTGTTATTTGCTGAGAAGAATAATAAATGGCTAGATCAAGCTAGTCAATAATTAGGGAATAAATTTTAAGCAGAATTACATTAAAATGGGCTATATATTCAGTTATGCTGTATGATTTATCAGGTTAGGGGCAGATATGAAAATTATGAGATGCCCCAACTGTCTTGGAGCCCGTGGACACTCATGATGTTGGAAATTGACTTGACTCCAAGGAATAATTTCATAGATAATAGATAATCCTATGATACTCACTTTCCTATCATGCACTTTGAACTTCAGAGCTGAGTTTAGGAATGACCAGGCTAAGGATCTATTATTGCATTAGTTCAGTATTCAAATGTGTTTTAAAGTGAATATTCTGTTCTAGCTACAGTGCTAAGCAATTGGTGTGTAACTACGGTCCCTGTCCTAAAGGACCATGAGATTCTAATAGGACAGTAGTCTCCAGCTGTTTTTGATTATGCCTCTCCCTACTTTTAGGGGTAAAAGACCAATGCATGTATATACAACTACTTACAATTATATACATGTCCTCTGTCATCTGTAATTTTTGAGTGAAAAATAAGCACTTAATATTAAAAATATGCACTTATTGTCAAATGTGGTTAGACCATTATTGTTTTACTGCTCGGTAAGACTGACAAAGTTCTTATACCATATGAAGGAGGAAGGCCAGTTCTGCCATTTATTGATATTTGCTTATATTTTCATTATTAGTATTATCTCTGATCTGTAGCTTCTGTTCAGGAAGCTTTTAAGCTCTCTGCTTTATGAAGCTGGTTAGTTAAAACTGGTAAATAAATCCACTTAATCAGGCCAAACTATAATGCCTTTTAACTCACCAAAGACAGATGAAGAAAGGCACAGTGTTAACCACTCTGCTGTGAGAATCCAAGTACCCCTCAATGTACCTCATGTTCTTTCCCTGAAATGTGACCTTAAGACATGAGGTACCAGTGAGGGTGAGGGTACCAGTGCTGATCTGTAAATAAAGTTTCATTTATTTCCTTTTTGAATAAACAAAATAATATAGCATGTTAAATATTTTCTGCTATTGTTTATTGAACCATTTCATGGTTAAAGAGTTTATTTTGCTTTAGGGGATGAACAAAGAAATAGACATATGCCCCTCAAATCAAGAGTTAGTAAATTATAGCACAAAGTACAGATCCCACTCTTTTTGGTAAATAAAATTTTGCTGTAAGTCAGCCGTAGACATTTGATAGCATATTTTTCTATGGCTACTTTCATGCTGAAGTGATAGATTTGAGCATTTGCAGCATAAACTCTATGGCCTGCACAACTAAAATCATTTACTATATATCCCTTTAGAAAAGTTTACCAGCTCTGTTCAAGGTACTTTAAATAAGTATACAGAGTAAATGAGTGTCAGGCAAATTTAAAGACAGTGCATCCCAGTGATTAAAGGCACAGACTTTGTTTTGTCACATCTCTGTTAAAACCAACTATTTTGAGCCCTAGTCTTATGACCGTGAACTCATTACTTAATTTCTTAGAGCCATACTTCTCATATGACCTTCATAAGATTTTTTTGAGTATGAAATGTTATGTGTACAGATTGACTAATACAGCACAGTATGTAAGCTATCTATCACATTGACCATGAATAAATTAGAGAACATTATCTAAGGTCCCTTCCAAATCACAGATGTGTAGCAACAGTTACCTCCCTCCCTATCTATCTACAAATGCATTTCTCTCATTTATGTTTAATTGTATGTGATCTCTCTACTAACAAAAGATATCTTTCATATCAGAAACATTGATATTGACATTGTAGGTATACAGAATTAGTGAAGAAGGAAAGGAGGGATGGAAGAAAAAAATCCACAGTATGACTTCAATTTCTCAGAAACAATTTTGTTAAGAAAAAATATTTTGTTACTACCTTTCATTTTCATTAACATAAAGAAGTTAGCCTTTGAAGTAGATCATAGAGCTTTGCTATAAAACCCAGGTAGAAAGAGAGCAGTATTTTAATTAAGGAGAGTTTTGTCACATAAGAGCAGGAAGATAGTCCTAGCGTATTTTGCAAAGGAAGATAATAGGAAGTAGAAGAGAGCAGGTAGATAAAAGAATCCTAGTTCTTATATCTATTTGAAGCCAACCTCAAGGGGTAAAAGTCATTAAATGATTAAAATTTAGAATGAATGAAATCACTAAAATAACCAACTAGATATGGTGCATCTCTGGATGTGAATATGAGAATTTATAATCAGTGTAAGCTCTCAGCCTTTAGAAGATGCCCGTCCCTTAGAACACTGCTTTGTCCAAATATGATGTGAGAGCAATAGGGCCCAGTTAGCAAAGGAGAGTGTCTTGTGGTGGACCTGAGGCCACTCAGAGCTGTCCCACATATAGCATTTAACCAGTACTATCTGCATGTACTGAGAGATGGTTATATATTGATAGTTGAGAGAGCTGGTAGACCAGCAGAGGTCTGAGTTCAGAATGCTATAATGTATGGGTATCTTCATTGTAGTCAGTGGGCACCAGAATAACATTCCAAAAAAAACCCAAATGAGATCTGTCCCACCAAGGAAACCAGTGACACAAGACCAAGATCAAACCAAGATCAAAAGAGACTGCAAGAATAGATGTGATACTTCCTTTATTGCTGTCAGAGGGTCATGAGTTCATGTCATGAGTTCATGTCATGAGTCCATCCTTCCTCAAGGATGGGAGTAAAATCTAAATTAAGATATTACGTGAAAGTATCTATATCACTTAATGGAAAATGTTTAACTGAAAAATCTACCAACTCCTTTATTTGACAAAATAATGTTAATCATGGCTTCTTTATTTTTTCCATTACCAAGTGGGGCAGAGACCTTGAAAAGAAGACTAGATATGAAAAACAAAACAAACAAAAACTACTTTGTTTGCACATTTGAACAATATCAAAAATTTTTAACCATTCAATAAGATTAGGAGTCTGAAAAAATCTGACACTGCTGCTTCAAAGATAACTCTGTACCCCATATGAATGTGGAATTTTGAGAAGTGAAATTAACACATGAATCTTCATGGTATTTACCATTTAGGAAATTTCTACTATCTTATTTAAAATTTCTGTACATTTTGTTTTCCTTTCATGCTTTCAATAGGATTGAGCTGGTTAAAAATTTATACATTCTATCTTTACCTTTTGGTATATCCCCCTGTTTTATTAACATAAATGGATATTTTTATCTTTCCCTACCATAATTGAGCTAACAGCGTTTGCTTACTCTCACTTCCCTCTAAGCTTCCAACTTTATTCATTCTGTTTTCATATAGAGTTGTTTCTAGTTGATTTTTTACAATTATATTTATTTGTTTACAATAAATTTTCCTAAGTAATTAACTTATACTCACCTCCCAAACTCTTTTAGCATTCTCCTTAATTCATTTCTTTCAAAGAGCTTTCTAGTTGCTAAATCGTAAGGGCTTATATGTCTGAAAATATTTCTTAAAAAGTTTGTTCTTTCTTTTTCACAATGGGCTTACTGCCAGAACCCAGGCATCACAAAACCACAGCTAAACTAAGCCAAAATGGGAAAACAAAAGGCTCATTAACATCATTGTCATGGTACTCATCGATTTGGACAGGCTAACACTACTGGTCTTCTGTTCTACAAAAGTGGTGGAATTGACAAAAGAACCATCAAAAAAGTTGAGAAGGTAATTGCTAAGATGGAAAAGGGCTCCTTCAAATATGCCTGGATCTTAGATACACTGAAAGCTGAGTGTGAGGTGCTATCACCACTGATAACTCCCTGTGGAGACCAGCATAATGTGACCATCAGTGATGGCCAGGACACAGAGATTTTTATCAAAAACATGGTTACTGGGCCTCCATGGTGGTGCAGCGGTTTAGCGCTGTGCTGTGGAGCTGTTGGCAGCGGTGACACGACTTCGATGCCCAGCCAGGGAGATTCCCACATGGCACAGCAGACCTCTGCTGCCTCGCCTGCTGCTCCCCTCAGCAGTGTATTTCTGATGATCTGCCTGTTCTGCTCCCCATTCTGTCTCTGGTGATCCCTCTTGCTGCCCCATGCCTCTAGCCTGTGCCCCAGCTTGTATGCATAAATAAATCTTTAGAAAAAAACAAAATGAAACAAAACATGATTACAGACACCTCTTAGGCTGATTGTGCTATCCTGATTGTTGTGAATTCACAGCCAGTATCTCCCAAGAATGGGCAGAAACATGAGTATGGCATTTCTCCTTTCACACTTTATGTGAAACTAATTGTTGGTGTAGACAAAATGGATTCCACTGAGGTACACAATAGACAGAAGAGATACAAGGAAATTGTTGAGGAAGTCTTTACCTACATTACAATTATTGGCTACAACCCTGACACAATAGCATTTGTGCCAATTTCTACTTAGAGTGGTAAAAACATGCTGGAGCCAGATGCTAATATGTTTTGGTTCAAGGGATGGAAAATCACCTGTAAAGATGGGAATGCCAGTGGAACCACACTGCTTGAAATTCTGGATTGCATCCTGCCACCAATTTCTCTGACTGACAAGCCCTTGTACCTGCCTCTTCAGGGTTTCTATAAAATTGGAATTAGTACTGTCTCTATGGGCCATGTTGAGAATGGTATCCTCAAACCTGGAAGACCTTTGGTGATCATTTTTATTCCAGTGAATGTTACAATTGAAGAAAAGTCTGTTGAAATGTGCTGTGAAGATTTGAGTAAAGCTTTTTCTGAGTTTCAGTGTCAGGAACATGTCTGTCAAAGAAGTTCATTGTTATGATTTGTTCGATGACAACAAAAATAACCTACCATTCAAGTAGCTGTCTGCATGGCTCTTGTGATTATCTTGAGCTGTCCTGGCCAAATCAGTGCTAAATATGCACTTTGGCTGGATTGCACAGCTCATGTTGCTTTGTTTTGTTGCTGTTTGGGGCTGAAGGAGAAGATTGATCATCGCACTGGGGTAATCTGTTGATGCTACCTCAGTCAGTATGGTTCCTGGCAAATGCTCGTGTGTTGAGACTGCTCTGGACCATTTTGCTGTTTGTAACATGAGATAGACAGTTGCCATCGTCATCAAAGCAATGAACAATTAGACAGCTTGAGCTGGCAAGTTCACAAGTCAGCCCAGAAAGCTGAGAAGGATAAATGAATATTATTCCCCAATAACTGATTAATACCAGTCTTTATCAATGGTAGATTGGCCTTAGAACTGTTTATCCCAATTAGCCATTTAAGTTTAATGGTAAATGCTGGTTAATAACAATGAATCGTAAAACCTTCAGAAAGAAAGGAGAATGTTTTATGACCCACTTTGTGTGTGTGTGTGTGTGTGTGTGTGTGTGTGTGTCAGTTTTTATGTATTAGTTTTTAAAATGAGTACTTTTTAATGTAAACAACTCGGCCAAAAATCTATCAAAGTTTTGAGACCCATTAAAAAAAAGTTTAATGAAAAAAAAATTGTCCTTACATTAACTCAATGATGAATGTAACATTTTAGTTTAAATAATTTCTTTTGAAAACATGTGAACATTACTGAGCAGTCTGCTGCTGTTTTGATTGTTTCTTGTAGTTAATCTACTTTTGTTCCTCAAAGTTTTTAGCACATCTGTGGCATTAGAGTTTTCACATTTCCCCATAATGTTTCTATGCAAAGGGCAACTTCTTTCTTTTATTTATTCTTTTGCTATTCCCCTCAAACTTGAATCTGAGGAATTGCATGCTCAATGCAAATTTGGGGCATTATTTCTTCAAATATTGACTACATTCCAGATTCTTTTCTTTTCAGCCAAGTCTTCCATGTTACAGAACTTGTTATTTCTGTTTGAATTATCCACATATCTTAATTTTCTCCCCTTATTCTATTCATCGCTATCTTCTTCTGAAATGTTTTGACAGAGAGATGTATAACTATTTCCAAAACACTGATTGATTCTTCTGTTTTTAATCTATGTTTATGTTTAACAAATTCAGCCATTTATTTCTAATACTGCATACTTCAAATGGTCTTTTTTCTTATAACCATTAATATTTGTTTTTGTGACATGTTTCCAATCTCTTTTTCTCTCTGAGGATATACATTAAGCTCCTTATGAATTTTGGTTGTTTCGTATGGATTATCCATACCAAACTTTCTTTGGTATGGATTATACAATTTGTGTGATTTTTCAAATTGTATTTATACCCCTTGAATGCCATAAGTTTTCTTTCCTTATGTATTTATATTCCATTTGGCTAATATGATTGAGACCTAGGTGAAATAGCACAAGTCCATACGCCATCTCCAAGTAAATTGTGGGAGTTGGGGTTGAAGGTGGGATAAAGAACCTCTGGTGTTGCAATATGAACTCAATGAGACCCTCATGGATTATCTTATTCCTTAGATATAAGACCTCTCTTATTTTCCAAGGCCTCGCTCATCTTATGTTTAAATATCATGGTCTTGTTCTGAACATATTTACCTTTAGTTATTATGTGTTCTAAAAATGCAAATATGTATTTCAAAAACTAAGAAAAGTTGTAGATTCTTGGCCTACTTTCAAGTTAATAAATTAGTCTGCTGCAGTTTCATGGATGCTAACAGAAGACATGAGACTGTCATTAGAGGCAAAGGCCAGTTCATTACTAACAGCAATAGTAGTAGCCAGTGTGTCAGCTTTTCTTATGTTCATAACCCAATCCTCATGCATAATATGATTAGTCCAAATGACACCACACTTATATGGGATATATATATATATGTATATGAAACTGATCCCAAGCCTAAAGATACTTATCTTTGATAATGGACTGAAAGCAAACCTCTTCAACTTTTGTCCTGGAAGTAGATATCATCTCTAAACAGCCCTGCTCTCTGAACCTTAATGATACACTTTTAACTATATGTTCAAAGCCTGTGCACCAGACAAACTTCCATATAAAGACTGTCTGGAACAAAACACAGGAGACCTCCAAACTACTGTACCCAAACATGGGAGCATAATTATTTCAATTATCTAAGAATTTCCCAGTGTGTATAATTATGGATCCTTAATGTACATATAGTTGTATGACTCATTTAAGCCTTTAACATATTTTCTGCTGAGGGTTAAAATTTGATTAATTTTGGTAAAATATCTTGCAGTCATATTTACCCTTGATAATATGTACAATTTCAGTGCCACAGTTCATATGCTGGTAGAAAGTTTATGGTTTTCCCGGGAATTCTTAATGAGACCACCATCCTGCTCAAAAACATACCATATGTCTATAGAGGAAAACTCTTGAAAACGCAGTCATTGTTTAAAAGGGCAAAGATGAATGAATCCGAATCATTTCAAATAGAATTTTCCTTTTGAAAAGTACAAGAACACAAAAGAAACTCAGAGGGAAGCTGTCAAATTAAAATCCTGATCTCAGAACATCAGAGATATTACAGATCCCTGGCATGATTGTAGGTGAACCTACTCTCATGAGGTTGCTCCTAAGGTCAGAATACCCCCACTCACCCACCCTATGAAACCAGGAGTGAGGGGGACACAAAGGCATCTGGATTCAATGGGAAACAAGGTTACATGTGCTCTCATATGGCTTCCAGATTGGCTTTCTGACTCAATTCTTATGGCTGGAATTATTTTATATGTATGAAATGAGAGTGTTTATTTTAAGATGATTTTATAGCGAATGTCTATCTTTTAAACAAAGGCTCTTGTCCGTGTGCTTTGGAAGAGTAGTTGAATTACAAGTAAAAGCGTGACCTTCACATTGAAAATTCATCTGTCTATTTTTCTAAGTAGAGATCCGGGGAAATCAGAAGAATTTAAATAGATGTATCCTGCAGTTCAGATAATACATATGCCAAATCAGTGTGTGTGTGTAGTATGTGTGTGTGTGTAGTGTGTGTGTGTGTGTGTGTGTGTGTGTACACTGATGAAGGAAATTTATTTTATTTTATTTTTTTTCTATAAATATATTTTTTTATTGTTATTTATGTCTTTTACATTTTGTATTCCCCTTGGGTAGCCCACCACCAATTCACCCGTGATCCATCTCCATGGTCCCTTGTGTTCTTTTCTATTCCATTTTGTGCCCTTTTCCTGATGAAGGAAATTTAAATGGATTTCTTCCCTCATTATTTTGGCATCCAAGGAAGAACCCCAAAGGGGCTCTCGTTGCCAGAAAATTGATACTGTAAGAGCAATTTTTCTCATGTTTCAGATAATACCTTTAAATCCTACTTTAAACCTTAAAGTAATGTAACTGCTAGGAAAAAGTAACTTTATTCCTGTTTCTTGTCACAGTATGACAGCCAGTAGCACATATGTCTTAGTACTGATAAAGAGAAATGAATGCAAGAAACACTTTATATTAAAATCCCCATTTTTTTGTCTACCCATAATTAGTTAGGTTTAAGTATTTTTGAATGATCACATTTGCTTTTTTCCTTTACTACACAAAGAAAATTAATATTTTGACCCCCGACTGTGATAAGGTAACTTATAAATTAAAAATAATATTATTGTTTTAAAAAATTAGAAAGTCATGTTAGCTAACATGACTACTTGAGCATATTTAAGAACTTCCTCTTTCCTCATTCCTTCCCATACCAATCAAAATAAACAGTATATTACTACTGACAACCAAGGAAGAGGACCACCTATTTCCATAATCCTTGAAGTGTTTCTGTCAGAATAATGCAGAGATCAAAATAAACACTCCACAGATCAGCTTCAACTCCCTTTTCTTGACAGTGATACACTGTTCCATTAGTATTCCCAAAAAACTAAAGTAGTGAGAGATCTTTGATAGCTAACAGCATACCATTTGTGATTAACTTTTGCTTCTACAGAAAAAAAAAATGGCTGATGGCTGGGAACAATTCTTGGGAACCAAGATTTTTTGTATTTGGTATGATAAAGTTAAGTTTTCAAACAGCAGAAAGTACCAAGGGAAGAATCTATAGCAGAGCTCACTTTGCTGACATACATAAATATAGAAATCTGGATCAATAAGCACAAAAAATGAAACTAGAAACCAAATGAGATACTCATTTCCTATGTCTATCTGTGACACCAGTTTCCTCCTGATTCCAAGAGTTTTGGTTCATTAACTTTTATTCCTTAAGACCTTCCTTTTCAGATGTGAAAAGAGAATTCTAATAATAGTAACTAAGCATTGATGGAAGGTATCCAAAGAAAACTTAGCAATTTTGTTTCAAGGAAAGTAACCTATATGAATAGAAAATTTCCAAAACATTAACATAAAGAAAATAAAAATGTTCTAGATTGTGAAACAGATAGACGAAACTAATAAAAAGAGGTAGATGATTTATTATTGATAAACTCACAAAGTTTACTATATAAAAAATAAGTCAGATTCAGAAATTTGCTTTGTATTCTCAGTATTGAGAAAAATATGGCATTCATAAAACAGACAAAATACTGTATAAAAGGACAACATAGTGAAATTTAAATGGAGTGGGAAAAGATAGAAGAAAGTAATAGAACAAGATTATGTCAGTATAAAAAGAACAATCTAATTTCTATACATTTTCAGCAAGAAATATAAAAATCCCTTCAAAATGGCCTTAAATATAAAAAGTAAAACTATGAAACTAGAGGAAAGTGAAGGGATATATATATATACTCATGACATTAGGGGCAAAGTTATTTTGGCTGAGGACAAATAATGCATCAGTCATTTTCAAAAAGTAGCAAGTTGAATATCATCAAAATTAAAAAATTCAGCTTATCTAAAATCATCTTTACTACAGTACAAAGTGGGGAGAAGGACCAATGGATGATAGTGGAGAACTAGGAGTGTGTTTCTGAGGAGTGTGACAGTAGATATCTGAGGGGGTGTGAAGCTGTGCCTTTGAATCACACACAGTGTTGTAAACCAAAATTACCTCAATAAAAAAAAAATCTGAATTTATAGTCTGCTGGTGGGAGTGTAAATTGGTACAACCATTTTGTAAAAAAATAATTGCCTTTAAGTATATGTGAAGGCAAAAGGAAAAAGAGATAAGTATGTACACGTATATGTGTAAAGAATATCTAAAGAACTTTTATAATTTAATAATAAAACACAACTCACAAAAATGGGGAATAACAGACATCATACAAAAGAAAATGCAAAGATAACCAATAAGACATGGATAGATGGTCAACATAGCTAGGTGATATTGCAGTATTTGGGTCAGTCATCATGTATGACTTTTGAAACTCATGATAAAGATAACCTATTATTTTTATCTATTATAATGTTCTTCCTTTCTGAAGTTCTAATTCTTCTTTTGTGATAATTTTCTGTTTAATGAATTTCCTTTAGCCGTTGTTTAAGGGTAGATTTGCTAGTAACAAATTCTTTTAATATTGCTTCACTTGAAAATGGCATTTCTTTTTAATATATTTTTGACTGATAAAGCTTTGCAATTGACAGTTCTTTACTTTCAGCACTTGAAAAATGTGTTTTTTCTTCTGGTGTCCAGTCTCAGATAACAAATTCACTGTTATTTGAATTGTTCTCCTAAAGTAAGTCATCTTTTCTAGATGTTTTTAAAGATTTTTTTTCTTGGTCTTTAGTTTTTAGCTGTTTAATTATGAATTATCTTGGTCTGGGTTTTTTTGCTCTTATCTGTGATTAGCTCATATTCTTGAATCTGTGGGTATATGCTTTTCACTCATTTGGTGTGTTTTCAGACATTTTTTTCAAATACTTTTTAGTATCATTCTCTTCTCCTCCTTCACATATGTAAACTTTTCGTATTGTTCCATAGGTCCCTGGGACACTGTTCAGTTATTTATTTATTTTTAAAGATTTATTTATTTATACATACAAGCTGGGGTACAGGCCAGAGGCGTGGGGCAGCGAGAGGGTTCACCAGAGACAGAGTGGAGATCAGAAATACACTGCTGAGGGGAGCAGCGGGTGAGGCAGGAGAGGTCTGCCGCAACATGTGGGATTCTCCCCGGCTGGGTGTTGAACTCGCATCGCGCACTGCCGACAGCTCCACAGCGCAGCGCTCAACTGCTGCGCCACCAGGGAGGCCCTCAGTTATTTTTTAATTGATTTTTTTCTTTGTTGTTAGATTAGAGAAATTCTACTCATCTGTTATCACATTTACTGATTCTGTATTTTATGATCTCCATTCTACTGTTGTGCCCATCTGTTATATTTATTTCACTTACTGTATTTTTCACTTCTTGTTTTTGCTTGATTTTCTCCCACCTGCTGTTTCTTTACTACGATTTTCTATTTATTTCATGAGAATCAAGAAAGTGTATCTTTGCTCATTACATGATTTTTGAAGATGGTTGATTTAGAATCCTTGTCAGATTATTCCAATTATCTAATAATTTTGGTGTTGGTGACGGTTGATTATGTTTTCTCATTCATGTTGTGATTTTGCTTATTCTTGGTATGATGTATGATTGCGTTGTGTGTCTTATACATTTTGTGTATTATACTATGATATTCTGAAAATCTTCTCTAACAGGCAGTCTCCCTATTAAGATATAGCACAAGGAATGGGTGGGCATATATGCTTAATTTCTCCATGGGCCCTGAAAATACCACCTGGTAGAAATGGAGCACCTTCCCACACTGGCTCATGGCAGATAAACAGAATGGAAGTTCAGCTCACCCTTCAGCCCTGTTGATAGTTTTCTTGTGAGAGTAAGACACTGACTCACATCATCTCATTGACTCCAAGTGGGGTATGTAAGCCCACTGACACCCAGGAGGAAGAAGCAGGGACTGACTAAAAAATCTTGTTGCATGGTGGGCATGGAAGTTTATCACACTGATTTGTGCTGCTGACCCAAGGGAAGGAAGAGGAGCTGTGGAGTGCTGACTAGTCCCACCTTCCACCAGCTCATTCTAATTCATTGATACGGAATGGCTGTGGAGGTTCAGCTTCTTGCAAACTTAATGATACCATTTGTTGTGAGTGAAGCAAAGTAATGATTACTCCTGTCACACACAACCTTGTAACATCTCATTGGTACTGGCTCAGGGTGGAAGCTCACTTACCACTGGATGACTGATGTTACACTGGTGCTGAATGAGGGATAAAATATCATCTCCCCAACCCCCAACATCTCACTGAAATTATGGGAAAAGAGGGAAGGTTTACTCTTGGCTTTTGGCTGAAGTGTAGCAGGTATTGACAGACAGGTATTTCTGTTTTGCCAGGTTACCCTTTTACTGGACCTTTGGCTAAAGGAAAAACGCTTTTCTTGAAGCTTTTTTAAATGTCTCTCTCTTGGCAGTTGTGGATTCAGGCTACCATAATTCCATAGACAGAGCACAATAAGAAAACTCAAGGAATTCATTACCAGGTCATTCCTCAATATGCCTGAAATTCCTCAGTAGTCTGGCTTCTTTTCACCTTGCAAAGTGTAGCTATGCTTACTTCTTATACACTTAGGGTTTTTTAGTTATAAGAGGAAAGACCTAAGAGGATGCAGCTACTTCATTTTGACTGGAATCAAAGGGCTCATTCTTACTGTTGATAGTGTAAAATGGAACAGCCATTTTGGGAAAGGTCTTAGTAGTTTTCATAAAATAAACCTACATTTACCTTCGCATCCTAGCAATTAAACATATACTTACCAGAGCAATTTATCTTCTAGATATATGCCACAAAGAAATCAATTACATTTTCCTGATTAAATTCCAAAAGCCTTTATTTAAATAGTCCCAAATTGGAGATAGCCCAGATGTCCATTAAAAAGAAAAATGGAAAAACAGATTGTGGTATATTCATACAATGGATTATTAAAACAACAAAGATTCATTCATTCAACAGTATAGATTAGTCTCAAAATATGTTAATCGAAATAAACCATTAAAGAAAGAAACCACATTGTGTGATTCCATTTACATGAATTTCAAGAAGAGCAAAAACTATTTGGCTAGAAAATCAAAATGAGAGAGGGTAATGGGTACTAGATGGAGGAGCAAATGGAATTTTCTTGGGTGATAGAAAATTTTTGTATTTTGATTGGAATGTTTCCTATAGACTAAATTGCCAAACTTTAAAATTACAATAAAATTTTGTGCATTTCACTACATGTGAAGTTTAACTCAATAAAAGTAGTAACAATAATGCTCATGTTCTAAATTTTTTTGAGGGAAAAGATCTCTGCATTCTACTCACTAATAAATCATAAAGTAGAATATAAAGTTAGACTAGGAAAGAATTTAATAAAACTAAAAAGTAGACCTATGGAATTGAAATTTACATTGAGAAATAAAGTCATAAAATATGTAAATTCAAAGTAAATGGAAGACACTGGGTAGAGAGTTTTCAAAAATGTAGAGTAATGGAAAATAGATCTGAACGTGATGAAAGAGATAATGTCATATATGAAGTAAATATACAGAGTATATTACATGAATAAGAGACCAAAAACAAGTGGAAATAAAAGGGTCAAGGGCAATAAAATAGTTTGCAAATTTAATGGGCTCCCTGTGCTCCATGCACATTACAAAACAATGTATAGACACAATTAAGAACAATTTTTAAATTGCAGGAATAAAAGATTTCAGTAGAGAAAAAAGAAGGCACACTTGATAGTAAATGAGTGCAAATCATTGTTAAAATATAAGTAAAAATAAAGTACATAGAAGTTCTAGATTAAGAACATATCAATTTATGAGAAACATAAATTTATGACAAAAGTAAATTTTATTGATTTTCATGTATTTAAAAATACGGATTTTCTCATAAAGTCAGGAATAAGACAATAGAATTAATTTTTCTGTAACTTTCAACCAGTAACATATGAAACATAGCTAATAAAAAGAGGGAAAAAAGATCATGACCATTTGAAATTAATTCTGCTGTCTCTTGAGAAAAACCCAGAAAACAACTGTTATCATTAAGATGTTTGGTAAATTGACTTGTATTCATATTATAAAGAAAAATAGCTTTAGTAACCAAGTGCAGAGCTGTATCTTATTCTACTTCACATCCCCTTTCCTGGAATAATGTATGAAATAAATATTTGTTGGTGGAGAAGATGGAATCTAATATATCCTGACCAGCTATTAACAAAATCATATATAAACAAAATGTTATCAATAAAAGGTAGTTCATAAATTATTGGAAGAGGTAATGGAATAATTTTTTTTTTTTTTACAATTCTCTCATTATCCCTTCAATAATGAGAAGTTGGCTGCATTTTAAGGACTTTGATATCATTCATTACTTCAGATTGCAAACTTCTGAAAAATTAAATTGTATTTGTTATCTAGTTTGGATCTAGTGAGATTAATGTCATGCAATAAATTTGTAGCTAATTCAGCACAAGCCACATATTTATCCTGCTTCCTAACCTTCACTATTTGTTTGTTGGGAAAATATTGTAATGGAAAAACAATGGTCTTTGGAATATTTTTGTGGGACTTGGGTATGGGAATGGAGGGCTAAGCAGGAAGTGGATAGAGGAGAGCATAGTTGAGGATCATGCACTATATCTACTAGAGTAAAACGTGTCTGGTACCATGGTGTTTAAGTAATTTCTAGTATTAAGATAGATTTTTGGTCAGAATTAACTTGTTTATTGGATATTTTGAAATGTAAATAAGCTAGTAGAACTAATTTAAGGTTGTCATGTATCTATCCTCCCAGTACTTTTGGCCAGAGGAATAAAATTTTATATCGCAGCATCTTTTAGGAAACATTCACCTACACATTGGACACTTCCAGATGTTTACCACTTGTGAGTTTTTACAAAAATTGAATCTACCATTTGTGTTTCTTCCTCTCAATCATAGTGTATAACCAACAGCTAAAGGTATTGAATTTTCAGGTTATTCCTAAGGCTTTATTTAAAAAGGCAAAAAAGATTATTATTTTCTCTACTTTATTAGTAACAGTTATATTTTCCTGCAATGAATCTTCTTTAGTATAATAAAATATTCAAGACTCACAGTGTTGCCTACTGTGTAAGTTTACTAGGACTCCCATAGCAAAGTGTAGGCTGGGTAGCTTAAACAACAATTCTAGAATATGTGGTCAGGGCTGATTTTTTCTGAGGGTTCTCACCTTGATCCACAGATGACCATACTCTCTGTGTCTTTATCATCTCCTCTTTGCCCATGTCTGTGTGCAATAATAATCTTTTTCTTGTAAGAATAGCAGTTATATTGGATTAACTGGGTCAACTTAGTGGGCTAGTTAATTATCTCTTTAAAGACCCTATCTCCAAAAGGAGTCACATTCTGAGATACATAGCGTTAAGATTTCAACATATGACTGGAAGGAGGGGGGAGGGCAGTTCAGTCCACAATAGCTAATTACTTATCATGAAAAATCAAGACATATTGGAAAGTTAGAAATTATTCCTGGTGCAAGTTAGATGATTCTCCGTGTCTGTGACTTTCAAAAATCTAGGGAATCTCTATTCTATTTCTTCTCACTTTTGGCATCAAAGAGAGCCAGTGAGTCATGCCATTTAGAGTGTAGCACATGTGTCTAATTTTGCTAATGATTTCGCAAAATTCATGACTACGATATATTCAAAAGGATCTAATTGAGGTATTCAAAAACTAGTGAATATGAATTGTAGAGCAACTTTATAATTATGAATTCATTTCCAGTGAATTTCCTACTGGGAAATGAACAGAACAGAACTTTCTGGTCGAGAAAATAGAAAAGAGGTAGGAAACTATGGTAGCTTTTATTAATTTATTCACTCTCACTCAGTAAGACTATTGATACTCCACTGTGTGCGGTGGAGTGAAATAAACACTGAACACAGAACAATAAAACATGGCTTCTTTTCTCAAGTTTTCACTGTTTAATGTGGGAAAGAAAGACATATCAAACAAAAATTATAATACCATGTGGTAAGTAGTATAATAGGAACACAGATAAAAATGAGCCAAACCACGCTAGAGCTGTGAGGACAGAATTGAAGAGCCTTAAATTGTGGATAGAATTTCTCTGGTGAAGAGAATAGAGATGATGAGAAGCTAAAGAAAGTATTGTAAAGTTCTGGGAACAATAGAGCAAAGTTATAATGGAAAGAAACAGCATGATGTATAAAAGGAAATTGGAAGCAACTATTCAGTGATCTTAGATCATAGTCAGGAGCAAGAAAAGAAACTGAGGCATCACAGTACCACATCATGCAGGGACTCCTATGAATTTTAAAGAAATTGAGTTGTATTCTCCATGCAAGTGTTATGGGTGTGAGATAATTGATTAAGTTCCAATAGTCTCTATACCTTATAGCAGCTGTGTGACAGATATATCTGAAGGAACAGAACAAGAAGTATAGAGAAGAGTCAAAGTTTTTTGCAGTAGTCCAAGTGCATTAACTCAAGGCTTAATAGTAAGGATGCAGTAAAAACAAGTGAATATAAGAAATACCTGGGTGGAAAAGTAATCAGTATGGATTCCTAATTTCTGTGTTATATAAATTTAAGTGCCATTATTTGCAGCCAAGCTCAATGGAGTTGTTCTTTGGAGTTATTAGCATACCTGTAATAGTTGAAACCCATGGGAATGAAAGTGATTTTCTAGGAGAGAATAGAGTAAGACAATATGATAATTAAACACTAAACCTTGAGGAATCACAAAGAGGAAGCCAAAAAAGAAAGAATTAAGAGATATAAAGAAAACCTGAAATTGTATGTTCGGTAGCTAAGATCTGGAAGAGTTTTAAGAAAACTTGATGTTCATGGGTGTCCAACTGAGATGGAGGACAGAATAGTCATATTGGGCTTGACATATGGGAAAACTCTGGCTCTTTTAAGCCAGTGCTGTGGTGATGGTAGCTTCAAGTTTGCAATTATAGGAAAATTAATGGTGGGTAAGATAATGGGGAAACAACCTTTATGTTGTCCAGATGATTATTCCAGCAAAGTGGTTAAGTTCTCCTTGTCGCATTAATATTCTTCCTCAACTTTAGAGGCCTATGGACCTGAAGGGAGAAGCAGGCCAGCTAAGCATTAGTTATAACACAACCCCTAGTTTCCTGGAATGTGAGAGGTGACAAGATAAAATGCAAGAACTCTAGAGAAGTATAATCAAATGGAGATCAAGAATGAAGATGAAAGAAGGCGAACAGAAATCAATTAATTAACAGTATCAACTAATTTATTGGAAATTTGTGCCATTTTTAAGATTCTTCCAAATGCAGTTAGGGACCCAGAAAGACTGAGATATTGAGCATGGAAGCAAGCACTCTGTGTTCCTCATAGTCAGGAAAAATTACGAGTATAAAAATAAAAACCAACTTCAAGTGTGAATTTCTAGTGTCTACTTTAATATACCTATTTAATGTTTGATATCCATGCAATATAAGATTCTTTAAATAAAATAAATAAGCTTCTTAACATAAAATTTTGATATTGATATATAGTTTTGTTATTTCTAAGAGTTATGTAGAAGAGTAGTTTATGAGGGGCAAGCTAGGCAGGAAGAGAATAAGTTTGAAGACAGTTACCTGGGGTGATGCCATTGTTTGTGGCACTACATCTACCAGGATTTGGTATTGATTCTTCTTATGTAAACAGTGCACATATTATTTATGTAGTAATTATCTTTAGTAAAGTACTGTCTAGAATTTCTCCCATTCGTTCATAGAGATCAATCAAATGTTTTTTTAGTATGGAAAATATATATATGAAGATCCCAGACCTGTGTATATTAAAGCCTGACATAAATGTATTTGAACATAGTTCATTGAAAACTAGATAAATTTTCATGTAGTTTGCTTTCATCACACTCTCAGGAAGCTGCCTTTGTCATCTATTAAACTTTAGGAGATGCCAGCTACCAAGCCAGAACAATAGGAGAGAGATCTTATCTCTTTGATTTTTAACTTAGTTGAGGCCACTTAAAAACTATGAGACCAGTTAAGTTAAACATAACAAATGAGGAATTTTAGTGTAAAGTGCATTTTGCTTATGTATTCTATTGATGAATAAAGATTGATTAGAAAGCATTTGTTTGTATTAAGAAAAATTTTAAGTTACAGTGAAGATTTAGTCATCTCTTTAAGTGAGTGACTAATATAGAGAGACATCAGGGAAATTAGCTTGAACCAAGATGTGGAGATGGAAACAAGCAAGCAGTGTTTAGGTAGAGATAAGGAAATGAGCTTTTTTACAAGAAAGATTGAACTGACCACTGTGTTTGTTCTTGGTTTTAGTTGTCAATTTTGTTCAGCTGCTTATCTTTTGTTAAAAAGAAAATTGAAACAGTCTTGGGTGTAAGGCAAAGTTCCTTGAGATTTTATTAGGTTCCATCTAAGGCTGTTACCCGAGAAACAACTGGATATATTTTATAAGTAAATATCATCAACCTTTAGAGCAAATTAAATTTTGAAACATAAAGTGCTCATATCACAGAGGTCAAAATATAGCATGTTTAGTGATTTAAGTTGGATGAAAAGCTATAAGCTACTACGTATAGTTGTTACTATTTAAAATTCAACTGAAAGATCATACCATTTATTATCAAGTTTTATGAGTTTCAATTTTGTAGTGAGATGAACTTGTCAATATCAACTAATCTATCAAAATCTTTGCCACATATTAATTCACATCTACTATTTATAGATCTTGAGTCTGTTTACAACCTAACGGGTGAACACCAAATGCATCTTAATCTCTAACTTCAATTGCCAATGTATTTACAAACAACAAACATCAGCAGAGACCCCAAGAGTAAAAACACCGACAATGAAATTTTGTACTTCAGTGAGAATGATGAGAAAAGCCTTGTTACAATAATTTGAAATTAATATGATTTGTTATCAGATGAGATATATAAAGTTTAATATTACTTTTTCCTGGAAAATACAGAAAATCAAATTTGTAAAGGGCAGCTTACGAAGTGGTCTGTTGTAGTTGTGAAATGAATATGCAGGGTGATGGATTTTTTTTTTTCCCCATAGCTACAGGAAAATAGGACAGTCAGCTAGTATCATTCTCTGCAGTACCACCAATGCTGGTCCATTTTTATCACTTTCAAAACTAATAACATTATAACTACCATTCTCTGACAACTATCTATATTGAGATTCTTTTTGATAGTTTTCAGGCATTAACTAACAATCATGAGTTAGCCCCTGCTCTCTTCATTTTACTTACAGGAAAGCTGAGGATCTATGATGTTAAATAACTTGTTCCAAATAACATAGCTAATAGGAAGTTTGATCAGAATTTAAATCTTAGAAGCGTGACCCCAGAGGTAATATTCTGAACCACTAAGCCATTTCATCTTTCCAGCATTCTGAGATACAATAGAAATTATGTCGTGCCCTGACTCAAGAAACCTTTTTCTTGTCTGATCATTTCAACTTATATTGTCATTCAATATCTTTTATAGCTAAATATCACTTTACTCATTCAACTGAGTGTCCCAGGAGGACCTTCAACACATTGTCATTAAAAATCTATTATATGACAAGAACTATCCACGCCACTAAGGATACAAGTAAGTCTCCTTGACTATGCTATGATTTTTGATTTTCAGGAACTTAAAAATTAGTGAAGAACACAGACAAATCAATAATCATAATTTTCTCTTCCTACCTCATTGTTTCTGCTAAGTTTCTTCTCTGTTTCTGGATCTTTTGATAATATGGTTCTTCCTGTGAGTAGTATAGATATGTTTGAATTAATAAATAAATAAAAATACAGGATAAAATATCAATTTAAAAAAATTCAAATTCCTGCCTAATTTAATAAGTGTTGTCTAATCCACAATTGACTGATTTTGTTTCTAGCACCATTTGATTCTTCATCTACTTCAATTCATATTTTTGGATGTGCAACACACAAAATATTGTTTTCTCACATAGGAACAATGAGAAAATATTTATTTTTTCTTCCATAAATGTGTATCTCCAAGCACATAACCTAACCATCATATATGGGATCAAAACAGTAGACTAACTGACTTTGGACCAAGTGGGATTTTTGTTTGAAAAATTTTTTATATTATTTTTTATTACAGTAAATTACACTGGGCAACAAATTTTTACAAAAGTCATGTTACTGAAATAAAATTAGTCATTTCCTATCAATTTGTATGTGCTCAACATGAATATGACAGTCAAATTCCAATTTTGGCTCTAGTTTTTTTTGTAATCTGCAATAAATAGATGTTTACATCACGAAATGCATGCCAATAGGAATAGGCCTGTAAAAAATTAAGTCATACACTACTTCTTAGATTTCTTCGCTTGTCTCTTGTACAGCAGTCCTACTGGATAAATTTACACGGTGAAACATATAAAATGAATTACATGAAATATCTTCAAAGCGAGAGCTAATAAAAAATTTTCAGGGTTATATTCATGTTCAGCATACCAAGATACTACAGATTAGGGCCTTTTTAAGTCAGTTATGATCTCACTGTTGACCAGTGTTATTTATAATACTCTATGTGATTTAGAGGTATAGGTTCATACTTCTTTGGATTTATGTTATCATACCAAACTCAACACCAAAGCACACATATAACTCCACCCATTGTATCCTGCCCCTCTTTATTGTCTCCCACCCCTCTAGTAGACTCAACTTTGCAGTAACATTTCTAATATTTTAGTTTTGTTTGCCTGTTCCTTTGTGTTTTACTTCTTTATATTCTGTATGAATGAAATCATTTGGTATTTGTCTTTCTCCTTCTGATTTACTTCACTTGGCCCAATTCCTTCCATTTCATCCATCTTATCACACAAGATGTCATCTTTGTTATAGCTGATTAGTATATCATTGTATAAAATGTTTTGTATATTTACCACATCTTCTTAATCCATTCATTTCTTATTGGTTCTTACATTCTTTCCTTAACTTGGTTATTGTAAATAGTGCTGCAACAAACATGTGAGTGTATATAGCCTTTTGAATTAAGAGCAGAATTGCTAGATCACATGGCAGATGAATTGTAATTATTTTGAGAAACTTCTACACTGTTTCCATAAAGGTTGGACCAGTCTTTTATCTAGACTCACTAAGAAAAAAAAAGATAAAATTTTAATAAATACAATCAGAAGTGAAAGAGCATTTACAAAAGACTTTTCAGAATACATGGAGAGTAAAAGATGTTTATAAACATACATATGCTGATAAATTTGATAATCTAGAAGGAACAGACAAAATTTTAGAAGTGTACAACTTCCAAGACTAAATCAGGATTAAATATAGAAAAATATTATGACCAATTACAAGCAAGGAAATTTAAAAAGTAATCATGGACATGCCTTTAAAAATACTTTTGCTAAAAATGTACTAGCGGCTTATCTGAGCTTTCTTTTTTTCTTTTTCTTTCTTTCTTTCTTTCTTTTTTTTTTTTTTTTTTGTTGTTGTTGCTCGAGGGTCTTGCCTCAATGGTGATGTTCATAGCTGATGAATGATCATGGTAGCAGTTGCTGAAGCTTGGGATGCCTGTGGAAATTTCTTAAAAGAAGACGACAGTAAAATTAGTTGCAAGATTGGCTCTTTCTTTCAAGAAAGATTTTTTTGTAGCACATGATGCTATTGTGTTTTACACAGTATTAACTTTTTCAAAATTGGATGCACTTCTCATTCTTCCTGAGTTCCTTACATGTGGAGGAGATTTAGTGGTTCTTATATGCCTTGTGAGAATACAGGGGCACCTGGGAACTGAGAATAATGGAGCTGCTTTAGTGAAGGGTAAAAAAACCCCACAACAAGGAATATGGGTATCCCAACCTTGACTGAGTCCAGGAGGAGGTTGGGTGGGAGGGACACTGAATCCCCTGGTAAATGTGGAGCGAAATCAGAAGGGTTGATCTCTGGGATCCCAACCTTACTGACAATAAGTGTAGACAACAAACTGGACAAGTATAGTCTTGTCCTCAAGTCCATAGAAGAAAACAAGGGAGAGCAGTGTAGCTGCTTGGTGCCTGTTGTCTTAAAGACAATAGATGCCAGCTTAGGTGGCACAAGAGAAAAGTGGAACTTGGAAAAAAAAAGTCCTTTTGGAATTTGAAACTAAATTTGAATATATCTATACTAAAAGGAAATCAAGCTTACTAAAAGAAAAAGATAAAGCCAAAGAAGATTGTTTCCTTTAAAAGATAAATTTAAAGGTATATTATTGTTAGTAGTTTATTTTATTTTGTTTTCCAAATTATTCAAAAGGAAAACACCTATATAAAACACAGAAAATAAAGAATGCTACATTTTTTATTCATCTTAATTATGGTTGGTTCTGGAGTTTCCACACATTTTGGGGGCTATGAATAAACCAAGCCTTCTAGAGTAAATTTTTTGTTAGGAAATTATGATCCATAGTCAGAAATACATAAATATTTGTCTAGGTGTGGGAACACAAGTATATTGAAGTTGAATCTGGAAATACAGTCAATATGTTTTGTCTAAAAGAGTGCTCTAGTTGCAAAAATTGTTATGATGTACCCCAGAAAAAAATGTTGACCCATTTTTCCTATGGCACTAGCTGCTTATCTATGTCATAGCTGTAGTTCATCTTGAAATGCTAAGCTAAGACAGTGAGGAATATAATGGATTATATGGTACTTTAGTGCCTTAGTGTCCCAACAGTGTGTGTGCGTGTTTCTGTGTGTGTCTTCTATGCAAAGCTACTACAGGCTGACTCCATGTTTGGTCAGACTGTATTTATGCAAACCGCATATTGGATCTGAGACTGAAAAATGGGTTATATTTTTCCTACCCACGTTATTTTATAATTTTAGTTTGAGTTTAAGACACAGCATCAAATCATAGCTATAATTAATACTACACAAAGGGAAAATTCTGTTATTATAAACCTTTATAATACCTTAAAATAGGAAGATGATATCAAAATATGTACTATGGATAAAATATTATATAGGATGATTATAGGTGGGACTCCAATGTACGTTAAAGTGTATGTAAAATACCCCAGTACCTGAATCTTAAATTTGGCTAAATGGTATTATAATAGATAATTTTTAATTCATAACTTTACTTGCCATCTTGAAACTGGGAACACATTTTAAGGAATAATTTGAATGACAAGGTATCTTAGAATAAGGTGGCTTGGAATTTTAATTGCCTTATATATATAGATGTTTCAACTGATATTCACTTTAATATAAAACTACACACTAAAATGATTCTTTTTAAGAATTTTGTAAGAATTTTATTTGAAATAACTTGGAGAAAAGAAAAATTTCTTTATTATTGCAGTCGTTATCCATACCTATGTGAAAGATTACCATACACTTAACATTTAAAACAACACTCATCTCACAATTCCTTTGGGTCAAGGCTTTTGGTGTCTCTTCTGTGTAGCTTGACTGGGGAAGATATGCATTTACGTGGTTGTTGTTGGAATTCAGTTGGATTGAGGGCCTCAGTTACTAGCTAGCCATTGTCCAAAAGCTACCACTGGGTTCCTTATCACTTGGACCTCCCTAATATGGCAACTCATTATATCAAAGTTACAAGTCAAAGAGCAATAGAGAAAATGTGGTAGCAAGATGGAAAGCAGTCTTTCATAACTTAACCATAGATGCTATGTCCAATCATTAGACTTCATTTTACTAGTTGTAAAATAGTTGCTAAGTTCACCTGATCTTCAGTGAGAGAAGATTACACAAAGGCATGAATGCAGAAGTCAAAGATCACAGAGTCATGTCAGAGTCATTCTGACACAGCTACATTCAGAATTTTAGTCTTCATTTTTTTCCTCTTGTTTCTTCTCATGTACAGGCTCTTGAAGGGCAAAGAAATTATGGAATTGTGAGTGGAAAAAGGCCAGGACATAGCACTTTTTGTATTGCTTACATTGCAGCATGGTAGGTTGATGGTGAACTCTAAGCTTGAGGCTTTCATGATACCAAAAGGCATTATAATATAGGAACATGGCAGAAAATATTTCACAAGGAAGAAGAATCTCAAGATAGTATCTTAGTTCTATTAATCATGATGTTGAGTGGGGATGCAAACTGATAGTGAGTCCAATTATAATCAAGAAGACTGGAGATGAGGCAGCAATTAGAGAAGGTGGGAGAATCAAAAAGGAAGGTGAAATACAAAATATGGAGCAGATATAGGATGAATTAATTGGTGAACGATTCAAGATGTTGAAAGGTGATTTGAGGGATATTTTGCTGTGCATAGTTCAACTTAACAATCTTTTTCATGTTGCATGAAATATCCAGTAAAAATCTCTCTTAGATGTCATTTGGGGTAACAGTATATGATTTTTACAAAAAAAGAGTATATGATTCGATCCTGAGATTTGGATTAAGGTAAAAAAAGACTAGCTTGAGAAGACTAAGTTGTGTTTATGTAACATAGTTTATCAGTAATGTAGTGGGGAAAGATATTTAATGTCTTGATGGTTATTAAAACATATCTCAGTGTTCAAATCCAGACTGTGGTATGTACTAGCTGTGGAACTTGTTCTAACCAAGTTCTAACTCAATATCAGATTCCATAGACTAAGTTTATTCTAAACTGTCATTTGCTCTATACTTTAAACTGATTTAAGAACTGCTGATCTATAGCCAACCCTCTATTTTCTTACAACTACTCATTGTATTCATATGTGGTTCTTGCCTGTAATGTAGGTAGAAAGAAAATAAAAATTATCCTTAGCATAGGGATTCTCAACCTCAGCACTGTTGATATTTTGGGCTGGATGATTCTTTGTTGTGGGGGACTGTCTTTCACCCAATAGATCCACTTACCCCTCCTCCCATTGATAATAAAAAATGTATGGGACATTGTCCAATGTGTCCTTATGGTGGGGAGAAGAAGAAATCACCCATGTTTGAGAAACAATGATTTAGAAGTGTTTATATTTTTGTTTTGCAAAATAAGTTATAATGGACACTCAACAAATGGTAGTTTTACTCTAAAAGTTGATTTTGGAGAGTAGTGCCATATAGATATGTTTTTGGAATATAGAAGGCAAATAGTACTGTTAATAATTTTTGTTTAATTAACCACTCGTTTGGAAAATTGTTTGTTATAGATGTTTGTATGTACCCTATACAAAAGCTGACCCTCACCTCTAATATTGACCAATCAGCTTTAGTTCCTGTTTCTTCCAGTTAATACTATGTGCTTTTCAGAAATACTTCAGACTAAGCAGGTCTACAGGACCTTTCTTATAAAATGGAGATATAATGACATAATGTTAGAATGATTCACTCACTCATTCATTCACTGTATATCTATTGAGCATCTAATATATACAGGAAATATGAGACAGTCTTTACCCTCCTGGAAATTTATTAGCAGAGAATCAAATGCTAGACAAATAAATATATTATGTATTTCTAATATATAAGAAATATTATGGAGATTAAGAAGGATAATAGGATCTTCTCTTAGAAGTCAAAGAAATATCCTCATGGAAGACAATGTTTTAGCAGTGACTTAAATGAAGGGAGAGAAGCACAGTATGGTCCTATTTGAGGAAATAGCACCGCAGGAAGAGGATACAGAAAGTGCAGACACCTGAAAGTATTAGTATTCTTGGATTACTCCGGATACAAAAAAGGTTAGAGTTGCTGTTTAGGAAATATATTATATAACCAATTCATACATCTTTAGATTTTTATGTTTTTTTATATCACCAAATACACATTTTTAGGAAACTCAAATTTATATAATGTAGAAAGTGAGATGAGATTCTTAGGTGGTATTTTGTCATATGTCATATTATTAAAGCATAGCTCCATACAGGCAACCATCCAAAAAAATGAAACAAAATTTGAAGTTATCTTGTAAAATTTCATTAAGGGTGGCAGTGTTTTGTGGCATGAAGTGTAAGAGAACATCATGTGAATTCCAAGAAAGCATCACAAAATGGAAAGTGGATTTGTAATGTGTCAGACAGGGTGGCAACATCTTGTGTCATGTGACTCCCATCTCAGTGATGGGGAAGTTATGTCCTTTGCCTGCATCACAACTGTGGCACACCACAAGGGAGAATGAGTTGGCAACCACAGCCCAAATGCATCAGCAGTAATTTTAGTATGTGGTTGGCCATGACCGTCTTATTTTTCATTTTTCTTAAAATGTTATTCTTTTTAAAATTTATTTCAAAGGACTGTGCATAAGACAGAATTAAAAGGGGAATTTGTGAGGTGAGAACAATGGTAGCTATGATACTTAATGTTTTTAGATTAACTGTATTGGATGTAGAATCTGAACAGACATGATGAAAATAATTAAATACTAAATTTCCTAATTTAAAAAAAAATATGTGCATGTAGTTGGGTTAAAATTTGCCTCATTGAGAGTATTGTATGGAAAGTTTAAAAGTCTTAGTATCGATTGCACGATATTCAGAAAAGGAGTGTGGTGTGGAGTATGAAGCAAGTAAATGGAGGGGAGTTGGAGCAAAAGTCTTTAATGTTGAGTGAAGGAAGAATACTATCTAAGTTTGAGATGAGCCAAACTAAAGATAAAATACAAGATAATGAAGAGGAAAACAAGGTGGCAGTGGAGGATGATAACCAGCCAAGACCTGTTATATTGAAGTACAAGGAAAAGATAAACTAATAATAAGTCTTAAATTTAATGACTAATATCACATTAGTTTAGTTTTATGTTTTTATGCCATGTATGTAAATAAACTGACTTCAGGCAGAGTCGACTTTACTAAAGATAGGTTTAGATCAGAGATATAGAAAGCTTAATTACTACCGTTGGTGATTCATTTATGAATCTATCCTATTCTCTCCACTGAGAGAAACACTAAAAAAAATGAACTCAATTAATACTTAATGTCTGGATCAAGAATCAAAATCTTATCAGATGTGGTACAAGGCATAATTATTCCATTTATAGCCAAGTGATGATTAGTCAACAAATTCAGGGCCTCCCCGGTGGTGCAGCGGTTGAGCGCTGCGCTGTGGAGCTGTCGGCAGTGGCGACGCGAGTTCGACACCCGGCCAGGGAGAATCCCACATGGCGCGGCAGACCTCTCCTGCCTTGCCTGCTGCTCCCCCTCAGCAGTGTATTTCTGATCTGCCTGTTCTGCTACCCACTCCGTCTCTGGTGAACCCTCTCGCTGCCCCACGCCTCTGGCCTGTACCCCAGCTTGTATGTATACATAAAAAAAAAAAATTCATACAGTGCACATAGGAACTTCTCTACTTAGGATCTTATTTATTTAACAGAGTCTCTGGGAACCTAAAAATATATTAAATAAGGTTAAGAATTAGCTTAGAAACAAAAATAATAAATGTTAAGTGTGATATGTCACTTACAGTGATGAGATACTGGCTGTCACAACATAACGGTGCCTCCTAGGGCCAGTAGTTATTCCATAACTAAATTATTAGCATGAGAAATATTTTCTCACTATTGTGAGATAATAATTATATGATTTAGCCAGAGATATATCCCATGCCATTAAAAATAAATACACTTTTAAACAGCAGTTAAAATTATAAACTGTTGCAACATTCTGTGGTGATTTTCATATTGAAAAAATTACACATCACTCTATAAAAATTATTAATTTACCTAATCCCAGTCATTTAGATTAACCAACCACTCCTGATGATCACCTAGGTACCATTCGTGCCTTGCTTTTGTCTACACTCTGAACATTTTATCTAGGTTATCTCACTTTCTGTTTTCTTGCGGTGCTCCTGAACACCTCTACATCTAAGCCCTTTGCTGATCTCCTTCCTGTGGACACCCCTTATTACACCTCAAATCTGGTACTTAATGCTGCTACTCTGACATTGCCTGTAGATTTCTGTGTTGGTCACAATGTGTCCTCACTTCAATTAGGGCTGTAACTGGCACTCAGTTTTACCATGTCAATCTGCTTATATAACCCAACATGCTATAAATCCACATGCCTAAAATTAAGGTTATTTTTTATGAAACAGAGTTCCTCACAACCTCTATCTGTCAAACCTTCAGGGGGTGACAAACTTGTAGGAAAAATTCACTTTTTTGTGTATACAATATAATCTCTGAATTTGTGGTGGGTGAAAGTTAAGAAAAATAAGATGCCTTCTCATGCAGAAACCAGACTTTGGGTAGTGTTTGGATTTGAATTTGCTAGAAGCACTATTATTTTTTGCAGATTGGAGGGAGAAAACCACTCCCAGATGTCTTAATTTTTCCAACTAACAGAAAGCCTTCACAATTTATATAATGATGGGTTCAATTAGCACAAGTCTTGTGATTCATTTGCAGTCTAAACGAACAGATTCCAGGCTATAAATTTTTACAAACATTTGTGGTTATCATGTGTTTGGCTACTAATGGTCAAAGAAATTAAGCAGGAACTGGTAGATAAGAAAAAAATATCTTAGGAAGTTTCTTGCTACTCTAGTTAGCAATAGAAGAAATGGAATAAATATATATATATATTTAAATTTGCATAAACATTTTCCATAAGTTACAGATTTAATCACTTTGTTTATTGACCTTATGTGGTCAAGAAAAGTAAATATTCTGTAACATTCTCTTATGTTATTGAAAAATGAAACTTCAGCATAGCATTAAAATTCCTAAGACTTTTTTCAAATACAGCCCTAACTTAAAAATTTAAACTAAGGTTATTCTAAAAAGTTACAGCTATCATTTCTAATATGTACTTTGTTTTACTGTTTAATATTTATGAACTTGTCTAAGTTGTACTCTCCTATAGCATTGAGATTGAATACTAAATTCATATTTGAGGAATGATTGTAGAAAGAGAACCAGAGAAGCATGGTCTTAACATCCTTCTTCCACCTTTCAACCAGCTAAGTGAATTATGTTTTGCTATCCATTCTTTCTTTCCTTTAAGGAAATATACCTGTCTCACATTACAAAACCTTTTTCATAAATATTTTATTTAAACTTGTCTAATTTCTTATATGTTTTCTTAACATTTGTTTTATGTTTAATAATTCACTCAGAATATATAACATCTGCTTAAAATATTTGACCAAACCAGCTCTATCAACGTAAATCAACAGACCAGTTGCAATGCAGGGAAAAACTGCCATATAATTCTTGTGTAACCCAGCATTGAATCATTGTTAAGGGACTTATATTTGGAAAGCTTCTAATTTTTGTTGTAAAGTTCCTAGAAACAGATGTGAAAATTCACTCATATCCCACATTGTTTAGTTCAAGCAGCTGTAAATTATTTCATGGATTACACTTGAATGAAAGTCCTGGGATTATTTCATCTAGGCAGCTGTTTTTTCCTTAAAGTTAATCAAAACAATTCTTTGCTTGATTAATTCTTGCTTATTTGCTGTTGTATAAAGTGCTCACGTCTTCAGTCATAACTTACTCATTTTTCTCAAAGTGTCTCTGTGACTCAAAAGATGCATCATAGTTTTATAGGCTATCTTTCAAATAAATTACTGTTTTCTATTGTCTGTTATGAAAAACAGCATGTGTGATATTCCCTTCTTACATGTATAATATTCACATAATGCATGCATCTCACTTGTAAAGAAAGGTAAACATAAGAATTATCACTGCTTGGTTTGAACCATAGGTTACTGTCACTATGGTCTGTATTGCCAGTCTACACTCTCTCCCTACTTCCAGACACACTACTCCATACTTTTGTCCTTTTGTCTACGAACATCCGTGTGGATATCTTGAAGATAACTTCATTTCAGCATTACCAAACCAAACCTATTATCTTTTCCTGCATTCCCTAAAAGTGGTAAGATGAAGAATCCCCCTACGATTTTACTTTCATTTGCTACAGCCTGTTGAATCTTCCTCTGATATTAACACCCAGTTTTTTTCTTTCTCTTCTTGTTGATATTCCTTTACTCTAGGACCACAGGAGTTTAAACATACATTACTGATACAGATTTCTATGTGCTTCATCTCCCTGTCTCCAGTTTGTACTTTTTCAAATGGCTATGGGCAAGTGCAACAAATGTATCCCTTCAAAAACCAATTTTCCAAAAATCAAGTCCACATAAAGATCAATTTAAAAGTTTAAAAAATTATACAAAAATCTTCCCTTGACACTTATATTAATAAATGCTTTGAATAGGAACACAGGGCTATCATTTGAAGAAAAAACATAGTCAGCAAATATCAATGAATGTCTACTGTACACTAGACACATTTCTAAATACTAAGATTACCATAATAAGTGAGAAAGACTTAGTTCCTTTTCTAAGTATCAAAAAGAAACAGATATTTAAAAACAAATAATCATAGAGGTATATGTGTGTATGTGTACGTGTGGTTATGTTTAAGAATGTGTATGCATATGCATTTTTCTGTGTTATAATATATAGTGTAATATATAAATAAAAGAAGAAACTGGCAAGTTTAATCTTTATAGTAAATTTTGTTTAGCTCTGTAAATCTAAACTAATATTTAAAATGTCAATATATAGAAGTTATAAATGAAATATTTGCATTATTTTCTTAATACTAAATCTTCTCAGTGCTGTATGTATTTTATCTTTATAGCATATTTTAATTGGGAGTAGTCACATTTCAAGTGCTCCATTGCAACATGAAACTAGTGACTAATTAGATATTATAGTTCTAGAATATATTGATTTTGTTGACTATATTAAATATATTCTTGATATTTAATTGAATAAAAACTTGCATATTCTTAAATAAGGACATATTAATGAAAATTCATTTATAGTTAGGAGGAGTATATTTATAAACTTATTCACTGAATATATTAGTTGAATAGACTCATTTCAACTAAGAATTATTATAGGTTATATTATTCATAATATTGCCCATGATCAAAGAAATACAATGTTTTGTTTTATAAATTAAAAAATTGTTCATTTCAATAAAAGCATATAAAGTTATCTCTTTAAAACAGATTTAATTACTTTTTCCTCTTCATCAGAATAAAGGAGAACTGACTGATGTTCAAAGAGTCTAAATTTTCTATATTTAAACATGTTTCTGGAATTTCCTTCCTTAACTTACCTTGTCCTTATCTTGGATAGGATCTTACTCAATTTCATTAATTTGTTTTCTTCTTTCTTTCAACTTATGAAAGCTCCCAAAATTCAAGTCTTAGGTATTTCTATTCCTTTCTCTTGATTTTTTAATTCTAGATACCTGCTCCCTTTAATAAAGTTTCAAGGCAATGGAGCTATTATTGGACCTAGATTTATATATATATTTTTCTTTTGTAAACATAGACTATTAGCATCCTTCCATGACTAAACAGAATGCAAGATTCTGTATAGAGTATGGTAACACTCACTAGTTATTAGGAGCTCATTGACTTTCCTTGGCAGAACCACTACTGGTAAATTTAAAAAAAAAAATGAAAGAATGAATATTTCTGAATAAATCCTTTCATAGCACTGCAGGAATCAGTTTCACTACCTTCATCATAGTTGCATATGACACTTCCACAGCCATAAAGTTGAAAGTTTTAGTTTCAGCACCCTGAAGTCTCCAAAGAACCACCAAATAAATTCCAGAAGTCTTCTTCCTCTAGGATTCTTTTACTACCACACTGTGATAGTTGTTCTAAACTGGAAAAAAAAAAAAAAAAAAAAAAAAAAAGAGGTGATACCCAGATAGGGATGTGGCTAGGCAATGTTCACAATGCCTTGTTAAATATAAAAACACAAGTGAAAGGAAAATTCTGACATGGGGTTTTTACTTTTCATCAAGACATAGTCATAATATTCATGTTTTAAGCAACCTCCAAATGCTTAGGTAATTATCGTGAATCTTCATACCCCTATTTTGTATCTTGTTTGTAGCAGAGGCAAGTAGATCAGTAAGGGTTTTGGTACTTGAACCTGTATTCAAAGGTCAGGGGTGGCTGTAATACTTGAACTCTGTAGCCCAGGATAAATCACATAATATCTTCATTTCAATATGAAAAGTAAATTAGTTCTCTCCTCATCAGTAAGTCAGTGTTGGTTGCTTTGTAGCTCTGAAAGTAAAATTGTGGAAGCAACTTTTAGGTCTAATTCATAGCAATACAACCCCCAAAATTGTTGCTTCAATTAAACAATCTTCTTTTAAACTTTCAGAAGAATGGAAAAAAATGAAAAAGCAAAGAAATTTGAAAGGAAATAACATTTTGAGGAATGTTAAGCAGCTATACAATTGCTTCTTTTTATCAATATCAGCTATACCTTAAGTCCATCTAGAATTGTAGTGAGAATGTTTGAGAGAAGATTAGTTTTACATTAAACCTGAGAGAGTTTTTACTACAATGCTCAGTAAAATTCAAAATCTTTCACTATAAATAATTATTCATCATCACTTTATTTTTTTCTTAAAATTTATTTTATTTTTTAAAATATATTTTTTTTATTTATATCTTTTACATTAGTGTGTATTCCCCTTAAAATTCCCTCCACCAATTCACCTGTGGTGGTGGGTCATCTCTACAGTGCACTGTACAGTTAAGAAGGTTTTATGTTAAGAAGGTTAAGAAGGTTTTATGTTGACTCAGAAATGTGTTTCTCTCTCCTTAGACCCGTTGCTTCTCTGGTGCCACGGGTGGAACTCTGACATCTCTTCCTAGTACCAACCCTTTAGATATTTGAATATTGCCATAATGGAAATAAATGAAGACTACCCAAATGAGAATAACAAAGGCTATTTATTCAGAACTTCTTATAGTAAAGGAGTTAGCCACCATCACTTGTGTTTACCAGGCACCCTAAAGGCAGGTAGGGGAAATGGGGAAGTTTTGTAAAGAATCAAGAAAAAGGGAAGCTTGAGATATATTCTGACTGAAAGTCGAGGTGTAAGGAAACTTGAGACAAGCTAACTAGAAACAGACTTTTGTATAATCCGTTTGGAGAACACACTGGCTTCTCTGGCTGGTTCCAAGGAAATGCAGGCAAAAGGAGGAAATTGTCCTTAATAAACCAAGTTCTAATAAACAGTTTGGCCAACTTTTGCAGACATTGTGGTTTGATTACAGCAGAGGATGTGGGTCAGTGTGCTAATGTCATATATCATCTACCCATTATTGTTTCAATTGCTTATTCAATCCGAAGTCCTCTCTTTTGGTCATTCTATCCCTTGCAGGAAGTTGGCTACAAGATAACACTAGAGATCCAAATCTTTCTTTATCACTTGATGATTGTTCGCTTCTCTACATAGGCAATTGTATCATAAGAACTTCTTAATTTTTAATGTTGTATCATCTTGGAGATCATCTGATAAGAGAGTGGCTGCATAGGAGCATATAAAACTTTGGATAGAATGAACTGATTTGCGCTATGGCAACATATATTATCATGGGTGAAACCCAGAAACACATGGGCTTTCCAGTTACCAGTTCATATCAGAAATAAACAATGTGTCCCCATAGGAGTAAAACTTACTGACAAAAAGGCGGACGAGAGTACTTTCAACCAAAATGTCTCTAGGGTTTATCAGTTTTGTTATTATGTTTTCCAAGGATGTCATTGATTCATTCTACCTTTCCAGAGGTTTGTAGGTGATAAGAACAGTATGGTGTCTGAATCAAGGGTAATGCCTTACAAAATGCTTTTATAATTTTTCTTGTGAAGTGTACCTCATGAGAGGAATATCAAGTATTCCACAGTCACTTGATATAAAAGTTTATGTTCCCCAAGATTGGAAACACAAAATCAAGCAGCATTTAGCAATTATAAAGATGGTAATGTTTTGGCAAACAGATACTTCAACCATATTGAAAATAAACATAAAATAACTAAGACATACTCAGATCTCATGGATGGTGGAGCCATTCATCTGAAAGTGTTCAGAGGAGTCTTACCACTTTTTTCTGACCATGCACCATGTTTACAGTTTTTCTAGAATTATGTTGTTGACAAAGACACATGACTCAAAAATGACCTCAACTCTGTTTTTAAAGTTTCCTCAGATATGTTGATTTAATATAATGAACAATTGAGCAATATTATGGTATGTGTTTTATGAAGAAATTCAGCTAATATTCATTCAAAACTATCTACTGCCACCAAGAGGTTGTCTGGAGAGCATCAAAAAGTATTGAGTGAAACTAGAACCACATTCTTTCCAGTTTGCTTTTCAGAATGAGGGAATAAATGTTGATATTTTATAATGGTTTCTTGGATTCCTTTAAGGATTTATCAGTTAAGAGCTTAGAGAGAATCATAATCTTTTTTTTTTAAGATTTATTTATTTATACATACAAGCTGGGGTACAGGCCAGAGGCATGGGGTGGCGAGAGGGTCCACCAGAGACAGAGTGGGGAGCAGAACAGGCAGATCAGAAACACACTGCTGAGGGGAGCAGTGGGTGAGGCAGGAGAGGTCTGCTGCACCATGTGGGATTCTCCCTGGCTGGGCGTCGAACTCGCATCTTGCGCTGCCGACAGCTCCGCAGCGCAGCGCTCAACCACTGCACCACCAGGGAGGCCCGAGTATCATAATCTTGATTAAGGTTGTTTGCTTGGCAAAATGATCTGCTAGAGTATTTACATGAACTATCATATACTTTTTTTTCCTGGAGTCCCAACTTTAAATACTTATCTCGTTATAAGTAGGAATTTATGTAGTGTCTTAAGCATCTTGTTCATTTCTGAACATCCAGCAAAATTGAGAATTGAGAAATAAATCCTTTGTTTCCAAAGCATACGAATGATACAATTTTTTTGTAAAAAGCGTGTGTGTGTGTGTGTGTGTGTGTGTGTGTGTGTGTGTGTGGCCTTTAACTAGTTGACAAACTGTAGTAAGTGCAATATTTTTGTTTATTGCTGCTGGTTTTGTGTCAGATAGAACATTGTATTATAAATTTAAGTCCAAATTGTTAACATTTTGTTTCACCTTCACGTTTTAAAGTATGATCTATCAACAAGTAAAATTTAAGACAGTAAGAGTTTTTGTTGCACCATGTTTACAGTTTTTCTAGAATCATGTTGTTGACAAAGCAGGACTCAAAAATGACCTCAACTGTGTTGTTAAAGTTTCCTCAGATATGTTGATTTAAAATAGTGAACAATTGATCAATATTATGGTATGCATTTTATGAAGAATTTAGCTAATATTCACTCAAAACTAGCTACTGCCACCAGGTAGAGAAAAACCAAATGAGCTACAATAAGTTCTCTAACAGAGCTAAGAAAATGGTGAGGTGCTTGTCTTCTGCAGAATCAGGAGTGGTATGTCAGGATGTTGTAGTGGTGAATAATAATGCAAGAAGGAGAGACTAACAGAATTTCACGAGAGGTTAATTTGTAAGCTGAAAAGTTTTGTGTTCTCCAGAATTATAATATCTGTATTTCATGAAGGAATCATTAACAGGGGATCCTGTAACTACTACCAAACTCACAGCTTTTTATCTTCTTTGAAAAAGAATTTAGCCAAAAGGCCAGAGGGCAGGCATCCAGAGAAGGTTTAAACTTATGTTTGAATACAAGGGAGGCAGTGCTGGAAAAGAAAATGTCTAGTCTCATTCCCTGAAGAGAGCCAGGAAAGAGTTTTGAAGAGTTTATCTTTCAGGGTGAGGTAGGCAGGAGCAGCATCATAGCATGTTTTGGACTAGAGTACACTGGGGCATGCATAGAATGGTTCCATGCTTCTTCATGTATCACATCCACTAGCATCTTAAGTCTCCCCCCAGGGATGTGCATTTTAACATGCTAATGAGATATTGGTCTCTGTAGGTCAGATTCTTTCATCATTTGCTCATGTGGTGTCCATGGCTATACCTCGTCTAGGAAATTGTGAAACTATCATTTGTCAGGATATAACATCTTTTTCTCAAGTTATGGCACCTTTATTCAGTCTGGTGAGATACATCAAACAGGATGTTACAAGATGTTAGGCAGTGATCTGCAGCTTGTGATTTGGTCCACCTGTTTAAACAGGATGTTGGGCAACTCTTTCCTGCAAGCTCACAATTTAATTCAGCTGGACTATCTCATAACTAGTTCAGCAGAAGCACAGCATTATGAAAGTGGTGATTATTTCCCTAAAACAGGGGGAATAAGTCCTAGTAATCAGGTCAAGGCAATGAGTTTTTGATGAATTTGACTTAAAGCCTACGGGCATATCTAGCTAGATTGCTCCTGTACAATTTGATAAAAGGATTTTAGTTAGTGATATCTATGGAAGGAGTCTGTTGACAAGACTTCTTCAAATTATACAAGGTATGCTCTTAGACCCAGAGTTGTCACAAGCTTAGGAAAATTTGTCCCCTCTTGTGTGCAATATGCAATGTAGGGTAAATGAAAGAGTCATCAGGTTTTTCTGCCCTACCGCCATTACCACCAATGATAGACCCCTGTGGGCCTACACTCATGCCTGATGGAGGGCACCTGAAGCAGGACGTTGACCTGTGCAAGTGGGCACACCTGAGCCAGAGACCGGGTTTATAAGTGGCAGAAGAAGTGGTGACAGCAGCAGCAGAGACCAGAGCATGGTGGCATAGGAGCATTTGGGGTGCAGCAGAGAGACCATGAGAGGATGCCAGAGAGCCCAGAAAGAGTGAAGATTCTCTGGGGACTGGGAAGCCTGCCAGCCTCCTAGCCCCCTGCCCACCCTGCCTGCCCTGTACCTGGTTGCCTTACTACAAAAGATCATTAAAAGCCTGCAAAAACCACTGAGGGGTCCAGGATGCCTCCTTTACCCATCTGCCTGAATCACAGAGAACCTGCACTGTGCCTTGCTGGCGCTACAACAGTTAAATCTAGAATCCCTCTCAGTTGTTTTGTGAGGGGGTCAAAGGTGTTTGGACTGTTTGTGGCATTATCAGGAGAGAGTGATTTCCCTTTTTATCTAGGTTATCACCTCAATATTATGTTTTATGTCTTAGCAAAATTATACCTCCTTTTTGAAATTTTATGTCCCTCTTTTGCTAAGACTGGGAGAGAAAGTAAGTGAATATTTTTTATGATTCATTTACTCAGAATAAAACAAGAGATAATGTATATTATATTAGGGCTGACTTTAAAGGGAAATATAGATCTTTCAAACCTTAGGACCTTGGATAGAGGTGGTTTCGGTGAACACTGGGCCATTACGATCCAATATACTATTGTCCTCTCCAGGTGAATACAAAAAAGTTTTAGAGTGAAAAAGAGCTTCATATATGTCTGGTGGGAGTTAGTTGATGGAGAAACTGAAGAAGGGCTCATTAGAAGTAAATAATCTAATGTAATTTAGTGCAGAAGCTTACTTATGTTTCTCTGACAAGTTGTTGCTAAGTTTGAAACAAAGGCAAGAATAGGGAAGCTGGTAGTCATTGAACAAGCTCTGATCATTTGAGCCGATTGCTGCCGAGATTGTGGTTTGGTTTTCCTGAATGGCTATAGTAGATGTATAGTAAATGTTCTATAGTCATATACTATCTGCCTGTTGTCCAAACTGATTCAGACTTTCACCATTTTGTCCTGTAAATCTCATACATTTGTTTCTAATTATGTCTAGAATGATTTGAGAAATAATTGATGTATGAGGTCAGAATTTTACAAAGTACAAATGCGTTTTACTAAACACTACTGGCAGATAACCTGAAAACATGAACTTTTCTCCTTTCATCTATTCGAGTTAACTTTTTCTCTCCAATTTCTTATGTTGTTACAGAGGACCTTGATGATTTAAGAATGGAGGGAGTAACTACCCTGGTACCTTCCGGGAGCAAATTTAACCAAGGTCGCTCTACTTACCCTGCTGAACCTCAGGCCAAGGTCACGCTGAACATCTGCTCAAGGTGTGCCAGGTAAAACAAATAATTGCTTAGTGTTACCAAGATTGGTTAATCTTGATTTTTAAAAGCTAAGATTTTAATCCAAAGGGTGTACTGATCTTTGTTAAGAAAATCTTTTTCTTCTGGTTATCTTTTGTGCTAACATTGGCAATGCTTAGTCCTACATTTTATCCTTCTGCCCAATGCCACTCAGACCAACAATGAATCAAAGAGTTCAGATTGTCTTCACTTCACAGTTTGAGACTATTTTAAGTCTTTCTGTCTCTGAATTTCATTTGCTGTCTGCCCTTCTGTTCCCTTTCAAAGGAAGATTCAAGGGGTTCTAAAAAGTTCAAAGCCACCTTTAAAGTACTTGCACAAAGGATAAGTTTGCCCAGGTATAGTTTAAAATCTGGTATTATTGGCTTCTTAACCTGCTCCTGATCCCATTCACCTCCTGTAAAGAATTTAATCAGTTTCACACTTTTCAAATTTGGCAGCTGGAAGCTATCTGCATATACTCTATGCAGCCAAAGAAGTAGTTTAAGTTACTGCCAAGTCAGCCCCCAGTGCTAGTCTAGCAGAAACTCACCAAACAGCTAGAATGCATTCTTTTGTAGGAACTAAATCTCATTTGCAAAGAGGTTTTTAAGCCAGTTTAAATGATAAAACAAGCCTTCTAACCCTTATGTAAATGGTGCAGATTAGTAAGAACAATGTACTGGCTAGGCAGTTTTATCTCCTTTTCTTTATGTCTAGCTGTTCTATTGTACTGTTTTGAGAGGGGATTAACAGCTTGGAAATAGGGTGGGGTGGAATAAGTATAGAAAGATCAAATCAGATTTTTGTTGCTTTTTCTGTTTTATTTTAGCCCTTTGGAATTTTTATTTTGTGATTGTCTTAGAAAAATAGAAAGGATACCTTTTAAAGAAATCAAGGAGTATTAGAGACCATTAAGAAAAATGATACAGCAAAGTGAAAACACCAATGGGAACATTGTTTCAGACAAATAATATTTGAGTGAAGTGATTAGAGCTATGAAGAAAACTTCTAATATTTATGTGATTCTGGGTGTAAAAAGTCATCTATTTACATTTTGACTGGAGGAGGGTTGGTGCTTGATCCTTCCTATCATTAGTAGAAGAGGTGTTCTTCAAAAGGAAAAACCTATGAAAATGTGCTATGTTTTATTAAATTATTGAGGATTCGAATTAGGAAAGGGTCAAACACATGCATAGACCTAAATTATCTGCCATTCAGTTACCAATGAAAGTGTTAGATTGGAAATTGCAATCAACCTCATTTAAGGTGACTCCTTTTTTAATTTGTTGACGAGATATTCAATTGAATAATAATCAGTTATGTTGCTTGCATTTTCACTATATATACCACATACTATTTAAGCACATAAATACATAGACTGACTTTACTCTCAAATAATAGTAGGAATCAACTAGTATCACCATTCACATCTTATAGAGGAATGAGTTTGTTAAATAATGAGTCCATAGTACAAAGGCAGTAGATGACAAACCACAGTTTAAACTGAGATCATATATCTAAACAATCTGCCAACTTTATCATTTTGATATATTTCAAAGTATCAAACTGTTTTCTAAAGCCTATGATGATGTCTAAAATAGATGGCAATGATAGGATGAAAGATATATAGGTGTTTGATGTCATGGGAGTCCATGACTGTTTTGATGGAGAATAAAGCAATGTTGTACTTTCAAAACAAAATAGAAATACAGTAATTTCGCGAAACTGTGGTAAACAGTGTGGAAAAAGATATACTTGTCTGTTGATTTTAGAATGGCTCCTATAGTCAGAAAAAAACCTAATTAGTTGCCAAGAAACATGACAAATCTGAGATTTTGCCCCTTTGCAAATAAGCATATTATTCTGCCACTGTTTTATTGATTTCAGAAGACACAACACTCTTGAGTCAGAGACCAAAAACTTAATACAACAATAATAGGCAGAGTATTACCATTTTTACTGGCTCAGTGAGTCACAGTTTTCACAGCAATGCAATTGGGCAGTAGGTTGCAGTACATATGAGGAACCCTGAGTTTAGAAAATCCCTATTTTATAGTGAGAAGTGAGCCTGTATGACCACTTTTCTAGAGTGAGACTCCATCTTTATATTCCAAGGCTGTTTATGTACAGATTGTCTGAAACAATACTGTCAATATTCGTGCTCACAATATATGTAGAAACATCAAAGACTCATGGAAGATTGTTTCCCAGTAAAACCACTTTTGTGATTCATTAATGTGATTATCAAAGTTTTCTATAATTAATTCTCAAATACCAAGTTTTGTTGCTAAATCATCTCTTTTAGTTGAATTAAGGCTGAGGATTATAATTTTTAAGCTTTGGTCCAGTAATTATCTAAGGCAGAAGTTATAAACTGTAGAACTATGAACAGTATCCACTTGTGTATCTATATAATTTTTAAAAGTAACTGGATGAGTTATCAGCTTTATATAAAGATTGCAGTTGATATTTGTCTTATCAAACTCTTTGAAGGTGATAAATATGGGCCCACATTCTCAAATGACTACCTAGTAGCAGTATTTTTCTCTCAATCCTTACAGCTAATCGTTGTGCTCTAATTCACCTCAGTTTGTCCAACTTCATTTATTTACACTACCCATCTGAAATCTGTAGACCTTTGAACCTCTGGTTTTTAGAACTGTTGGAGCTCCACGGATAAACAGTGGTTGAGGACAGAAGGAATTCAAGCTGAGGAAACTGGCCACACCACTGGGAGATGAATGGTGCCAGGAGACAGATCCTTCTGTCTCAGGATCTCAGGTTAGAAGCAGGAGTTTAAGGTAGGTAGACTGAGGTCATAGTGTGACTAGACAATCTTCAGAATACAGAATGGGATGATTAGAAACTCTGTGCTAGACCAACATGGTAAAATTTACTGCTTTACTTTGGCAACGTGCTCATGTCCATTGTTACATTGGTGGGCACTGGTATTTAATCTGAAAGAGACATGTGGAAGTGATACAGACTTCACAGAGGAAACCTGGGCATTGGATTTTTGTCTGACATCAGGATTTAATTCCAAATCTGACTGGATTGGAAACTGTATGGTGCTAACAGATAAAATTTAGGATAATTAATATGAAGTTATATTACTATCTACTAACATCTCTTGGCTATACAACAAAGATACAATGGGAGACACACTTTTGAAATGAAAAGGATCTAACATTCATATTTTAAGTTATCTAGTGTGTCATCTTGGAGAAAATTATGCAAATATTCAGAAAATCTGTTCCCTCATCTAAAATGATGTTCATGTAATCCTGGAGATCATTTCTAAGGATGTTGGGAGGCTTGATGGAGTAATATATGCAAAATTCTCACAGTTAAGGGCTCTTTTCTCTCTCTCTCACTTGTTGGGATATGTAAGAATTTCAAAATATTTTGAGGGATTTTTCTCCTCATTTTTCTAAAGGCCTATATTAAAGTGTTCAGGTATTGAGGGAAAACGTCTCAATATAGAGTCAGTGAGACTCAAGGGAGGTTCAGCATTTCTGTAAAGAATCTATCAATGGCTAAATTAGTATAAGAAGTGTTGTCTACTCTTTAGGTGTCATTTTCTTCTTGCTCTTTTTCAAATTTGCACCTATATGAACTACTTAGGGGATCACAATATCTTGATGTGAGTTTGCATATGCTCTGTCCAGAATATTTTTGTTCTTCTCAAGTTGAGACCATATAATCAAAGACCACGGATAATGAGAACTTTCTCCTTCAGAACCTGATTGGAAGACTGTATTGAGTGTTCAGCATGGGGAAAATTGCCCACCCCGCCATGTTCTTCTGATACAAGAAGTAAAAACAATTAAAATTAGACAGATTAGTAAAAGAAAAAACTATATATGGTGAATTTATTTAGCTGTAAATCCTACAGTAAATGGTACAAACTGGGGGTTTACATTCTGAACTAAGGGGACTGAGGTGTTAAGGAGAGACAAATAGGTCTCATGTGATAGGAAATGATTTTATATGACAAAACTTTGCCTCTAGATGTTTAATCTGCCTTAAGATTGGTTTTTCCATTAAAAAAAAAAAAAGACTTATTTCTGGAGCGTCCTTAAATCCAAGTAATCTACATTCTTTAAGTTTGTGGTAACAGTTTCTCCTGAGGCTTATAGCTATCTATGACCTTCGTGCCACAAACCAAGGTGACATGTATTGGAAAAGGCCTACTCTGAACATAAGAAAAATACAATCTGAACCTTTTTGATTAGCCCAGTCCCACTTGGGGCTCTGAGAAGCATTCTCTGAGAATGAGGGATATAAAATGTACATGACCATTGGAGGTACTGCCACTTTTTAAGACATCAGGAAAAGAGGAATTCTGCCACATTAAATACTCTGTAAAGTTTATGTGCAACAAAGTAACTAAAATATCAAGAATGTAAAAAAATATTAATTAGCATAGTTATGAGAAATAAAAATATATTACTTTTTTTTTCATAAATATTTCACACACTGTCAGAAAAGTGTGAATAGAAGAAAGCTTGTGTTTTCAAGTTGGAAATTATCTTAGGGTAGGGCTAGTCCCAGGACTCTTGGCCTTATTCTACTGTGGGTATTGCTGAAATCTGTGGTATAAACAAAGAGGAAAAGTACATCATTTGGCAAATGAAAATGTTAGAGAAAATGCCATCTTCCCTGCTCCCACTTTCATATAGCCTTGGAATAGCTATTAGGAACTATGGATGGAGCTAAATGACCAGGTGAGGTTACATAACATGGAAGGCAGGTGTACCTGGAGTCTCTCATGTTCCTATGGCCAACTTTACTCTGGTACTTCTAGGAAGGAGACACATGGAAAGAGACTTGTAGACATACTTGAAAGAAACATATGGGAGAGAGACATGTGGGGAGGCTGACAATGGCAGCTGTTATCTTGATGTGTTATTCCTTTTGACCTAACTTTATGGGACCTGCTTCAGAACCCCTTTCCTATGCTTCCCCACCCAAAGACTTGTGGCAGGTTTTGGGGCCTCAGCAATCCATGTTAGGGCCTACTCTATTTGGCTGGCATTATCCAAAAGAGGATAGGTAATTTTTGGTGTTTTATTGGAATTAGCAATATCTTCTTTTCCCTCTCTATGCACATTAATTATATTGAAGATCTTTTACACTAAGAGTATGCTCCTTTTATGTGGTGGATGGCAGATTGTGGTTATAGCACATTTGTTTGGCATCCCTGGTACCCTCATTTGTGTGGTAAAATAAAAGCACATATTTAATAGAGAGCTGGCCTTGGGGATATATGAACAGTCTAACCAGAATATCTCCTTCTCCCCTGCCCATCTCAGGTCATGAGGAAAAGAGGCCATTATAATGACAGTTTTAAGTAAATAAATAATTATTGTGTAGGATTTAATAGTGTCCTTATCTTTGGTGATTTTAAATTTTACAGGTAGATTTAATGCAAGACTTAGAAATTCCACCAGTGTGGCTAGAACTCTTGAATGTTATAGACAAAACAAGTTTCATTTGTTACCTCAGAATCATGCTAAGTCATATAAGTAAAGGGTTCTTAGGTTAATAATGCAAACTATCAGTAATTATCAGGAAAGCTTTTATGATCTTGAAAAATAGTGGTTTCAAAATTGTGACTTTCAAATTAAATTTCTCTACTGAGTAGCCTGAATGTTTAATTTGAGATAAGTTAAAATACTAATAGCAAAGAGACAAATGCTGATACCAAGGTACCAAATTACTATTTCAGTAAAGTTTATAAGCCATTTGTTTGGTAAGACCACCCATTAATCCTATCTACCCACTGCCATTCTTGGGAGTTAAATCTTGTTTTTGTGGACTCCTGCCAGGGCATTCTGGGTGGTAAGATGCTATTTGTTTTTGATGGTGCAAGTGTTTGCATTCATTCATGCTTAACATCAATAGTGCACAAAATAAAAGGAGCTGTAAGCCATTTTAAAAGAAATTGGATTATAGAGAATATACAGTGACACTGGCTCAGAAACTATGGCATAAGAATACTAGGAAAAAGTTGTTTCCAAATAGCCTGCTGAGTTTTAACTGATTTGACTCTTGTCATTGCATTGAAAGTTTTTCCTCATTTCTCTTAAATATCATGACATTAAAATACTGAGTTTACTCGTACGTTGACTTTATAAAGCAGAAGTAATCATCACTGCAGTTGAAGAAAAGATGAATGTCAAACCTTGCATATGTCAATTAATTTCAAATAGTCTATATTAGGATTTACTAATTGATAAGAAAAACCTACATAATTAAACATACATTATATTCTACTTTGCTTTCTTTTTGTCCCAACTATTTTCGTAAGGCTTAAATTCAGCAAGTTCTCATTGGAAGGAAAAGTGAGCAAAATTGAAATCAAGGACAATGGATTAACAAAAGGACTGCTATCACATGTTTAAAGTTAGATGTTTTTCATAACATTAACTTCTAAGGCCTAGAGAATTAAAATATCATCTTTAAGACATGAATACTCAGCTGTTTTAAGTAACAGAAATATTTAACTTGAATCAAAATTCATTTATGAAGGATATATTCTATGTCAAGCTCTTTGCTAAACCCCAGAAATAAAAATTAACATCTCTGACCATCGAGAAGTTATGTCCTAACTGGAAACAGATATGAAACAAATTAGAGCAATCCAAAATACTAGATGGTGATAGTAATGTGGAAAAAAAAAATAAAGCATGGTAAAATAGCTCAATTATGCCAGATGTGATTGATTGCAATTTTATGGGAAAAATCCTGCACCTTTGAAGATATTGATATATGATTTGTTTGTTATTCAAAATCTGTATGAAGGAAGAAATGAGAACCAAAAATACCAGGTAGAAGTCGAGGACCACTTCATCTCAGATCTAAACACATTAATTTCATAGCTTTTCTCGTTTTTATAAATCGATGAAACATTCTTTCCATCCCCATATATTCCAATAGTAGTTTTGTGATTCATAGGGGAGGGAGACCTTAGATGGATGAGGTTGAACACGTGCGTGCATGCACACACACAATCTAAAAAGCTGTTTTCTTGTTATGTGGGAAAGAGCTGGGGCTTTAGAGCAAGGCTCTGGTTGAAATTGCAGTTTGGCCACTTAACACCTTTGTGAAATCACCTAATGTCTCTAAACCTAAATTTTCCATTTGTAAGACAGGAGTAATAATTTCTCCCCATGAGATTATATTGGAATGGAGTGGCTAGCTGAGTTTCAAGTATAAAATCTACTTTGAAAAAAATGTCTATTTCAAGATTAAAAAAAATCATGTATGTTTCAAAAGAAGTTAAATATACATTTGCAATCCAGGGAAGTCATGCTTGTACTGAGAAAAATAATAGGATTGTTAAATTGAAGGTCAATGGAAAGAAAGGTCATGAGAGTATAGGGAGTGAAATATTAAGTGTAGTTTCATTGCCTTGTAAGTACATAAAATATTTTGAGATATAGAGGTTTATTTTTTCATTTTTTCTCCAACTTCGAATGCACTAATTTGCATCTACAATCTGTGTGTGTGTGTGTGTGCATGTCTGTCTGTCTACTTACCTACCTACCTACCTATCTAATACATCAATCATCTATTCATCCATCCCATAAACCCCTTCCCCAAGATTGTGATATAAAAAATCTTTGAAGAAAATGGATAGTGTGAAAGTCAGGGAAGGATGGCTGCCCAGTCATATTTGCTAAGCAACACCAACCTAGAATGGTGGCAAAAACTATGAATCGTATAATCAGTAGTACTAGTTCATTGGCTTTTCAATTCATACCAGTAGGTGCAATGTTATTTATTTATTTATTTTTGATATCTGCACTTAGTAATAGCTCTTAGTAGAGTTGAGGAGCCTACAACAAAAGTAGGACAGGGTGATTTGAAAAATCAAGAACCTTCTTTCCTCCCCAAATCAACAGTGGACCTGTCTCTCTGACTGGGCTTGATCAAGGAAAATATATTTTGTGCTGTTTATGTCCAATTTCCCAGGAGATCGAGGGAATCCAGCATGGACACTTCAAATTTAAGGAGTAGAGAGATAGAAGAAGACATTCAAATGTTCCCAGCACATCTCAGCAGAGCACAATAACATTTATTCTGAAACCTCTGCTTAGCCTGCTCAATACACTGTTGTTTATCTCCATACATAGGTATTTACCCAAAATTCTTTATTTTTTCATAGTCTTTTCAATTTCTGTATGTATCACCTAATTTTTTAGTAGTAATTTTGAACTTGTCTTTTCCCCTCAACATTATATCCTTGAAGTCTTGCATTAGTCAAGGAAGTAAGCATCCTGCTAACATTAGATGCTAAATAAATATTTGCTTTATATAAATAATATGTAATTTATTTATGCTAGATGTTAGATCCTTACCAGATTTATGGTTAGCAAACATTTTTTCTCATTAATTTTTTTAATGGTCTGCTTTGTAGCCCAATTTTGATTGAGTCCAAGCTATCTATTTTTTGTTGTTATTGTCACATAGCATTTGGTATTCTATTTAAGAAATAATTATCTAAATTAGGGTTATGATGATTTCTGTCTCCCTTTTCCCCCTGCAAGTTATAGTTTTATATTTAGGTCTATCTTGCATTTTGAGTTAATTTTTATATATGGTATGCACTAGGGATCCAATTTCATTTTTTTGCATGTGGAAATTCAGTTGTCTCAGTACCATTTGTTGAAAAGATTACTTCTTCCACATGAATTATCTTGACACCCTTTTCAAAACCACATTAATTGTAAAAGTCTCCTTGATTTCTGATGTAACATTTTTTCAGGCTTATTTTATATCTTCTGGCACTAGATTTGGAATCAGCCATTTCTCTAAGGATCTCTTTTTTCAGCAGAAAATTTGTAGTAGAAACTAGAATCTACTTGTTAGGATACATTGTAGGAGTGACATTGTCTTTTGGCCATTTTAGTAAAAATGTTAAGCAAAAATGTACTTTATTGGGTAAATATGTTTACATGGCATGAATACCTGTTGGTATTTCTAATACTATTATAAAAGTATAGTATTCCAATTTAAACTCTTGGCTCTATAATTAAATATCTTTTCAACTAAAAAATCCCCCTAATGAAAAATAACAATTATCTAGTTGCTATTATAAATTGAGAAAATAGATCATAGATAAAATATAGGTGTTCCAAAATTCTTAGTGTAATTTTACGTAATTAAAGCTTAAAATTGCAAGAAACCTTTGGAATACCCTGTGAAAGTTATTCAAACAAACCACTGAAGTAATTTCAGAAATTCTATGTCATTTCTGTTGTTTTCAGATTGTGTTGATTACAACAAAAATTTGTAATGAAGTGATTTATATCAATATTAGAATGTATAGAGTTAGTTCCTTACTACTCTTACTCTGCGTGGTAATGTATTGCTGAATAGTTGGGAAATAGTTGACTATTGTTTCAGTTGACCTTTAATTTTAGATCCATGTTTAGCATTCTAAAATGCTAAAATATTTCAGCTTTTAACTTCTTGACATGTCTTGGAGGAGATTGTTAACTACTATATAAATGAAACATCTGAATTTAAAACAAGATGGGAAAAACACTCTAAAATTATATAAGGTTTTATTTCACCACCACTTGTTCCATTTAAAATGTTTTCATATTATATGCAAGATTTCATATAACTTTTATCTAAATAAAAATTGTTTCATATTATTTAACTTCTCATAATTTACAATCATTATATCTTCCTACAAGTACTGCTTTTAATTTTACTAAATCCTATGTGTTTTTCAACATTTTCAATTTTACTTCATTTTGATCTATATGTGCACCTTCTATTATAAAATCATTTCATTTTTTAGCATAGAATAACTGAGGTGTAGAACAGATTGTGGGGTGGTGGAGTGAGACGATTCACCAGAGACAGAGTGGGGAACAAAACAGGTGAATTTACTGAAATACACTGGTAAGAGGATCAGTGGGTGAGACAGGAGAGGTCTGATGTACCATATGTGGGTTGGCTCCCTGGCCAGGTATTGAACTTAGTACATACTGGCGATGATGCTGAAATCTTAACCCTGGGGCCACCAGGGCAGCCCCTCACCCTGCACCTTCTATTATAAACAAATCTATCTATCTATCTATCTATCTATCTATCTATCTATCTATCTATCTATCATCTATCTATCTACCATCTATCTACCTACCTACCTATCTACCCTTCATCTATCTAATAGGTAAATGCAAAAGATTCTTCCAATTTTCTTTTCCCGTGCATGTATAAGTCTCTTACTTTTGCATAGTAAGGTGAGGTAATAACTTGATTTCTGTATAATTTTATATTTTTATAAGAGTAGCAAGAACAATGTGGTTAAATATATTGAAGCACTTGAAGTTTTGCCTAAAATTCTTTGGACTTGTGTGGGTCAAAAGTCTAATTTTGCTTTGTAAGGTAAATATAAATTCAAGTATCTTAATTCTAGATAAGATGGGCTGTTTAGGAAGAAATAACTGAGTATTTCAGTCCACTGACATATTGCTTATAATGATTTGGGATGTACTAGCTGCTGTAGTAACCTGACAATAGTGTTGGAACCCAACAGGCCACTGTCCTCCTCTCTCGGCTCTTTATTGTCAGCTTCTATGCCTAGGTCCTCTGCCAATAAATAATTTGGTTTAGATGACATCATGGCATAGTAAGGATTAGTGTCTTTACAAGAAGAGGAACATACAGAAGAATCCTCTGTTTTCACATGCACCAAGAAGTGGTCATGAGAGAGAGCACATGATGCAAGCCCAACAGATAACCTCTTAATCTTGGACTATAAAAATTATTTGTTACTTAACCACTCAGATTATGGTATATTGTTATAGCAGCCTGAGCTAAGACATCCACCTTTATAGTCATGTCTTTCACTAAATCTAATTTATAAATTCTCAGAGAGAAATTCACCAGATACCATTTAGTATTGAGTCTGAACTTGAGGAGTAGAATTTTTGCTCTACTTTATTTTGATATCAAAATGACTTTGAGTGATTCCTGGTATAATCTTCTGGAACCAAGGGATTAAAACTCACTGTTACAAAAATGATGGCACTTAGGTTTCAGTAGCTTTATGAATACCTTTTACAGAGCAGGTACTTAAAAGTTTTAAATTTATCACCTCCATTTTTTAGACTTCTTTTGTTCAACAGAAACTAAACTACTGCATTACTTTTAATTACACTGGTCAACAAATTTTTACAAAAGTCATGTTACTGAAATAAAATTAGTCATTTCCTATCAATTTGTATGTGCTCAACATGAATATGACAGTCAAATTCTAATTTTGGCTCTAGTTTTTTTTTTTTTTTTGGTAATCTGCAATAAATGGATGTTTACATCACAAAATACATGCCAATAGGAATAGGCCTACGGTTAATACCTGTAAAAAATCAAGTCATACGCTACTTCTTAGATTTCTTCGTTTGTCTCTTATACAGCTGTTCAGGAGCATCTCTGGGGAGTGTCCAGCAGTAGTCAGCCAGCATTGTAATGGACCATTTTCCCTGGTATCTTTGTTCCATTGATGTGCTATCTTGATGAAAATGTTTGCCATGTTCACACAGTTTTCAGGGAAGAAATCCAGATGGGAATGAAGGAAGTGGATCTTTAGAGACATATTGCAGCCAAGTTTCTGATGCTGCATCAGCATGTTTTCTACTAGTTCCTTGTATTTTTCTGCCCTAACATTCCCAAGAAATTTTGTAGACACTAGGTGAAAAGCATTCCATGCCTGTTTTGCATCACCTTGCAGCAAGTTGTTGAACTGGTCATCTCAATGCAGATGGAATGTTTGGGTAGACTCTTCTCGACTTCTTTTGTTTCATTCTTCCGCCGGAAAGAGGAGGAACCAAGCAGAAGTAACAGTCTTTTATGTGGTTGCTTTTCTTTCTCCACACCATGGGGACTGCAAACGGCATTGATGGTTTTTTGTCATTTAACCACTGTGAAAGCATATATGCGGGGCCCAAGGCTTGTTTTGGTCACCAACCTTGCATCCGAAGTAAAGATGATAAGCCTTCTTCACTTGAGAGGTGATCCTTTTCTTCTGGTTGGCAAATGTCACTTCCCCACAAATAGAGCAGAAATTGTCCACGCTATTAATGCACTTTCGAGGCATTACTGTTCTGTATTGTGCCTAAATGGATAAAAGAATAACAGTTCTATGGAACAGTAGCTTAAACTGTCTCGCACAATCTCTGAAAAATTTTCAATGCTCAACCTTTCCGACAGGGCTTTATCTAGTGCACTGCTCACACAGCTTACTTCAGCAGTTGCTTGGCAGTAGTATCTCATTGCATCAGAAAATCATGCCATCAACTCTGGATGATGTATGCATGATGGTATTATGCAACACAATGCAATATGACATCATTCTAGGCTGATTTAGGATGTTGTTGCAGTCCTACTGGATAAATTTACACCATGAAACATGTAAAATGAATTATATGAAATATCTTCAAAACGAGAGCTAATAAAAACTTTTCAGGGTTATATTCATGTTCAGCACAACAAGATACTACAGATTAGGGCCTTTTTAAGTCAGTAATGATCTCACTGTTGACCAGTGTTATTTGCTCTGTTGCTGTTATTAGTACAGCTTGAATGTGTGAGCATACTCTAATCCATCCTCAAAGAAAGCACCAGGGATCCACAGCGTGGCATGTTATGAGCAATTGTTAGCCTGGGAGATTCATATTTCAATACAATTCACTGTTCATTAGTCATAGAAGCACTCTAAGATGGGGTACAAATGATATTTTAAATCATGCAGACAAAGAATTAGAAACTTTCTGATATAGATCTTGGAATATCCCATATGTTTTTGCAATGGAGAGAATATCTAGAACTTAGAGAGATTTTTAAAAAATCATCCAATAAAATGATACTCAAGAAACAGACTATGTTGTAAAATTTAATTCTACTGCCATTCACTCAGCCAGGAAAATGTGGATTTAATTTAGTGATGTCGTAAGGTTGGGAGAAAAATCATTGCCAAGATGAAATTCACATTTGTATAATGAATAGTCCACTCCTCAAGTGAGTTAATATAGTGATATTTATGGTATGTCTTAGTAGATCAACCTTGATTTAAATTGCAGATAGAAATAAGAAAGGGAAGTTTAAATTGTGTATAGACAATGAGTAGCAGTGAATATGCCCAGTTCTCTGGATATTTTAGGAAGGCACCTATTATGAGGAAAGGAAGGACTATCCTTTATATACAATCATCCCATTTTATTACCTTCCTCAAGAGGAATTCCAGAGATAATTACTCTCTACTCAGAAATCTAGCTTCCATAGAAACAGGCAGAAGAAGGTACATTTCCTATCCCCACAGTTCCCTCACCTCCAACTGCAGCTTTCTTTTATTGTTGCATAAAGGCATCTCAGTATATGTACTTTAGCTAAGACATTTCTATATTTGCACTGAGTGTATGACTGTACTTAGAATCTATGACTATACATATAATGCCAATGCTTCCTGCATTATTCTCTTACATCATTTGTACCATTGTCCTCTTACCCCTACCAACAATCGTATTGGACTACTGGCTCTCCCTCTAACAGGTGTAATAGACTGCACTTCTCTGACACTGGCACTTGATAGTCCCCCTGATAAATATGGGCTCCCCTCAGACTTTTGCATGGCCTACTCCTTCAAATGTTAATTTGTCAAAAAGACCTTTGCTAATTCCAACCCCATGGCTGCCTGCTTGTGCACGCACATGCGTGCGTTCTCTCCCTTTCTCTCTCTCCCTCTCCCGACCTCTCACTCTCCCCTCTCCCCCCTCTCTTTCCTCTCTCTCTCCTCTCTCAACTTTTTTTACACCAGAGTTTCATCAGTTAGTATTTCACTACATGCTCCCTTTCTTTCTCCTTGCTAGAAAACCAGTTGCATGAGGTTAGGAATTTTGTCTGTTTTGTTCACTGCTATAATTGCAGCACTGGAATATGAGGTTTGGATCTTAAAAGTACTCCCACTGGAGTGGAGAGATATCACTCACTACTCAAGTCAAGTGAAAGTAATCACAATATGATTTTACTAGAGAGAATCCATACGGTAATATAAACATACAATTCAATTACAGTAAAAGAGAGAAGGTTACAAACCACTAAGATTAGGTTTGGGAAACCAGTGCAAGTTTGAAACTTAACTTATACTGCTAGCTTGTCAGGAAGGGAAAAGCTGCTTATCTGGGTAGAGTCTCTGGTAGTAGATGACAAAATTTGGAGAAGACTTGAACACCCATTGGAGGGAGCCCAAAGTGTCTCAGATTGGTTTAGTTCCTCTTCTACATCCATACCTCTTTCAGAAGTATGTTACCAGGGCCACATGTTAGTTTTAATTTGTGGTTGGCCTCGAACAAACTGGACTTTTATCTGTCTTTGTTTTGTGTGTCCATTTATCAATGACAAGTGGTAATTTTTTAATTGATAATTTGAGTTACTCTATCTTAATTGCCCCCACTTTTTGATCAGTCAGGATCACTTACAATAGCAGTATCAATAACAATCATCAAGAACAATGAATAGAATATTTATAATTGAATGGTTGAAACAGTTAATGCCAAATGCATGAGGCACATTACTTAGTTACTGAAACTAGGAATAATAGCTAATTTTTATTGGGTGCATCAAAGTACTTTATAAATACTAACCCATCTAATTTTAATACATCGTGGAAGTTGGGTAATTTATCCAATGTTACATTGCCTATAAGTAGCAGAACAGAAAACTAAACTAGGGAGTCCTGCTCCAAAATAGGTGCTCTTTCCTTCTCTACTACCAACAATAATAATGTGAGGAGGTAAATGTAGGAGGAGACCAGGAAGGGGAGGTAATGATGTGGCTGTGTGGCATGTAGCTATCATTAGCTGAATTTTCCATAATAAGTTATTCCATGACTGCATCAGCATGATGAACAATTAATGAGAATAAATTCACCAATTTACTTGTCTGATCTGGCCTTAGTCCTCTTCAGGTATATGATCTAAAGAGATATTGCCTTTTGAGGTAGAATAAAGTGATACTCAGAGCTATCAAAAAGTCTAAATTGCTTCTAACATAGTAGCTTCTAGGTTACTAGAAGAAAGAGATAATTTTAGAGAGGGATATGTATATAAAAAACAGACATTGGGCCTCCCTGGTGGCGCAAGCGGTTAAGTCTCAACACTGTGAAGCTATCTGAAGCCACTGCAGCACGAGTTCCATCCCCGGCCAGGGAGATTCCCACATGGCGCAGCAGACCTCTCCTGCCTCACCCGCTGCTTCCCTCAGGAGTGTATTTCAATAGATCTGCCTGTTTCACTCCCCACTCTGTTTCTAGTGGCTCCTCTCACCCCACCACACCTCTGGCCTGCACCCCAGTTATTGTATGCATAAATAAATAAATAAATCTTTAAAAAAATTATGTAATGTCATAATCAATGTCATAAACAAATCATTCTGTAATAATCTTCAAATTCACAATGCCAGATACTGTGTTGGTTAATGTGACTAACACATCAACACATAAAAAAAGAAAATCACATGATCATATCAGTGAACACAGATTATACATAAATTTTATATGAATTAAAGTATATATAAATAAAATATATATTGCTGCTTTCAGAGCTTCAGAGTCTTGTAAGAAGGGATGCAGGAAGACTCTGAGAGCAGTGGATGACACCTGGGTAATAGCCAAAGGGAAACAGGTCCTCAGACTATCAGCCATGAGTCAACCTCATAAACTGGGAAGTGGATTCTTCCTCACATACTGCACTACAGATAACAAATAAGCTCGAAAGCCATATACCTCTTATTCAACATAATGTGTATTTTATAATGTTTGCCAAATGCTATTATACCTCAAAAGTAAAAAACTTTATACATATATATGTATTTTTTTTTCTTTTTCTAACCAAACAAGAATCATAGCTGCCCAAATTAGATATCCTTTTCCCTGATTTCTAAATATTGAATTTTAGTTTTGGGAAAGACTTGTTAAATAGAAAAGTAACAAACAGTTCAGCTATTATCTCAGTTGTTATATTGTTTTTTCTCTTTTGTGTACTAGATTTTTCTTCTGTTTACATCCAGCAGCAGCTGTTGATGTTACAGAAATGTTGATAAATACACTTTTTTGAGTGCCCACCTTGTGCAAGGAACTGCGGTACTAAATTAAGGCAAAAAAAAAGATGGGCTTCCCTGGTGGCGGGTGGTTAAACGCTGAGTTTTGGAGCTGTTGTCAGCTACAATGTGAGTTCGACACTCAGCAGGGGAGAATCCCTCATGGCTGGCAGACCTCTCCTGCCTCGCCCACTGCTCCCCTCTGCAGTGTACTTCAGTTGATCTGCCTGGTCTGCTCCTCGCTCTGTCACTGGTGAGCCCTCTCGCTGCCCCACGCCTCTGGCCTGTACCCCAGCCTGTATGGATAAATAAATAAATCTTAAAAAAAAAAAAAAGACCTCATCTATCCTGCAATCACCGAAGTGAGGTATGATGAATACCACAATGATTATGATTCAAAAACTGACCTAATATTTAGTGCTCTGGACTCATTTTAACTCATTTATTTGTGAGAGAGATTTTCTGCCAGTAGCTTAGTCAATTATTCTAACATGTAAATAGATATTTATATTTAAGATAATTTTATAGTTACTGGAAAATTAATGACTGAATAAAAAGAAAACTGTCCAGGAAAAATATTTCTGCTTAGGATAAAAGAAACTGAATTCTCTATGACAATTGATAGCATACTTTGCAAGAGAACTCTTACAAAGATGAAATCAAATCACCTTCTGGTTGTTTTAACTCAGCAAAATTAAACTAGAAAAGGAAATGTTATTTTGAACATTATAATGCATGCAATATGTAAATTTTATGTGGGAGCTATCTAGTGATAGAAATAATTCAAACTCAGAAGTTGTAGAAAATAGTGTACATATGAAATAAACAAGAAAACCCCTTTTTATATTTTATAGTATAAATTTATATAAAGGACATTATTTTACACAAGGGTCAATGTATAGCTACTACATTTAGTCTCAGAGGTGCATTATTATTTTTTTTTATGTGATCCATCATTAAAAATTGCCTTTGGTTCTAAATACCAAGTTATCCAACACAGGCGAAATATAAAATTTTCCTCAGCTCAATGATTCAAGAAAATAGGAGGACTTAGGGAGTTTTTATTGGAAGAGAATAAATAGAGCTAGGCATATTTGAAGGGCAATCCCATGGAAGGAAAAATACACTTATTTTTGTTGCTTCAAAAAGCAGTACTGGCACTAAACTAAAGGACACACAGGCTTTCCTTCAACCTAAGAAAGGACAGTGGGACAACTGATGTGGTAGAAAAAATGGAAAGGGCTAACTCTTAGCAAGTATGAGAGCTCTTTTGCTTGAAATCATCACACAGATGCTAAATAACTATGCAGTGAAGACTCTATCACATAAGCAATTGGGCACAAAGTAAAACTTCTAAAAGATCTCCCCACCAAATATGCTATACTCTTTGGCACAGTTGATATTAGGACTGAAAGAATATCTTGATGGGTCTGACCTAGTCATAGGAACCTTTAAAATCAAAGAGATTTCTCTTGCTGAAGACAGAAGAAGAAGACACGAAAGGGTTCAATTTGCTATGGCTGCTTTGAGAGATGGAAAGTTTTGTAAGAAGTGATGCATGCAGACTCTGTGAGCAGTGAATAACCTCTGGATGATAGCCAATGAGGAAAGAGGCCCTCAAATCAACAGCCACGAGGAACTGAATTAGGTCAACTCCATGAATTTGGAAGTGGATTCTTCCTCTGATACTACAGATAACAGACTAATCCAGTCAACACCATGACTTTTGACTTGTGAGAATCTGCACAGATAACCTACCTTAGTGTGTCCAGACTGAAGAACCATGAGACAATAAATGGGTTAAGTCATTAATTTTTGTTAATTTATGATGCAGCAGTAGTAAACTAATACAATAATCTATCCCAAACAGCCCTTTCAAATTTAATATTTAAGTAATTCTATCCCTTACAAAAAACAAACCGAACAAAATTGTATATGTATACATATATATATAATGTAAGCATGTGTTTATTTATGCCCTACTCTATTCCAAAAAGAAAGCTATTTCACAAGAATGTTATTGGCATGAAGCATAAAAATTCTATGAGATAAAAAACCAGAAATGATTAAGAAAACAATATTGTTGAACCTAATACTAGTTGCTTCTACAACTAATTATTTTAAGTGTTTGTAGTGTTATTTGTTGTACTTGAAAGTGCATAAATTCACGTTGAAAGCTTAATCCTCAAAGTGATGGAATAGGATGTTGGGCCTTGAGGAGGTAAGGCCCCAGAGGCATCTTTTGTCCCTTCCATCATATGGGGACCCAGAAAGAAGGCACCAGCTCTGAACTCGGAAGAAGTTTTAGCATTTAGTGACTGTGCTGTCACCATGTCACCCTGACTTGGGACTTCCAGCCTCCAGAACTGTGAGAAATAAAGTTTTGCTATCTAAGCCTCCCCATCAGTGGTATTTTGTAGCAGGAGCCTGAAAAGACTAAGACTTTTATTCACCATTGAGCCATAAATAAAGCCCTAAGGTGAACTTGAATTGATACATCTATCACTTGCTTAGTTCTTCCAAACCAACCCGTTGGGCTCCTTGGGTCTCAATGGGGTCTATTAGAGTTCCAAGGAATAGATACAGTTAATCAGAATGATGGAGGTTTACTTCAGGTGAATTACCATCTAGGACACTGACACTTTAGAACTCCTTTTTCCAACTCTGGGATGGGTTCTGGTTTCCTAAAGAAATGAGAAAGATGCTTTTCCCTGATGAAAACAAATAACACAAACTTAATAACCTGACTAGTGCTGTTTACTCAGCAATCATGCCTCCCAGCTAGGGGGGTATAAGTTGACTGCTTTGCCATCATTCATGACTATGGAGCTTCTGTTTGAACAGTATGAACTTTCTATCTTATCGACTTAGTTTTCTCACTAGGTTAGGTCACCCTGTTATATTCGGTGGCATGGCACTAAGACTTCTTATAGTGCTTGTTTGAAAAATCAATTGTGTGATTTACCTACTTGGTTTTTCTCCTTTTCTTAGAGAGTGGACTCCATGTAAAAATTAGACTAGGTCTCTCATGTTTTATCTTTTATCCTCCATATTTTTATATTTATATTTATATACTTGTACATATATATTTATATATCCTCCATATTTATATATATTTATAATGCATATACTATGTACTCAATGTTTTGAATAGCTAAATAGATAAGCTCAGCTTTCAAAAGCTGCATCTCTAGGGTCACAGCTGGTATCTCTAAAATAATGAGTGGTAGCAGGTTAAGGAGGAAAATATAACAGCTATTGAGTTTACGTGGACTAATTCAGGATTTTTCAAACTGAACTATATTTTTTTGATCTACTCGTTTTATTTAATTAAATCATGAATTTTCATTTTGAAAATGAATAAGTAGCCGAGCATATTCTGGATCATAGTGCTAATATTTGATCACTGAGAACTAGCACATGATTTCACTGCCCAGAGGTGTTTAAGATTGTGCTGCTGCCACATAGTTCCACATTTTGGGGAAGAGAAACAACTGTACCTAATATTTCATTGACATGTTAGAGCTAGGTAAGGGTCAACAAAAGTTTTGGCTCACTCTAAGATCTAAACTTTTCTTGAGTTCAAATGAAGAAAATTAGGAAAGTTGAGGAAACACATTAAAACCATAAGTGGGCTGAGTCCAGGAGATCTCATGCAATCATTGTCAGCATTTACATGAACAATTTAGTTTTAGCCAAACCCAGTCTATAATTGTGTTAATATTTTGCTGAAATTTTGAATCTTCCTTATTTTAAAATTTTGATTTTAAAAAATGTTATTTAAGAATTTTATAATCAAATAAGAATCGCCTAAGGAATCTTAGTTTAACAGTTTTATTTACTTCCTATTATATTAACATATTAAATTAATATGTCTATACTGGGCTTCTCGAAAATTATTTCCCTGTAGAGAGCTTACTGAAATTTGAGGTTCAACTAGTTAGACTAATGTGTACAGTGTAGGATCACTGTGCTAGAGGCAGTTTAAATCATCTAGAAGCAGTTGTTGATTTAAATCAATTTCCACCAAAATATTTATTTGGAAATTAAAAAAATTAAGTTCCAGAGCATAGACATTTACAATATTTTCTGGCTAAAGGGGTCTTTTTATAATAGCTTCATGACATTTGTTTTCAAATCATGTTTATTTTTTCCAAATTAAGAAGAAAGCCATTATATTTCCACTTGCGATGTCAGGAGAAAAAAAAGACTTTGTTTAGCTATACTTGGAAAGATACTCCTACTGATCTTTGTAGGCAACTGCCAGCAAGGCAGACTGCCTGCCAAGTATAGCTATTGAGATTTAACACTGATTTTGGACCCAAAGAAGCTTTCAAGTGCAGTCATACTGAAGAGAAAGAAATGAGAGGATTTGCAGTTGAATTGGATGACAGGTAGAATGGTAAGATCTCTGAACTCTGACACTCCTCACCAGCAGGCTCATTTAACTGACTATTGTCAAACAATTTTGATAAATCATATAAAACCATGTTTGGGAACTCAGAATTTCCTTTAAAGTCTATTTTTAAGATTTACACAGAATATAGCTTAGAATTGAGAGTATCAATTCTGATCACTGTTAAAGTTTTAGAAATGGAACCAGTAATCAGACTCCATAATGGTAAGGAGCTTAAAATTGATTCCTGTGAAAAGAAACAAAGACCCCATCATGACCTAGCAGAGGGTATTGATCTGTTTGTCCACTAACTACCTATTTTCCAAGAGCTTAAAAAAAGAGTGATGTGAAGGGACCATAACTGTATTTTGCTGTTTGCCCATTTTGATACAAAAGGAAGAAAGAAACAAGTAAAAAACTGTGATAAGTACAAGTTTAAAACGGGGGGGGGGGGGTAAAAAAGTAAGTGACAAATTTGGTCAATCTGCAAAGAGATCTTAGCTGTAGAAAGAAAATATACATCCTAACAGCTTTTACTTATTTATTGTAATGAAAAATCACAATCTATAGATAGTCTTTCCAACAAGTATAAGGTAAAAAAGGTGGTAGTTAGACAGCAATATAAAGGTGATACAAGTATGATTTTTTGATACTTGATTTTGGGGAAATATTTCAAATTCAAACTCTTACCCAGCTGACTGTATCTGCATTCAGTGTGCCTCCCAGATGGTCAGGGCAGACAGGGATCTGTACTGTTTACCTTCTGAACAATTTTATAGAATGCCTAATGTTTTAAAGTTGACTTTTAAAATGAAAAACCTATAACAACAGTAAGCATTATATGTAATATCCACAAGAGGTTAAGTTTGCTTATTTCTCTTTCTATTTCTTTCATCTCCTTTATTTCATATTTTTCCCTTTCCCTTTTCTTTCACCATCTGAATGAAATCCCATGTGACCAACTGAATCCTGTTTATTTTAAAATGTTCAGTTGGTTCACAAAAATACAGTGCATGATAGGGTTTTCTTCTGAGACTCAGTGTGTCACTCTTGGCTTGGGATATGTCTGTTTCACTTTTTATTATTTTATTAAATTTATTTGTTGGGATATGACTGCTTTATAGCAAAAATAAAATACAATTTCACTAGTTAGGAAAATAAAGAAAATTAAAGAGAACTTAATATCTGCCATGTAAAATGCTAATAAACATGTAAATCAAGTTTATTTCCTTAAAATGCTCACCTAATATTGGGTAGCTTTCTAGAAGTTTAGAAAAAAAAAAAACATAACCTGCTGGTAAAAAAAAAAAAAAGAATTATATAAAAAGAAAAGAATATTTGTGTTGAATTTAGTGAAAGTGATGATAATTTAGAATCTCATAATCATATTATTTATTATTTCAGTTAGATTTTTCTAATATATAATGGGTAAAATGAGAATATAATCATCGACATAAACAATTAAGCAAATTTCAAATATACTGTTTTAGTAAAACTTAAGACAATCAGAAATTTGTGTCAGGTTTTTTATCATTATAATACTTTGACCCAAAAGTACTGTATAAGCAACATAGAAAATACTTTTCTGGAAGAAAATGATCTGTAATAATGGAAGTAGGGAGATAATTTGTAGGGAAGTTCAATATTTGTTTAAAGGGTGAACCTACTGTTAGCCCAAAATGTCCTTTTTCTCTATTCTTTTTGATAACCAGACTTTTTGATAACCTTACACTTTCATCAAAGTAAACATGAAGAGTTGAGAGCTATAAAGAGTTAAGACTAAATTCAAGACCCTGTTAAATACTTGAAGTGACATAGAAAAAAGAAGTGGGAAGAAAGAGGATGTTGCAATTCTGAGTCAGAATTAACATTTACTGAAAAGCTAAGACTCATGTTCCCCAAAGTACTAAAACTGATCATCAGTTCAGTTAAAATTTCCAGTGAATGTTTCAGCCAAATTGGTAAACTCAATGACCTAATACATAACACAGAAACAAATATGTATGTTAGGCATGGGTTTGGAAATTGCTTTAAAAATCACTGGATAGTCTCCCTTGCCCCCCAGCATTTTGAGGTTATGGTTGCTAAGAAGCACCTAGTGTGTACTAAACACCACATTAGGTATTTGGAAACATTATCTCTAAGCCTCACAAGTGATTCTTCCAAGTGAGTGCTTTTTAGTCTTACTTTGCCAATGAGAAATGAAGTTCAAGTAGACTGGGAACTGTATAAGGCTTGTAAGCAAAACAGGTGGAATTTGAACCCTGTTCAATCTATCTGAAAGACTCAATTCATCCTAATATGCAGTGCTGCCTCCTAGTTTTAAAGCAAGTTGGTGGATCTACTTTGGAACTAGACACATTTTCAAATAATTTATTACACTGCCTAATCCAATTTTAGGGTGAAATGCTGATGGGTATAGCTATTTATGTTATTTGTAAGAAATTTAAAAGTTATTTATAAGGTCATAGAAGTCCAAATGAAGCAAACAAATTTACGCCTATGTAATTGGCGTGACATCGTTTTTCCATTTTTATAGACAATAAGTTTCATAATTTAGGTACAACCCTAGACATTTGGAATTGATGTAGTAATAGATAACTTCAAATTGAGAAGTCAGTTATTGAAATATCTTTTTCCTAGTTATTCTTTAAGACTAAATACTTAGTTTTTATTGTGGAATAGATTTCGTAACTAAGGGCAATATACTTTTTATAATAATCTTGATTTCATATTTTTACTGTGCTTCATCTGAGGGGAGAGGGAAATAATGAATAAGATCATGAAATCATGAATAAGATCAATACCTTTATAAAAAATCTCCAGAGATCTCCCTTGCACCTTCCACCTTGTGAAGTCATAGGAAAAAGATGGCCATGCAGGAAGCCAGTCCTCAACCAGCCTCCACTTGCAGGTGACTTGATCTTAGCGGCCCCGGGATATAAGTTATCTTGTTTATAAGCTGTTTAGTCTATAGTTCTTTGTTATAGCAGCCCAAAGAACTAATACACTAATGAAGATAAAGGCTAGTCTTCATCTTCTTTTTTTTTTTTGTTTTTGTTTTTTATGATTTATTTGTTTTTTTTTTGACCTTTATTTTTTAAATATATGTTTTTATTGTTATTTATGTCTTTTACATTTTGTATTCCCCTTGGGTAGCCCACCACCAATTCACCCGTGATCCATCTCCATGGTCCCTTGTGTTCTTTTCTATTCCATTTTGTGCCCTTTTCCTTCCCTCCCTCCGCCTCCCTCCTCCCCCCCCTCCCCCCACTGATTGTCTCTCTCCCACCCGGCCTCCCTATAGTCCTGTTATAAGTGAAACCATTCGATATTTTTCTCTTTCTTTCTGGCTTGTTTCACTG